>JAUDYJ010000010.1:22763282-23203282 GCA_030761175.1 Masticophis lateralis
GAATAGAATAGAATAGAATAGAATATTGGAGTGGAGTGGAGAGTGGAGTGGAGTACAATAGAATGGAATAGAATATTGGAGTGGAGTGGAGTGGAGAGCAGAGTGGAGAGGAGTGGAGTGGAACGGAACGGAACGGAACGGAACGGAACGGAACGGAACGGAACAGAACAGAACAACAGAACAGAACAGAATAGAAGGAGTGGAGTGGAGTAGAGTAGAGTAGAGTAGAGTAGAATCTGGAAGGGACCTTGGAGGTCTTCTAGTCCAGCCCTCTGCTCAAGCAGGAAATCCTATACCATCTCAGACAAGTGACTGTCCAGTCTCTTCTTGAAAACCTCCATGATGGAGCGCCCACGATATCTCAAGGCAAGCTCTTCCACTGGTTAATTATCCTCATTGTTAGGAAGTTTCTCAACTTACGATTGTAATTGCCAGGCTCAATTGCTGTAGTAACTCAAGGACCATCTATCTATAAAAGAAAACTCAGATTAAAATGAAGGCAGTTTAGCATACTGTAAAAATGCAGCTGCCAAGTATTAATACATGCCAGAGGCTTGTTAGTTGAGGGAGATGGGCATTGCCAGTCAGTATATCTGGGAGGCAGGTAATTGGGGTGTCAGAGTAGAGTTGGAAGGGACCTTGCAGATCTTCTAGTCCAGCCCCCCACTCAAGCAGGAGACCCTATACAATTTGAGACAAGTGACTGTCCAGTCTCTTCTTAAAAGCTTCCAGGGTTGGAGCATCCACAACTTCTGAAGGAAACTTCTGCTCCACTGGTTAATTGTCCTCACTGTCAGGAAATTTCTCCTTAGTCCTAGGTGGCTTCTCTCCTTGATTAGTTTCCATCCATTGCTTCTTGTCTTGCATTCTGGTGCTTTGGAAAATAGGTTGACTCCCTCTTCTTTGTGGCAGCCCCTCAAAACTAGAACACTGCTATCATGTCACCCCTGCGCCTTCTTTTCTTTAGACTAACCATACCCCAAATCCTGCAACCGGGTTGAAGGTGCTCAGACAACACCCATGCAAACTCCATGCACACGTGCACACTGATTTGCTTGCAAACTTAAGCCACCCTTTCCTGCCGTTCAGAAAGAGAAGAGCTGGTGCCAACGCTGCTGTTTCTGAATTTGTCTTCGGTGTGGAAAAAGAAACAAGGTGATATAAATAGAATAAAGCCTACTTATTTTAAGGTTTAGTTGCATGGAAAGTGTAATTTATTTTTTTTAAAATTTTTTTAAAGTAGGTAGAAGTCGCTTCATACCCGTCTGGAATTTTAGTCTTTAAAGAGTCTGTGGAAACATAGTCTTCTAGGTTTGTCTCTCTTGGGAGGTGTGTGTGTTGTGGATAAGGATTAAGTCTGTGGCTGGTGACATCAACACTTTTTCCCTTATGTAACTTTGAGTCTCCAGTTCTTTTTTGCTTATTAATAAAACCAAGATGCTCTTCCAGATGGAAAAAAAATTGGCGTTGGCTTGCAAGAGTCCAGAGTAGCGTCTCTGTCAGACTAAAATAGCTACCTATCTTCAGCTTCCTGGTCACTCCCCTCCTTCCCAGCATATATAAGTAAGTAATGGATCTCGCAAAATGGTTTGAATAAGGAAAAAAGCCTGCTCTAATGTGGGTTTACGCAAATCACACAGTGCAAAATGAAGTTAGCCGGTTTAAGATTCAGCCAGAGGTGGGTTTCAGCAGGTTCTGACCAGTTCTGGAGAATCGGTAGTGGAAATTTTGAGTAGTTAGGAAAACTGGTAGTAAAAATTCTGACTGGCCCCTCCCCCATCTATTCTCTGCCTCCCAAGTCCCAGCTGATGGGGAGGAAATGGGGATTTTGCAGTATCCTTCCCCTGGAGTGGGGAAGGAATGGAGATTTTACAGCATCCTTCCCCTGCCACGCCCACCAAGCCACGCCCACAGAACCGGTAGTAAAAAAATTTGAAATTTTCACCACTTGATTCAACGTGTCGCGCTAGCTCATCCAGAGGTGGTGATTTATTGGAGGAGGATGTTATACCAGTTTGGTCTAGCGAGGAAGGCCCCAGAGTAGAAAACAAGAGGCCATGAGTTCAAGTCCTGCCTTAGGCATGAAAGCCAGCTGGGTGAGTTGAGACTAATCGCCAGGAGATGGTGAGTTCTAGTCCCACTTTAGATATGAAAGCTGGCTGGGTGACTGTGGGCTAATCGCTAGGATATTGTGAGTTCTAGTCTCACTTTAACCACGAAAGCTGGCAGGGTTTCCTTGGGCCAGTCCTCTCTCACAGCCCAATCCACCTCACAGGGATGTTGTTGTGGGGAAACTCGGAAGAGGAGGACGTATTTGTCTTGAATTATTTGTAAAAATAATAAAGGAGGAATATAATTTTTAAAAAAATACTGGTTAACATGGTAATATTTGCTTGTTATTAATGATGTTATGTGCTTTTTTTCAAACTTAAATGCCATGATCTTAAGATTGTAGTCATAAACACAGATATTGGTGAACAAGACCTCCTGAATACACAGGTAGAATCAGTAGCTTAGTGACCGTTCCCAGTTACGATCAGTAGCTTAGTGACCATTCCCAGTTACGACTGACCGCCGCCCCAATGGACTTACAACCTGGTTTCTGACATTTTTTTTTTTAATTTGATTTATATGCCGCCCTTCTCCGGAGACTCAGGGCGGCTTACAATGCGTTAAGCAATAGCCTTCATACTTTTGTATATTTATATTTATACAAAGTCAGCTTATTGCCCCCAACAAACTGGGTCCTCAATTTACCCACCTTATAAAGGATGGAAGGCTGAGTCGACCTTGAGCCAGGCTGGGATTGAACTCACAAGTAATTGCAGCAGCTGGATCTTAAATGCTGCCTTTGTAGGAGGCATTACCCCCCTACACTACTCAGGCTCCCCCTGTGGACGCATGACTGCATTTTGGTTGCTCGGCAACGAACCCTCATTTGTGGCCATTTGCAGCACCCCACAATCAAGTGACTGCGATTTATGATGGCTTGGCAGGAAACTGGGGTTTACTTCTTATTGTTGGCAAAAACCAGTCCATAGTGAACAACCAGTTTGGTTGTGGAGTTCATTTCACAGCCATTACAAGAAAGGTTATGAAAACAGGTCCAATTATGCAGTGACCCACTCACTTTATGATCCTCACAGCTTATAACTGTAATTGCCAGGCTCAATTATGGCCATAAATTGAGGACTGCCTGTAATGGGGCTTGCTTTTGAATAAAGGTAATGATGATGAGTAATTTAAATTTCTTATAGCCACCGTGGATGAAATGAAGCAGCGTGTATATTAATAAATGTTTTAGCCTGGAGCTCCTGACTCAAGTCAATGTTTAAACTGCAACAGGAAATAGTTAGCAAACACTAGAAGCAAGTTAGGTACAGAGGAATAGTTTCTGTGTTGTATTTGTGGTTAAGCTTCAGAAGGAAGTTGGGCAAAGCACCCAAGCTAGCTGAAGTCATGGCTTGACATTTAGCAGTTACTTTTAGCCAGTTTAACCCAGCAGCTCAGGCCTATTTTAAACCTAGCCTTTTAATTGTTGATTTGCAACCCATCACACTGATAATCTTGTATTTCCTTGATGCTGGATTAGAAAAACAGTTTCCTGTGTAGGGAGATCTTGCTGAACACATTCCTGCTTGCTTGACCCATCTTTGCAAACCCACCTTAAAGTGTTTGGAGGTTGAATTACTCAATGGTTCTGCTCAAAGAGACAAAACAAACCTCAGCTCGAGAAGAGAGAGTCACCAATGCGATGGAAATTCAGATATTCGCAAATATCTGAACCCACCTCAGCTCGAGAAGATAGAGTCACCAATGGGATGGGATGGAAATTCAGATATTCGCAAATATCTGAACCCACCTCGGCTCGAGAAGGGAGAGTCACCAATGGGATGGAAATTCAGATACTCGCAAATATCTGAACCCACCTCAGCTCGAGAAGGGAGAGTCACCAATGGGATGGAAATTCAGATACTCGCAAATATCTGAACCCACCTCAGCTCGAGAAGATAGAGTCACCAATGGGATGGAAATTCAGATATTCGCAAATATCTGAACCCACCTCGGCTCGAGAAGGGAGAGTCACCAATGGGATGGAAATTCAGATACTCGCAAATATCTGAACCCACCTCAGCTCAAGAAGGGAGAGTCACCAATGGGATGGAAATTCAGATACTCGCAAATATCTGAACCCACCTCAGCTCGAGAAGATAGAGTCACCAATGGGATGGAAATTCAGATATTCGCAAATATCTGAACCCACCTCGGCTCGAGAAGGGAGAGTCACCAATGGGATGGAAATTCAGATACTTGCAAATATCTGAACCCACCTCAGCTCGAGAGTCACCAGTGGGATGGAAATTCAGACATTCCTTTCTGCAGATTTTCCTCCAATACTTTCCACTCCAGAAGACTCTGGGTGGCTGATAAAATCTAAATAAGCCATTAAAACATTTGGCACTAGTAAACTGAAATAGACAGTCCAAACTGAAAATGGTCATTAACAGTAACAATAAACTGTGATATACCATCCACAGGCCTGGGATAGTGGTGAAATCCAATTTTTTTTACTACCGGTTCTGTGGGCGTGGCTTGGTGGGGGTGGCTGGGGAAGGAGACTGCAAATTCCCCATTCCCTCCCTACTCCAGGGGAACGATATTGCAAAATCCCCATTCCCACCGCACTCGGGGATCAGCCAGAGGTGGTATTTGCTGGTTCTCCGAACTGCTCAAAATTTCCGCTACCGGTTCTCCAGAACCTATCAGAACCTGCTGGATTTCACTTCTGGCCTGTGATCAGAATCGGGTCTTAAGGTTTTCCAAAACCCAAGGAGAGGGGGAGGAGACACCCATATCTTGGGTTGGGGGTGTGCTGTTCTAGCAGGTGGGAGCCATGGCAAAGAAAGTCTCCTTCTTTAGTCCTAGAAGATGGCAGCCTTTAAGAGAAGTGACCTGAAGTGCACTTGCTCTCTCCTAACTCACTGGAAGTGAAAAAAATACCATCACCACGGAGGTAAAGTTAATCGTATCATACCATTCTTTCAGATCACACCAGGAGTGGGTTCTACTTACGTTTACTACCGGTTCGCAACGGGGCCGCGCACACGTGCTTGCTTTGCTCGCGAATGCGCTCTTCTGCACAAGCACATTTCCATGACGTCAGTGGGCGGAGCCTCCTGCCGGTTTTACTACCGGTTCTATAGAACCGGTGCGAACCAGGGGCAACCCACCACTGGATCACACCTTCCTAGTCAGTGGTGGGTTTCAAAATTTTTTACTACTGGTTTTGTGGGTGTGGCTTGGTGGGCGTGGCAGGGGAAGGATACTGTAAAATCTCCATTCCCTCCCCAATCCAGAGGAAAGTTACTACAAAATTCCCATTTCCTCCCAATCAGCTGGGACTCGGGAGGCAGAGAATAGATGGGGCCGGGCCAGTTAGAATTTTTACTATCAATTCTCCAAATTACTCAAAATTTCCGCTACCGATTCTCCAGAACTGGTCAGAACCTGCTGAAACCCACCTCTGGTCCTAGTACTGCAATCTTAACAACTAACAAATCAGCTCCAGAAAATAATGAGCGCCTAGCTCAAAAATCTTCATGACTGCTGCTTTATCAAGACAAGGTCTTTGCATCAGAGCTAGTTTTATCCTTCCGGATAAATGTAGCATAATGATTACCCTAGCATAGGATCCTTGATGACTGGAATAATTCTAAATACAAGCAATCCTCCATTTATAGCCATTCTTTCAATGGCCATTCAAAGTTTCAACGGCGTTGAAAAAGTGACAATTTTTTTCACTTTTCCACACTTATGACCACTGTAGCATCTCCATGGTCATGTGATCAAAAATTCAGACGCTTGGCCACTGACTCATATTTATGACGGTTGCAGTGTCCAGGGGTTATGTGATCAACTTTAGTGAACTTCTGACGCAGCGAAGTCAATGGAGAAGCCCAATTCACTTAACAACCCTGTTACTAACTCAACGGCTGTAGTGATTCAACTTAACAACTCTGGCAAGAGAGGTTGTAAAATGACACAAAGCTCACTTAACAGCTGTCTTGCATAGCGACAGAAATTTGGGCTCCATTGTGGTCGTAAGTCGAGGACTCCCTGTATTGGGAAAATACAGCTAAGGAAAACATAGATGTTCATATTTAAGTATTTGTGCCTCTACCCTGGACCAGCCAAGGAGGTTTCTGCATTATTGGATTATCACAGCTCAGTGGGCAGAATGATGATGATGATGATGATGATGATGTAGCAAGACTGGAAGCAGAGAGGTGGAATGAATTGGTTCAGCTTTAATAGGATGAGAATTGTAACTCTCTGCAGCGGCACACTTTGTGTGAAGATGCCTTCTTATGGATGCTCAGGCTGTTTTGAATAAAAGAGAATTGTATATTGGATTTTAAGGTTCAGCCATGTGGAATTCCAAGCCGGTGTGTTGAATATCAACAACAACAATCAGCCAGGTTTGCCTCCAGAAACTGTGGATGCTCCATCATTGGAGGCTTTCAAGAAGAAACTGGACAGCCATTTGTCTGAAGTGGTGTAGGCTGTTTGAGCAGGGGGTTTGTCTAGAAGACCTCCAAGGTCCCTTCCAACTCTGTTATTCTATATAAAAGAGCTGTTTGTGTTTTTAGGCTGGAGGACTGGCAGTTCTGAGAAGGTTTTTACAGATTAACAGAGTTGGAAGGGACTTTATAGGACAACGATGATTAACCTTTTTGCCATCGCGTGCCAAAAGCGGGGGGAGCGTGGCGGGGTCACGTGCACGCGTGCCCACATCCATAATTCTATGCACACACACACACCCCCGTGTTCCCCTCACTTTTGGCACATGATGGCCCGGTGGGCCCAGTAGGCCCGTTTTGTGCTCTCCAGAGCCTTTCTAGGAGCCTGGGGAGGGCAAAAGCAGCCTTCCCCACCCCCTAGAGGCCCTCTGGAGGCCGGAAACAGTGTGTTTCCTGACTTCTGGTGGGCCCAGAAGGCCCAAAAATCAGCTGGCTGGCGTACACATGTGTGTCGGAGCTGAGCTCGCGTGCCCACTGATATGGCTCCACATGCCACCTGTGGCACCCGTGCCATAGGTTCGCCATCACGGTTATAGGACATATAGTCCAATCCCCCATCCAAGAAGGAGACCTTACACCATTGCTGTCAAATGGCAGTCCAGTCTCTTCTTGAAAGCCTCCAGTGATGAAGCTCCCATGACTTCCATATCTTCCTGGGTATTGATGTTAGATTGATTGGTCTGTAGTTTCCTGGGTCTGTTTTTTCCCCCTTTTTTGAAGATGGGAACCACATCAGATCTTTTCCAGTCCTCTGGTCGTTCCCTGGTGCTCCATGATTTTTGAAAGATGTAGTACAGTGGTTCTGAGATGACACTTGCCATTCCTTTAGAACTCTGGGATATAATCTGTCAGATCCCGGTGATTTGTATTCATCAAGATCAAACAGGTGTTCTCTTATTTTTTTTTTTTTTTTTGCTTATTTTAACTTCTATTTCTAGTCTGTCTTTTACATTTATGTTCCTGGTAGGTTGAGCTATAGTTTCTTTTTGTGTGAAGACCGATGCAAAGAATGAGTTAAGCAGCTCTGCTTTCTCTCTGTTCCCCTTACTTCCTTGCCGTCTTCTCTCTTTCGTGGACCAACTCTTTCCTTGATTTTTATCTTGTTTATTTATATGTTTTATTTTTATTTTATTTTATTTAGTTTGTCGAACATGTACAAGATAACAGGTATAAGTATAAACATGGGCATGAACAAGGAATGAGTACAAATAAATGGGGACAGTAGGACAGGGACGATAAGTATGATGGTGCGCCTATACACACCCCCTTTACGGACATCTTAGGAATGGGATGAGGTCCACGGTAGACAGTTTAAGGTTGAAGCTGTGGGAGTTTGAGGATGTAACAACAGAGTCAGGTAGAGCATTCCAGGCGTTGACCACTCTTGTTGAAGTTTTATTTTCTGCAATCGAGTTTGGAGCGGTTTACCTTGAGTTTGTAGCTATTGTTTGCCCGTATATTATTGAGGTTGAAGCTGAAGTAGTCATTGGCAGGTAGGACGTTGTAGCAGACAATTTTATGTACTATGCTTAGATCAGACCATAGGCGGCGTAGTTCCAGGTTGTTCAAGCGCAAAATTTCGAGCCTGGTGGTATAAGGGATTCTACTGTGAGCAGAGGAGTGGAAGACTCTTCTCGTGAAATACCTCTGGACCCGCTCAATTGTATTAATGTCTGATATACAGTGTGGATTCCAGGCAGACGAGCTGTATTCGAGAATTGGTCTGGCAAAGGTTTTGTATGTCCTAGTTTGCAGTACAATATTTATTTATTTATTTATTTATTTATTTATTTATTTATTTATTTATTTATTTAATGAGATCTATATGCTGCCCTATCTCCAGCCGTTAAAAAGAAATTAAATCCAAATCTCGTAATTTAACAATTAAGACTATGCAATTAAGACTAACAAGTTAAAAATTAAAACCCCATCAGTCAAGGCCAGCCAAACGAAACAGCCACGTTTTCAGGTCGTGACGGAAAGAGTGGAGGTTGGGGGCCACCCAAAGCTCCAGGGGCAGTTGATTCCACACCTCCTGCCCAGCCATGCCCATCTGAGCTGCACGATCATCAGAGGCTTTTTTTTTTTTTACTTTTAAAAGCATTTTTTCTACAACCTCTTCTGATCCCAGCTCAGCTGGGATCATCAGAAGCTTTTCAAAGCATTTTTTTCTGCAACCTCTTGGCCGAAGAGGTGGTAAAAAAAATGCTTTGAAAAGTCTCTGACGATCCCAGATGAGTTGCCTGATCGCCAGAGGCTTTTCAAAGCATTAGAAAAAATGCTTTGAAAAGTTTTAAAAAAAAAGTTAGCCATGCCCACCCAGTAACATTACCCTCCCCAAGCCACGCCCACAGAACCGGTAGTAACACATTTTACATTTCACCCCAACCATTGTAAGTGTGAAAAACAGTTATAAGTCATTTTTCTCAATCTTGTTGTCACTAAACGAACGATTGTAAGTTGAGGACTACCAGCAGTAAATGGGCTTATTTTTCCCATTTTACTTTCATTCCTTTTTTTTTTTTTTTTTTTTTTTTTTTTTTGCTAAGATGCCTCTTTCTCTCCTGCAGATTGCCAAGAGCTGCTTCTGCCCGACCCAATGGCCTACACCGTCAGCCCCACCCCATCTGTGCCGGTGGGAACCCCAAATTGTGTTTGCAAAGTGGAACTGTCCGTGTGCGGCCAAAACCTTTTGGACAGAGATGTGACCTCGAAATCGGATCCTTTTTGTGTCTTGTTTATGGATATCAATGAAAAATGGACAGAGGTAAGACCCGAAGATTGTCCCGAGTCTTTCTAACTTGTGCTGAAAGTCTTAATTCTTACAGGTAGGTGATGCAGTCACCTGGTGGGTCAGCAATGGAGGCTGAGTCTGGAGATGCAGAAAGCTGAGACGGGGTCCTGTTTATAGGATGCCTTCTTTGCAAGGGGATAGACAGTTTTGGCTTTTGGGGGGCTTTATCCAGACAAACATGCCTTTGTCTTCTAATGTCCAACAGGTATCCCTTTTCATGTACCTAAAGGGATGTCAAAGAGAAGATGAATGGAATGGAACTGAAATAAGAATAGAATAGAGTAGAGTAGGGTAGGGTAGAGTAGGGTAGGGTAGGGTAGAGTAGAGTAGAGTAGGATAGGATAGGATAGGATAGGATAGGATAGGATAGGATAGGATAGGATAGGATTCAGAATGGAATAGGAATAGGAATAGGAATAGGAGATCAACTCTGACTGCAACTCTGAAGAGAAGAGAATTAGAATAGAATGAAATAGAAATAGAAATGAATAGAAATGAATAGAGTAGAGTAGAGTAGAATAGAATAGAATAGAATAGAATAGAATAGAATAGAATAGAATAGAATAGAATAGAATAGAATAGAATAGAATAGAATAGAATAGAATAATAGAATAGAAATGGATAGGATAGGCTAGGACAGGACAGGACAGGACAGGACAGGACAGGACAGGACAGGACAGAATAATGGAATGAAGAATGGAATAGAGTGGAGTAGGATAGGGTAGGGTAGGGTAGGATAGGGTAGGGTAGGGTAGGGTAGGGTAGGGTAGGATAGGATAGGATAGGATAGGATAAGATAGGATAGGATTCAGAATGGAATGGAATAGGCATAGGCATAGGCATAGGCATAGGCATAGGCATAGGCATAGGCATAGGCATAGGAATAGGAGAGCAACCCTGACTGCTCTTTAGAAGGCCAGATCCTGAAGAGGAAACTCTAATGCTTTGGCCATCTAATGAGAAGGAAGGACTCCCTGGAGAAGAGTCTAATGCTGGGAACGATGGAGGGCAAAAGAAGAAGGGGACAGCAGAGAATGAGGTGGCTGGAAGGAGTCACTGAAGTAGTCGGCATGACCTTAAATGGACTCCAGAGGATGGTAGAGGACAGGAAGGCCTGGACGAACGTTGTTCATGGGGTTGCGATGGATCAGATATGACTTTGCAACTTACAACAACAAAAGGAATAGAAATAGAATAGAATAGGAAGAGAAGAGAATTAGAATAGAATGAAATAGAAATAGGAATAGGAATAGGAATAGGAATAGGAATAGAATAGAATAGAATAGAATAGAATAGAATAGAATAGAATAGAATAGAATAGAATAGAATAGAATAGATACTGTAATGAAGAATAGAATAGACTAGACCAGAACAGAACAGAATAGAATAGATATTGTAATGAAGAATAGAGTAGAATAGAATAGAGTAGAGTAGAGTAGAGTAGAGTAGAGTAGAGTAGAGTAGAGTAGAGTAGAACAGAACAGAACAGAACAGAACAGAACAGAACAGAACAGAATAGATATTGTAATGAAGAATAGAATGGAATGGAATGGAATGGAATGGAATAGAATAGAATAGAATAGAATAGAATAGAATAGAATAGAATAGAATAGAATAGAATAGAATAGAATAGAATAGAATAACAGAGTTGGAAGGGACCTTGGAGGTCTTCTAATCCAACCCCCTGATCAAGCAGGAAACCTCGTACCATCTCAGAACAAATGGTTATCCAATCTCCTCTTAAAAACCTCCTGTGATGGAGCATCCACAACTTCTGAAGGCAAGCCGTTCCACTGGTTAATTGTTCTCAACCCATTTAAGTCTTCTTCTTTTTTTAAAAATAAAAACCTTCTTGCTTGAGGTCTTTACAACATTGAAGCTTTTAGTAGGAACATAATTGTGGACTGCCTAGGCCTTTGATCCAAAATTTAATCTTCTCTTCATCTCTCTCAAGACTTCAGTACTTTGCTGTCTAATTAAGATACGCCCTTAATAGGTCAGTTCTAAAATAGGAATTGTGGATCCGAGCGGAAGAGAAATAAAACTCATTCCGTGTATTAATATTGTGCGTGTTCATCTGGGATGGGGCCCTGGGAGGTGAGATGGAGGAATTGAGTAAATTTTAAATCTCGAAATGAGAGAGGCACAAAGTTCCTGTCTTCAGCTCAATTCTGACCCTATGCTTAAGAATTCAGTTAAAGTTGGAGTTGTGGCATTCAAAGAACCTGGTCTGCTTGTTTAAATTTAATCTTGGGGGTTTTTTTTCTGTGTGGCATAATATATTGCTTGAACAGACTGAATTTGTTTAGAATTAAGGGTAAGGGTAGTCCTAGATCCGTGATGGCGAACCTACGGCACGCTGTCCTAGTTCGGCTTCAGCACGCATGCATGTGCTGGTCAGCTGATTTTCAGGCCTTCCTGGTCCACCGGAAGTTGGGAAATGGGCTGTTTCCAGCCTCTGGGGATGGGGGGAGGCCGTTTTTGCCCTCCCCAGGCTCCAAGAAAGTCTCTGGAGCCTGGGGAGGGCAAAAAACGGGCCTACCGGGCCGACCGGTAATCTTTTTGCCATCGCGTGCCAAAAGCGGGGCGGAGCGCGCGGGGGTGTGTGTTACATGCCCATACATGGGGTGGGGGGTGGGGGCATTGAATTATGGGTATGGGCATGCATGCATGCGACCCCCCCTGCACACCCCTGCTTTTGCCACGCGACGGCAAAAAGGTTACTGGTGGGCCTGGTAGGCCCATTTTTTTGCCCTCCCCAGGCTCCAGAGGCTTTCTTAGCCATCACTGTCCTAGACCCTCAACTACAATCGGGACCAGAAAAATTCATTGCATACAGAACGCAAAAAATGTCTTCTAGCTGGTTCTCCTAGGTGACAAATTAGGACTGTGCTTTTGACGTTTTCCTCCACAAAACAAGTACATTATGCATGAGCAAAGCACACCGAAGTTTTTGTTTTTTGTGGCTGCTCTTAGTTGGCCCTTCTTGTCAAGAGGAGATGCCAGAATAAACCCGAAATCTCCCCTCCAGAGTTTGCTTAGCAAAAGA
The DNA here is from genome assembly GCA_030761175.1 of Masticophis lateralis. Classification (NCBI taxonomy): domain Eukaryota; kingdom Metazoa; phylum Chordata; class Lepidosauria; order Squamata; family Colubridae; genus Masticophis; species Masticophis lateralis. Next base: position 22,775,707 of record JAUDYJ010000010.1, read on the forward strand.
TTTTGACAAGTCCACCTGCTGGCTTGTTTCGGTTTTCAAAAACCGAAATGATAAATTCTGGTAGAAGAATTCAAAAGAATTTGGGGTTATTGCGATGTCTGCGCTCTGATGGATATTTCATAGTTCTCAGATTTGGTAAAATACAGATACAAGTAGTTTCAACAATTAATTTAGTGACTGAAGTTACAACGGCACTGAAAAAAAAAGTGACTTATGACCGTTTTTCACACTTATGACTCTTATGGCATCCCCATGATCACGTGATACAAATTCAGATCGTTGGCAACTCATATTTATGACGGTTGCGGAGTCCCGGAGTCATGTGATGAGCCTTTGCGACCCTCTGACGAGCAAAGTCAATGGGGAAGCCAGATTCACTTAGCAACAACAAAAGGAACTGAACAACCGCAGTGATTGGGGCAAGAAAAAAATGGGGCAGACCTCACTTGACCACTGTCTCGCTTAGCAATGGAATCTTTGGGCTCCATTGTGTTCGTAAGTCGAGGATTAGCTGTATTTCTTTCTTTATCTAACAGAACGACGTGATTTCAAGAAAGATATGGCTAGTCTAGAGAAAGGAAGAATTAGGGGTGACATGATAGCAGGATTCCAGTATTTGAGGGGTTGCCACAAAGAAGAGGGGGGTCAAAATATTCTCCAAAGCACCAGAAGGGCAAGACAAGAAACAATGGATGGAAACTAATCAAGAAGAGAAGCAACCTGGAATTAAGGAGAAACTTCCTAACAGTGGGGAAAATTAACCAGTGGAACAGCTGGCCTCCAGAAATCATGGGTGCTCCATCACTGGAGGCTTTTAAGAAGAGACTAGACAGTCACTTGCCTGAAATGGTATAGGTTCTCCTACTTGAGCAGGGGGCTGGACTAGAAGACCTCCAAGGTCCCTTCCACCTCTTTCATTCTATTCATATAGAAGCTCTCCAGCACTCGGGACCCAAAGATCAGTGGTGGGTTCCTCCCGGTTCGCACTGGTTTGCAAGAACCGGTAGTAAAAAAAATTAGTAGTTCGGAGAACCGGTAATAACATTGGCTGGCCACGCCCCCAAACTGGTCCCCGGCCCGGTCGCCCGCTTGCTTACCCCGCCCACCTCATCAGAGGCTTTTTTTTTACTTTTAAAAGCATTTTTTTTACAACCTCTTTGGCTGAAAAAAATGCTTTTAAAAGTTAAAAAAAAATCCTCTGATGATCAGCTGGGATCTTCAGAGGCTTCTGAAAACATTTTTTCTGCAAAAAAAAAAAATCCCTTTAAAAGCTTCTGGCGATCCCAGCAGATTTGCCTGATCGTCAGAAGCTTCTAAAAGCATGTTTTGTTTTGTTTTTAAATTTGATTTATATGCCTCCCTTCTCCGGAGACTCAGGGCGGCTTACAATGCGTTAAGCAATAGCTTTCATACTTTTGTATATTTATACAAAGTCAGCTTATTGCCCCCACAAACTGGGTCCTCAATTTACCTACCTTAGAAAGGATGGAAGGCTGAGTCAACCTTGAGCCTGGCTAGGATTGAACTCACAGAAATTGCAGGCAGCTGGATGTTAATTACAGTGCTTAGTCTGCCGAGCTATCCAGCCGAAGAGGTTGTAGAAAAAAAAATGCCTTTAAAAGCCTCTGGCGATCCCAGCTGACTTGCCTGATCATCAGAGGCTTCTAGAAGCATTTTTTCTGCAACCTCTTAAGGTGGTAGAAATAATGCTTTTAAAAGTAAAAAAAAAAAAAGTTGGCCACGCCCACCCAGTCACATTACCCCCCCAAGCCACACCCACAAAATAAGCCACATCCACAGAACTGGTAGTAAAAAAAAATTAGAACCCACCCCTGCCAGAGATGCCCTATCTCTGATGAGAGAGGGTTCCAATTGTCTTCACAGCTGGCAATCGTCTTCTCTGAAGTTGCTACCAATCGTTGAAGAGACCCAGAATGTCTTAAGACTAACACACTGATTACTCCATAAGCTTTTTGAGAGCACCGGTCACGTTTAAGATCATACATAAGTTTGTCTTATGGTGCCAGGAGTTGTCGTTGCTCAGAAGGCTTCGCTTCTTAAGGGTCATTTCGAATTTGTCATTATGCTACGTGGCGGTGAACGTGGAAATTAATTATTGCGAGCTATGTGACCGGAGCTTGTTTAATAATGTTCTCAAAGGCAGATGTTCCTATTACTTTCCTTTGACAAAATGGCACAAAATGGGATGGAGAGGAATCAGAATGAGGGGAAAAAAATCTATTGTCTTCAATGCAAATATATTCAGAGAGAAGACAAGTTGTACTGCCCAGCAGCTCGGAGCTGAAATTTGCAAGCTGTTGGAATTACAATGTGAATATCATTTTTTAAAATTTTTATTTTAAGTGGACCCTGGTTTCTTGCTGCCAAATATACTGCTACTTTCAGCAATTTTACAAATCTGGTGGCAACTTTGTTCTGGTGGAGTCAGGGACGTAGAGCTCAATCAGTCTTGCAAAATGCTGTTATTAAATCCGATTTCAATAAACAGAGTTTTAGGGTTCCTGTGGAGATGATTCCTTGGTCAGATCTTTCTAGTGGGGCTGACATACGTATTCTAATGAGGAGTCCTTGGTGCTCTCTGAGCTTTTGTTCTCTTGAAAATGTTTCATTACCGAAACTAGATAGCCTCGTCAGTGCAAACTCCACTCCCTTCTAGCACTGATGATGTTGCCTAGTTTGGTAATGAAACATCAGCAAGAAATCAATCAAGTTCAGAGATCACTAAGGACCCCACAGGTTTCCTCCTTCTCCTCCTCCTCCCCCCCCCACTCCTCAGTGGTGGGTTGCCCCCGGTTCGAAGCAGTTCACAAGAACCAGTAGTAAAACCAGTGGGAAGCTCCACCCACCACCCTGCATGTCGTCATAGGCGATCTGTGCATGCGCAGAAGCTCGGTGCACTTGCTGCACACAATCCCAGTAGTAGTAAAGGTAAGTGGAACTCACTCCTGCCCCTCCTCTTCCTTTTTATAAGCTCCACTCCCTTCTAGCACTGAAATTGTTATCTAGTTTGGTAATGAAATGTCAGCAAGAAAACAATCACGCTCAGAAAATCCCCTCCTCTTCCTCCCTGAAAATCCCATTCCTTACTAGCACTGATGATGTTACATGGTTTGGTAATGAAACGCCTACAAGAAAACCAGCAATCTCAGAGAGCACTAAAGACCTCTCATTTTTTTTTAAATTTGATTTATATGCCGCCCTTCTCCGGAGACTCAGGGCGGCTTACAATGTGTTAAGCAATAGCCTTCATACTTTTGTATATTTATACAAAGTCATCTTATTGCCCCCACAAACTGGGTCCTCATTTTTCCTGCCTTAGAAAAGATGGAAGGCTGAATCAACCTGGAGCCTGGTGAGATTCGAACTGGTGTAATTGCAGACAGCTGGAGTTAATCACACAATGCATTAGTCTGCTGAGCCACCAGGCCCTCAGAGATTTGCAAACTGAGCTTAAGAAATTTGCAAAACTGAGGTGGAACAAAAAAAAAGAGAGAGAGAGAGCACATTTTCCCAGTCATAATTAAGACTTCCTTTGGGCTCCTTCTGAGAGCCCTTAGCTCAGTGTTTCTCAACCTTGGTAGCTTGAAGATGGGTGGACTTCAACTCCCAGAATCCCCCAGCCAGCAGCGCTGGCTGGGGGATTCTGGGAGTTGAAGTCCACCCATCTTCAAGCTACCAAGGTTGAGAAACATTGCCTTAGCTGGAGAAAAGAGATTTCTGACTTTTTTTAAAAAAAATTGATTTATATGCTGCCCTTCTCCGGAGACTCAGGGCGGCTTACAATGCGTTAAGCAATAGCCTTCATACTTTTGTATATTTATACAAAGTCAGCTTATTGCCCCCACAAACTGGGTCCTCAATTTACCCACCTTAGAAAGGATGGAAGGCTGAGTCAACCTGGAGCCTGGCTAGGATTGAACTCACAGAAATTGCAGGCAGCTGGATGTTAATTGCTGCCTTTAGTAGGAGGCATTAGCCCCCTACGCTACTCAGGCTCTGTTCAACCCTGAATTACAAATATTTTCCTCTATATGTGTTTTAGAATTGGAGGGGGATATGAAAACGCCTCCCTTTTCCCTGTATCTTTGAACTAGATTCTTCACATCTCCCGTTTTTTAAAAAAAAAACCACCTGAACACACACACACAATGATGCAACGCCCAAATATCAAATGTAAGACCTGTACGATAATATTCTTCAACAGTGTTTCTATTTGCTCTGTGTTTTTATCTACGCACAGGACAGACACTAATACAAATTGCATTGTGGTCTAAACCTAATATAAATCTATCTACTTTACCGGCTTTATCTAATTCTAGCACAATCGTAATTTATATTAGTGGCAGGCATTACAGATGATAAGAATATTTATTCTGGCTTTGTAAAAGCCCTGAGAACGAGAGAAGCATTTGAAGGGTCTTTTAAAACCTCAGGAAACCAGGCTGCAATTGTTCAAAAGAGATGTGGAAGATGTTTGAATTGGCCAGGCTGACTTGAGGGAAAACTGAAAGATCTTGATTGTGACCTAGAACCTCAATTGCAATTTAATTATTCAAATGATTTGGTCTCCCTGAATGCATAGCCCAGAAAGTTGGCATCGGCAATTCCAGTTCTTGTTCCCAAAGACCAAGATAATGTAAGGCAGTGTTTCTCAACACCTGTTGTGGTCCATCAGCAGCCTGCGGAGCTGGCAGTGGAGTCGGGCAATGAGGATGTTGGGGAGGACAATGGGCCAGTTCTGGAGTCTGGAGAAGGCCCGGACGAGGGCTCTGCGTCAGAGGCAGAGATGGGGCCAGGGCCATCTGGGAGTGATGTGCAGACTCCGGAGCCTCCAGAGTCGGACATCAGAGAGGCAGAGGAACAGGAGGAGCCTGTTCCTAGAGTGAGCATGTGAAGAGCTGCCAGAAGGCAAGAGCAGGTAAAGCAAAAAGGACAACTTGGGAGTAAGCCAGATGATGATTGGCCCCTCCCATAAGGCTTAAAAGAGAAACAAAGGCACTTGGGGCCTTTTGCAGGAAAGCAACGTTGCTAACTCTGTTTCCTGTCGGCGTCTCTTGTTTGTTTCTGAACTTTGTGGGGCTTTGCCAAGCAAGGCCTTTGGCAGGGTGTCAAAGAAGATAAAGGTTGGTGATTATCCCGAAGGACTTGTTTTGCAACTAATTGGGACTCAGCTGGGAATGAATGTAATTCTCAGCTGTTACAATAAAATAGGTTTATTTGGGACTAATTGTGGCTTGTAATGACTCAGTAAGCCTAGGTCACAACAACACCAACAATTTTAAGCTGCACGGAATTCAACTCCCCAGTTGGCTTGGGAATTCTGGGAGTTGAAGTCCACACATTTTAAAAATGGCTGCAGTTGAGAAACACTGAGGTAAAGAATTGATTGAAGAAGGAATAGGGTGCAATGGGTTGTGAGAATAACTGTTGTGGCCTGTCAGCCGAATCAGAGGAGGAGGAGGAGGTGTGAGAGTCAGAGCCAGCATCAAGTCAACCTGAGAGCTCCGAGGGGGAAGAGGGAATAGAGCTGGCAGAGAGAGACAGAGGTGGAGCCTAGGCCATCCGTCAGCCCTCAGATGGAGAGTCAACAGCCCCAGGCCTGAAGGTGGCTGATGAGGAAGAGGAGGAACAGCTGGGTCCAGTGCCTGATGCATGGATGCACAGGAATCTTTGAGTTAACTTCAGAGGGTTTGTCGTTTGGGGAGCTGGATCAGAACAGTTACCTTGGGAGACAGGAGAAAGAGAAAACAATCTGATAAGAGAAACCCGAGGCCAAACCAGAAAAGTAATCTGAGAAAGCTCTCAGAAGGGACCCCTCCCCCCCTAGTTCTCTGGAAAGTAAAGGCAGGATTTTTCTGAGAGTCAGAGAGCAACTTTTCCAAGTGGTGTCTCTGTTCTTTGGTTGTTCTAAGCTTCCTCACCATGTGCGTTCAGATCCTCCTGTCTTTAGCACTGGAGCATTTACAATGTAGGCTTTAATTTTTTTTATGTATGTGTGTGTGTGTGTGTGTGTGTGTGTTAGCCAGGTTTTTCCTACGTAACCAAGATTTTTCTGCAGTCCTAGCTCAGTGAAGTCACATCCACTCAATTCTGGGTTTTTTTTCTTCTGGCAGCCAGCAGACCCTATGCTGCCTAGTGAGAGACTTATATAGATCTATTTCTGGTTCGTTAGCCATCATCAGTAAGCCACACCCACATCTCATGTATCCTCCCTGTAAAGGTACAATATCTATTTTCTTACTTTCTTACTGGTTATGTAGGAAAAACCTGGCTAAAAGAAAAACACACATAAAACCTATGAAAAGTAAGAATGTGTGTGTGTGTGTGTGTGTGTGTGTGTGTGTGTTTTCTTTAAATCAGGTTTTTCCTACGTAACCAAGATGTTTCTGCAAACCCTGATTGAGTGAAATCACATTCACTACTTTCTGGGGTTTTTCTCCTTCTTTTCATTCTTCTGTTTGAAGACTTGAAGACTTATATAGCTATTTCAGGCTCATTAGCCATCTTCAGTAAGCCACACCTACATCTCATGTATCTTCCCTGTAAAAGGTACAATATCTATTTTCTTACTTTTCATAGTTTTTATGTGTGTTTTTCTTTAAGCCAGGTTTTTCCTACGTAACCAAGATGTTTCTGGAAAAACATCTTGGTTACATAGGAAAAACTTGGCTTAAAGAAAAACACACATACTACGAAAAGTAAGAATGTATGTATGTATGTATGTATGTATGTATATATTCTGGGCTATTTTTAGACAGCTGTTGCTGTTTCATAAAGTACCCATTGAGGAAAGGAACAAGGTCTGAATGGACTCTCTGTGAGATGCTGCGAGACTAGGAAGGGCTGCAGAACAGGAGAGAATTTGTAATGGGCAGAGTGCAGAAGTTGCCGCCATGGGAGGCTCATCCCCAAAAAAAGAAGGAAAAAAAGGAAATGTCCTGAATGCTTCCTTTACATCTCGTCCCTTTTAACTAAAGTAACAGCAGCCTCAGTCAACACAACATAGTTGTCAATCTTTAATTAACCCTGGTTTGGGCACACAATTAGCTTTGCATGTCAAGCCACGGACTGGAAATGTGTAACTTTTTCCAGACTGTGAGAAACTCCAAAAAGAATCCAACAGGGCCAGAAAAGAACTAATTTTATTTTGATACGCAATGTCATCCATTATTGCGCTCTTATTGGTGTTGCGAATGGCTTATCTGCACTTGAACAACTGGAATATTTTCTTTCGCGTCTCGCTTTTGGTTAATGCAATCTTTTGCTGCACAAGGCATTTGTCCCGGATGGTACAAGATCTCTTGCCTTGAACAGGAGGGTCAGACTAGAAGACCTCTAAGGTCGCTTCCAACTCTTTTATTCTGTTATTCTTGCTTTCCTTTCCAATATTCATAACATTCTGCCTCTAAAATCCCACCTCCAGATACATTGGGGTACAGTTCTCACTCTGGTTTGGGGCGATAATGTCATCCCCCAAAATATCTGTAGATCAACTGAGTCCCATCCTTTTTGCAGTTTTCATAGGGTAGTTTAAATTGCTTTTGATTTTAATTTGGCACAAAACATACAGCCAGCATTAGTTGGTCAGGATATTGTTTGTCTTTGCAATAGGGTATGGTCAAAAAAAAAGTCAACATAAGTCTCCTGACTTAGGAGGAGTTCGGACCAAAACATTGCCAAGGTCCCTTCCAGCCCTGCGAATCTATGATTAGCATAATTTTTAAGGTGGACAATTTCTGTGATGGCGGCCACACTGGTGATGTGATTGAAAACTTCACCCAGTTTTGCCTGTTGCAATGCCCATAAAGATACCACCCTATAAAGCCTTAGTAAGACCACACCTAGAGTACTGCATCCAGTTTCGGTCACCGCACTATAAAAAAGATGTTGAGACTCTAGAAAAAGTGCAGAGAAGAGCAACCAGGATGATGAGGGGACTGGAGACTAAAACATAGGATGAACGGTTGCAGGAACTGGGCCTGGCTAGTCTAGTGAAGAGAAAGACCAGGGGAGACAGGATAACAGTCTTCCAATATCTGAGGGGCTGCCACAGAGAGGAGGGAGGTCAAGCTATTCTCCAAAGCACCTGAAGGCAGGACAAGGAACAATGGATGGAAACAGATCAAGGAGAGGTTCAACCTGGAAATAAGGAGGAATTTTCTCACAGTGAGAACAATCAACCCATGGAACAGAAGTTGCCTTCCGAGGTTGTGGGAGCTTCATCACAGGAGGCTTCCAAGAAGACTGGACTGCCATCTGTCAGAAATGGCGTAGGGCAAGGATGGCTAACCTTTTTGTTGTTGCGTGCCGAAAGTGTGCACACGTGCAATAGTGCACGTGTGTGCCAGCACCCGTATTGAAATGTATTTGCCCCTGCACATGCGCGCATGACCCGCCCCCATGCTCCCTCCATGAATGTGCACATGACACCCCTCCTCACGCCTTGTTTTGGGCCTAGTAGGCCTCCCTGCAGCCACGGGGGCTCCTCTATACCCCCTGCACATACACATGTTACCCCGCCCCCCATGCAAGCACACACAACCCCCCGTGCATGCGTACACGTCTCCTGCATGCACCTTGCCCCCACCCCCGCACATCCCAAAAATCAGCTGGCCAGTGGGGCACGCATGCGCATGAGCGATGGAACTCAGCTGCGCAACAGCTCATATGCCCACAGAGTGGGGTGTGCGTGCCAGTTGCGACACGCATGCCATAGGTTCACCATCATAGGTGTAGGGTCTCCTCTTGGGTGGGTGGGGGTTGGACTGGATGACCTACAAGGTCCCTTCTAACTCTGTTACTGTGTAAGATGGATAGAGCTTTGATTGCACTGCTGAGGCCGCCATCTTGACTTTTTTTACCATCCCCTGTGCAGTCATTCCTCTTTTATCACCGAGATGGCCCTTCTTTGTAGGGAAGAGCAGTTCTGCCCCTTTTGGATCTCTGTATTTATTTGTGACAGCTTTGCGTTGCAGTCTCCTTCCTGAAGTTGAGTTGAAAGCTGGCATCAAGAGCTGTTCATTTCATATCTGTCTGAAAGATGTCTAATGGGTTTTTCCTCACCTCATTCATCCATCAAAGTGCACAGAGATTCAATTAAATATCTCCGGTAAAAATTATCTGAAAAGTGTATTTTTGTTTAGACAGCATTCTGGGAGTCCTGTGCAAATAAGAATGGAAAGAAAGGTTTTTTCCCCTTTTTATCTGTTCAATAAAACCAAGTCAGTCAGAACAGAGTTGGAAGGGATCTTGGAGATCTTCTAGTCCAACCCCCTGCTCCAGAAGTAGACCCTAAACCAAATGTTTTTGGAGATTCTCAGTCATCCAGGTCATGGAGACCCTCATTGGCCATCACTGGCAACCTTCAGTTTCAAAAGACTATGGTATTGTGCTCTGGAGAGAGGTCCTAAAACAGCATCTGGTGTGACTAAAAAGGCTAGTTCGAGAGTGGCCATCCCTTCCACACTGGAGACTCCATTCTACCATGTTTCTCCGAAAATAAGACCCGGTCTTATATTTTTTTGAACCCTGAAATAAGCGCTTGGCCTTATTGCCATGCGCTTAAAAGCTCGATTGGGCTTATTATCAGGGGATGTCTGATTTTGGGGGGAAAAGGGTAGGTATCTATTGACCGATTGATCGCTATTGTATATCTGTCTATTTCCATCTATCTACCTACCTACCTACCAACCCATCCACCCACCCCTCTATTGTATATCTGCCAGTCTGTCTATTTCCATCCATCCATCCATCCATCCATCCATCCATCCATCCATCCATTGTATATCTGTCAGTCTATTTCCTTCCTTCCTTCCTTCCTTCCTTCTTTCCATCATCTATCTATCTATCTATCTATCTATCTATCTATCTATCTATCTATCTATCTATCTATCTATCTATCTAATTGTATCCATCCATCATCCATCCACCCATTGTATAGCTGTCGGTCTATTTCCTTCCTTCCTTCTTTCCTTCCTTCCTTCCATCCATCATCTATCTATCTATCTATCTATCTATCTATCTATCTATCTATCTATCTATCTATCTAATCATATCCATCCATCCATCCATCCATTGTATATCTGTCAGTCTATTTCCTTCCTTCCTTCCATCCATCATCTGTCTGTCTGTCTGTCTGTCTGTCTCTGTCTGTCTGTCTGTCTGTCTGTCTGTCTATCTATCTATCTATCTATCTATCTATCTATCTATCTATCCGTATCCATCCATCATCCATCTCTATTGTATATCTGTCTATTTCCAACTAGCTATCTACCGTGTTTCCCTGAAAATAAGACCCGGTCTTATATTTTTTTGAATGCTGAAATAAGCGCTTGGCCTTAGTGCCATGCACTCAAAAGCCCGATTGGGCTTATTTTCAGGGGATGTCTTATTTTGGGTGACACAGGGTATTTTATATAGGTGGCTGTCCAGTCTCTTCTTAAAAACATCCAGTGATGGAGCACCCACAATTTCTTTTTAAAAAAAATTATTTTATACACAAACAGGCATTTAACACATCAGTCATTCCTTCCATGTGACATTTCAGAGTTTTCTCCATGACTTCATCTTTTTGTTTCTTCGTCTTCATTTTCACCACTTCTATTACAGCATTTCTCCAAAAGTACAATATTCTAATTATACCATTTTCTTACATAACCATTAGTTTGCTTATCTATCTCTCTTTTCTAACCATGGTAAATGGTTAGAAATCTAACCAATGGTAAAATTGATCCCATATCTTAACATATTCTAAATCCTCTCTTTCTTTGATCATCAAAGTTAATCTATTCATTTCTGCACAGTTTAAATTGTTTTTAATGACTTCTCCTTCCAAAGGTATTTTCTCTGCTTTCCAATTTTGTGCAAAAACAATCCTTGCAGCTGTTTATTACATGTATAATCAAATAAATATTTTCTTCACTCATTTTCTCTGGAAGGATACCCAGTAGGAAGAGCACCCACAATTTCTGAAGGGAACCCGTTCCACTGGTTAATTGTCCTCATGGAATTAAGAAGTTTCTCCTTAATTCCAGGTTGCTTCTCTCCTTAATTAGTTTCCATCCCTTGTTTCTTGTCCTGCCTTCAGGTGCTTTGGAAAATAATTTGACCCCCTCCTCTTAGTGGCAACCCCTCAAATGCCGGAAGACTGCTATCATGTCTCCCCCCCCCCCAGTCCTTCTTTTCTATAGACTGGCCATACCCAGTTCCTGCAACCGTTCTTCGTATGTTTTAGTCTCTAGGCCTTGATTCATCTTTGTTGCTCTTCTCTGCATTTTTTCCAAAGTCTCAACATCTTTTTTGTAATGTGGTGGCCAAACGTAAATGCAGTATTCCAGGTGTGGCCTTACTAAGGTTTTATAAAGCGGTACTAATACTTCATGTGATTTTGATCGGAATAGCCATGCAATCTAAATGGTGAATATAACAAGAGCCGGATGTACAGTCCCACCCATCTGTTGCTATTCTTGCTGCGAAGGAGTGGAGATACAGATATGTAACTGTTCTAATAAAAGGAGAACCATAAAGAAAGCAAAAATATTTGTTTCTGCGGATGCAAGCGTATAGCATTCCATGCGCAGAACAGCCGCAACGCACCGCCACTCCCGGGTATCTTAAGTTCTGCTGTGTAATTACTACTAATACATAGCTGATTGCTTGATTGCTACCCTCCCAAACGATCATGTAGGCATCCGTTTGGAGAAGATAGCTTGAGTTTTTCTATGCTTTCTCCTCCCTGACAGCTGCCTTGCAGTAACTCGCTGTTCCATTTCCCTACCAACCTTCCGGTATTTTTAGCAAAATTACCATATTGTGTTGTGCCTTCCCAAACATTTCTCTCCGATTTTTTTTTTAAAAACACACATTTCTGTGGAAAGCTGTTTTTTCCCCCCTCCCCTCCTCTTTTCTGCAACTTCCCCTCCCTCCCCACGAGAGAGACTTATTTCTAGCTTTCAAACATTGGCAGTTTTTGTTTTAACCTTTTCCCTTTGCCAATGCTGATAGATTTCAGAGTAAATAGTAAAAGGAGCCATTTGCAGCTGCCAACTGTAAGTCGGCGGTGGACACTGCTGTCGCAGGAGGTAACGAGACGGCGGCTTTCAACAGAAAACGAAACCGTTGCTACCTACCGAGCTTGATAAATTTGGGACCGATGCAAGCAACTGGCAAGTTGTCCTCACCTAGCGACCATAATCAGGACCAGAACTTCCATTGCTAAGCAAGATGATGGTTAAGTGCGTCTAATTTCTTTGCCATGGTGGTTAAGCAAGTTATCGCCGTCGTTAAGTGAAACACGAGGTCATTAAGCCAATGCGGCTTCCCCCATTAACTTTGTTTGTTGGAAGCCAGCTGGGAAGTTTGCAAACGGTGATGTACGTGACCCCAGGATGTTGCAACTAATATCAATACATCCTGTTTGGGAAAGCCCAAATTTTAATCGTCTGATTCTGGGGATGCTGCGATGGTCCTAAGTGTGAGGATTGGTCATAAGCAGTGGCGAAATGCTACCACTTCGCACCAGTTCAGGCAAACTGGTAGCGGCGGCAGGTGGTTCAGTGAACTGGTAGGAGCGACAGCACAAGGCTCCGCCCACCTGCCCAGGCGTCGTCACTTCCTGGTTTTAACCAGGAAGTAACCTGTTTTTGACCCTCTGTGCATGTGCACAAGGCTTTGCGCATACACAGAGGGTCCAAAATCGCATGTGACATACACGTGCACTTCCGAACCGGTAGCGAAGTTAAGTAGATTTCACCCCTGGTCATAAACATTTTTCTTGGTGGCATTGTAATACGAAAGGGTCACTAAACGAATGGTTATAAGTTGAGGAGTGCCTGTAGTGTAGGAGGTTGATATTCTGCAGCCATTAATGTTCCAATATTTGAGGGGCTGCCACAAAGGGGGTCAAGCTATTTTCCAAAGCACCCAAAGACAAGGAGTAATGGATGGAATAATGGATGGAAACTGAGCAAGGAGAGATTCAACCTGGAAATCCATTGCCATGTATTGAACGGATTTAAATACTGTGGTGCCCCTTGACAAAATATCTACCACATTGTGTCCAAATGTCCATCAAGAGCTTACAGCAGCCCAATGTCTGATTTTTTTCAACATAGGCCACCCTGTCCTTGAATAGCTGGGTAGACTGGGCATTAACATTTGAACCACTGTAAATCCATGTATTTGCCATACACTAAATAAATAAACCTGGAAAAAAGGAGAAATTTCCTGAGAGGGGGAACAATCAACCAGTGGAACAGCTTCCCTTCGGAAGTTGAGGGAGCTTCATCATTGGAAGCTTTCAAGAAGAGACCCATCATATTTTAATTATTTTAAATAATTAAATGGAATTGTTAAATTATCCCACAACAAGTTGGCTGCAGTGAGTTGTCCCATTCAGAGACTTTGCACCCATCATGCTTCTGAACTTCTCCACTGCATTCAGTTGGAGCTCTGGACAATGCACAATGCTGGATTGTAGGATTTGGGGGATTAAAATTCCCTCTGGAAGTCTCGAAGTTATGTGTGGTATGCTTTTCAGGGGCTGTTTTAAAATTTTAGTATTGTCCATCTCGCTTGGCAGATTCTTGCCATCCCTCCCCACCCACCCCCGGTTCTCTCATAATTTTTAGAGGATGCAGAGGTTGTGCAAGAATAAGGTATGTGAGATTTTGTGAGCCCCTGGAAGTTTTGCAAGAACTTTGTGTGACCTCCACAGCTCACACATGCTCTTTGTGTGAGCTCCACAGTCTGCAAAAACCATGCGCAAAAATCATTGGCATGATTTTTGGAGGCTGTGGAATGCATGAGAATGGGCCAGGCTTTCATGTGGCCTCCACAGTGTCCAAAAAACATGCGTGAATGGGGAGAGCATTTGCATGATTTCTGAGAGAATGTTCTGCCACGTTTTGAGAACCGTTGCGTAATACTGGTGTCATGGTTCCGAGGAATGAATTCTGAGAAGTCAAGACAATGACACAAAAGTTCAGGTTCAAGAAATCCTAAAATGAGTACATCATATCGGCACATACTGCATGAGTCAAAAAGAGGGCTGTGAAAATATCTACAGACCCCTCGCATCCTGGACATAAACTGTTTCAACTCCTACCCTCAAAATGACGCTATAGAGCTCTGCACACCAGAACAACTAGACACAAGGACAGTTTTTTCCCCGAACGCCATCACTCTGCTAAACAAATAATTCCCTCAACCCTGTCAAACTATTCACTAAGTCTGCATTACTATTAATCTTCCCATTGTTCCTATTACCCACCGCCTCTCACTAATGAGTGCAAGACTGTAACTTGTTGCTTGTATCCTTATGACTTATATTGACTGCTTCCTAGTATGATTCGATTGCTTATTTGTACCCTATGACTATCATTCTATTCTATTCTATTCTATTCTATTCTATTCTATTCTATTCTATTCTATTCTATTCTATTCTATTCTATTCTATTCCATTCCATTCCATTCCATTCCATTCCATTCCACTCCACTCCACTCCACTCCACTCCACTCCACTCCACTCCACTCCACTCCACTCCATTCCATTCCATTCCAGACTCCATTTCTCTTGTTCTTTCCCTCTGTGTAGAGTGCGTGTGTTTGTGTATTTCCACATAGCATGCATTGAAATGAGTAACAGGAATAGCATAAGCGAGATTCGTTTCAGCATTGACTCTTTCAGTGAGTTCCTAGTTGAGCAAGAGAGCATTTTTGCAGCGTGCGCTCAGCATGCCTTAGCACTGAAGGTGTTCCTGGCATCCGTTCAATTAACGTGCCCAGATTGATATGATGAAATATTGCCAGTTTCTTTAGTTTGGGGTTGGCATCCTGGTTGGCTTGGCCAAGTTTGGTTGATTGGCACTTCCTGGATTTTTGGAGAGATGCTAAGAAGAGAACATTTTCAGGCAGTTTGGGGGATGCAAAGTCCTTCTTCCCTCTTTATTTCGTAAAACAAGATCCTGCAAGGCTGAAAAACAAAATATGGGAGCAGTGGGAAAAGACTGCAAGCACAGCTCTGCCACCTCACGTTCCGAAAGTTTTCCCTGCAGGACAAAGGGTGAACTTTGTGTTTGCCTTTGTGGGCAAACACAAAGGCACAGCCAGTGATGCTTAATCAAGAATAAATCTGAGCCACAGTTAATAGACTAATAGTCTACAACCATGGGGCAGGGGTGAAATGTAAAATCTGTTATTACCAGTTCTATGGGCGTGGCTTGGGGGAGGGGTAATGTGACTGGGTGGGCATGGCCAACTTTTTGTTTTTAACTTTTCAAAGCATTTTTTCTAATCCTTTGAAAAGCCTTGGCAACTGGCATGTATTTCTGATGGTTGCAGTGTTCTGGGGTCACGCAATCACCTTTTTTTTTAATTGAAAAGTTTTTAAAAAAATTTTACAAACCATTTTTCCAACCCTCCCCACCCCCACCCAGCTCAACCCTTGTCCCCCCACCCCCCGACTTCCCAGAGCAAAATACAGGGTATAGCATTTAACAAACATAAGCTAACATATACAAACTATCTATAGTCTCCTATCTCCCTCTTGCACTTTAACTCCCCCTGACATAACTAAATATAAAAATTTCCTTAAATATCTTTATTCATTCATAAGCTATTTGAAACTTTTTAGTCCCATATTTGTTTTGAATGTAGTGAATCCATCTTCTCCATTCGAATATATATCTTTCGTTTGAGTGATCCTTCAGGTATGCTGAAATCTTAGCCATCTCCTCTAGATTCACTACTTTTAGTGTCCATAGGTTCCTTCTTCCAGGACTGCGCCACCAAAAGTCTCGCTGCAGTTATTAAATTTAGAATCAATTTAGTCTCTATAACCGTACAATCTGTGATTATACCCAGCAGAAACAACTGTGGAGTAAACCTCATCTTCTTTTTAAGAATATTTTGAATAATCCACCATATTTTTATCCAAAATGCTTTGATTTTTCTACAAGTCCACCATATATGATAATAAGTGGCATCCTCACAATCACATCTCCAACACTTAGATTGCAGATTCGGATACATACGGGCTAACTTTTTAGGATCTAAATGCCATCTATAAAACATTTTATAAAATTGCACAGAATCCTAGCTAGAGGTTCTCCCGAACCCCTGTGATGGTTGCAGCGTCCCGGGGTCATGTGATCACCTCTTGTGACCTTCTGACAATCAAAGTCAACAGGGAACCCAGTTTCACTTAGCAACCATCTTACTATCTTAACAACTACAGTAATTCGCTTAACAACTGTGCCAAGAAAGGTCATAAAACGGGGCAAAACTTACTGAACCATTGTCTCACTTAGAGGCAGAAATGTTGGCTCAATTGTGGCCGTAAGTCAAGGACTACCTGTATGGCTTTTTATCTTAAAGGCAGTAGAGGGAAAATGTTAGAAAGTTTTGGATATTTTGGGATATTTGGAACAACACAATGAAATGCAAGCTGCATTGATTTTCTTTGAGAAGGCCTTTGAGAAGTTGAAATGGCCTTTTTTTGTTCAAAGGTTTGGAAGATAAAAACCTTATAAAGAACTTTATAAAATGGGTCAGGCTGATTTATACTTTATTGATACAGAAAGCATAAATTGTTACGGGGATATAACAAAGCCTTGTGAGAAACAAAAAGGAACAAGACGGAGATGCTTTCTGTCTCCTCCCTTGTTTATTTTGGTTCGTTAGATACTAAACAGAGATATAGGACAAGTTGAGAGGATTCTGGGTATAAAGATTAAAAAAATAACTTGTAAGTTAAGGGCTTTTGTGGATGACCTAGTACTGGTTTCAGAAATTCCTTTAAAGCAGGGGTCCCCAACACCCCTGTTAGGAACCAGGTGTCAAGATTCTGACTGACAAACTGAAACAAGCAAGCATGATCGAGACGATCCAATCTCTGAATGCAAAACTTTATTGAGTACCTCATTTTGGCACTGATGAAAGCAAAACCAGCTCTAGCTAATTCCTGCACAATTCACATAATTAAAGTATAGAGCTCTCCCTCCCTCTGTTAGTAAAGGTCACATTGTCCAACGAAATGTCATGGTATTGTTATGAGAAAATGTCTTTGGGGTTTGGCAAACACCTGCTGAAATGATCTTGGTTCTCATGGCTTGTCTTCTTGATGTCTGGAGCCTACATTCCATTTTCCCACCCAAGGGAGCAAAGCTTCATCTGTGCATGAGTGAGATCTAGGTTGTGTATGAAACCATGGTGCTTCCCTCCCACCCGCCGGTTCATGGAAAAATTGTTTTTCACGAACCAGTCCCTGGTGCCCAAAAGATTGGGGACCCCTGCTTTAAAAGGAATTAAAATATTAATAGAATAGAATAGAATAATAGAATAGAATAGAATAGAATAGAATAGAATAGAATAGAATAGAATAGAATAGAATAGAATAGAATAGAATAGAATAGAATAGAACAGAACAATTTATTGGCTAAGTGTGATTGGACACACAAGGAATTTGTCTTGGTGCATACGTTCTCAGTGTACATTAATTAATGTAGATACATTAAAGATATATTAATTAATGTAGGAGATGACCAGGCTGACCCAGAGGGAGGGGTCAAACACGTCATCAGTCCGAAGTCTCTTCATGCCCGCAAGAGATCTAAATCCAGCCCACCTTGAATTCCATTGACTCTTATCTCCCACTAATTTCCCTTGGTGGTTAGTAGTTCAGATTCTTGTAGAGTGCTCAAGCTCTCCACAAGATGTATTGTAAATACAATATATCTTGATATCCATTTGAATACGGATCTCCTGATTTTTCTGGCGCTTGACAATGAATGGGCAAATGTAAGGATACTCTGCAGTCTGAGTTAGTACCATGTTTCCCCGAAAATATGACCCGGTCTTATATTTTTTTGAACCTTGAAATAAGCGCTTGGCCTTATTGCCATGCGCTCAAAAGCCCGATTGGGCTTATTATCAGGGGATGCCTTATTTTGGGGGAAACACGTAGTAATACACCAAAAGATTTTGGGGGATTTTTCATTCTCCACAGTCCCCAGTTAGATCCAGCTCCTTTTCGAACCTTGTCTTTCTTTTGTTAGGCTCTCCGTCCACAATGAATGTGGACCTATTCTGACTCACCAGAAAATCTGAGGCTCAATTGTGGCCATAAGTCGATGACTATCTGTGGTTAAAAGAGACAGTTTGCCTGAGAAAAGGACATGAGGGCTAGGGACTTGGATAAGGGGATGGGGGAAAAGGAGAATTAGAAAGTTATTGACGCGAAGGTTACAAGTTAGGTAAGCTTCAGTTTCAGAAATAGCCTCACTCTGTAGTGTTCCTTGCTGTGAAATCTCAGTGGGGAGAACACAAACGACATTCCTGTTGTGCTTGTCAGCTTCCCGGGGGTATTGTAACAGTTTGTTCCTAAAGAGATAAAGATTCAGCAGACAGTTATGTAAACAGTCAGTTGCAATCCTTTCCATTTACCAGGGAAAGGACTCTACCCAATGTATGCGGAGATCTAAATTGGAAGTTGTTGCTGAAGTTCTTCTAAATTCATCCTTTTCATTCATCTAATGGGGTTTGATATGGTCGTAATATTAATTAATAGGTAAAGGTAAAGGTTCCCCTCGCACATATGTGCTAGTCGTTCCTGACTCTAGGGGACAGCGCTCATCTCCGTTTCAAAGCCGAAGAGCCAGCGCTGTCCGAAGACGTCTCCATGGTCATGTGGCTGGGCATGACTCAACACCAAAGGCACATGGAATGCTATTCCCTTCCCACCAAAGGTGGTCCCTATTTTTCTTGAAAGCATGCCTTTTTACATGCTTTCAAACTACTAGGTTGGCAGAAGCTGGGACAAGTCACGGGAGCTCACCCCGTTACGAGGCCCTAAGGATTCGAACTGCTGAACTGCCGACCTTTCGGTCAACAAGCTCAGCATCTTAGCCACTGAGCCACCGTGTTCCTTTATATTTAATCAATTAATAAATGACTGCAAAAGTTGAGAAACAGGCTCAGCGAAGGACCCCTTGAGGTTTTTAGGCAGTTGCTGAAAAACCCAATGGGGATTTGGATGGCTGGTGTGAAAAGCTAAAGAAACTGTAAGAAAGCTGTGCTCAAATCCAGCAGTGTTCTCTTTTAATCACTTTTAATTTTAAACAGTGTTATTACACAATAATTAAAAAAATAGAACATACGTATCCAGTAGTATTAAAAGATCGACACAACCACGTGGATAATTATAGCAATAAAGGAGGGCTGGTAATTGTTTTATGAATGGGTCAAGTCCCAAAACTTTGGTTCATACAATATTGCTTTACTCTCCTTCTGTTGTGTTGGAAGAAGTGTCCATCTGGGCTCAGTTCCAAGTGGGGAGAAAGACATGGCTTGAGATCCTGGGCAAAAAGGGGCAGAGATGCTGAGAGTGCCTGAGTTTTATACTTTCTGTTGGGCTTTTTTTTTTTTAATTTGATTTATATACCGCCCTTCTCCGAAGACTCAGGGCGGCTTACAATGCGTTAAGCAATAGCCTTCATACTTTTGTATATTTTATACAAAGTCAGCTTATTGCCCCCACAAACTGGGTCCTCAATTTACCTACCTTAGAAAGGATGGAAGGCTGAGTCAACCTTGAGCCTAGTGACATTCGAACTTACAGTAATTGCAGACAGCTGATGTTAATCACAATGCTTTAGTCTGCTGAGCCACCAGGCCCTTTTGAATTTGAGCTGTATTCTGATTGGTTGTGAGACTCCCATGGGGCCATGCAGGGGTAACTTTGTAGGTTGTCCCAAACTTGGTTGAATCTTGCTGGGTGATGATGTAATGAAAGGGCTTTGGGCAATTCCTACTATGGCTCTGCCTGCAGGAGGTAGATCTTTGTTACGTAGAATAGACCGGCCCAGGCCTTAATCGCCCATTGACAAAGTTGGGGAGGGCTGAGTTTCTGCCTCCCTTTTAGGGGAAATATTCTGCCCTTTTAATATTTCCCAAAATATCTCATTTTCCTAGGAAAGGGGTGGGTGCTAACTTCCTACAGTTGAAAAAAAGATTAATTCAAATGTTGGCAAAGCAACACATATCGAATCAAAGGCAGATGTTTCTTTCCAGTGTGAGATGATAATTTTTTTTGTCAGCCTCCATTTGTAAACATTTCACAGTCTTGCTCTGTTGATAGCTAGTCACACTTATTAGTAAGTTAACTAATATTAAAAAGTACTTAATCATTCAATGGATGTGAAAAATGTGATTCGCTTCTGAGTATCCACCAACTGGTGCAGTTTGCAGATGCAATTTTGCAAAACTATGGGAGAAGGGCGGCGTATAAATTTTAATAATAAATAAATAAATAAATCCTTCCCTTGGAGTGGGGTAGGAATGGGGATTTTGCAGTATCCTTCCCCTGGAGTCGGGTAGGAATGGGGATTTTGTAATATCCTTCCCCTGGAGTGGAGAGGGAATGGAGATTTTGCAGTATCCTTCCCCTGCCACGCCCACCAAGCCACGTCCACAGAACTGGTAGTAAAAAAATCCGATTCTCACCACTGCCTCATTCATAAGGATTTGATCAACACCCTGGTTTTTTCCTTCCACTTTCTCTCTTTGTAGATCGACAGGACCGAAACAGCGGTGAACAACCTCAACCCGGCTTTCTCCAAAAAGTTCATCATAGATTATCACTTTGAGGAGGTCCAGAAGTTGAAATTCGCCTTGTTTGACCAAGACAAATCAAGCATGCAACTCTATGAACATGACTTCCTGGGAGAATTTTCTTGCACTCTGGGATCAGTGAGTGTTGTTGTGAATTTTTGACTACTACTAAGGCTCTTGGGAAAAGAAAGAGGGTAGGAAAGAAATGATGGGAAAGAAGGTTGACTCCTTAAGATGGTGGGAGCCATTGAGTCCATCAAGCTCAACCCTCTGATCGGGTCAAGAATCCAAGCTGAAATGTCCCTGACACATGCCTCTCCCATCTTCTACTGGAGGACATCCAGAAAAGTTGGTCCGCTACTTCTTTGTGATACTTCCTAGATCAGTGATGGCATTCCTTTTTGCCATCGCATGACCAAAGCAGGGGGAACATGGGAGGGTTGTGCCCACGTGCATGCCCACACCGATAATTCAATACCCCCATGCCCCACCTCCTGCACATGCATGCA
Source organism: Masticophis lateralis (assembly GCA_030761175.1). NCBI lineage: Eukaryota > Metazoa > Chordata > Lepidosauria > Squamata > Colubridae > Masticophis > Masticophis lateralis. The sequence continues at coordinate 22,796,844 of JAUDYJ010000010.1, forward strand.
TGATCTCCAGTGCACTCCCTCCCCTTTTGGCACATGATGGCAAAAAGGTTACTGGTGGGCCTAGTTTTTCACTCTCCCCAGGGTCCAGAGGCTTTCTTGGAGCTTAGGGAGGGCGAAAACTGCTTTCCCCACCCAACCAGAGGCCTTCCGGAGACCAGAAACAGCCCATTTCCCGACTTCTGGTGGCCCCAGAAGGCCCGAAAATCAGCTGGCCGGTGCGCGCTGGAGGTGAGCTAGGGCAACCCTTGCGTGCCTACCGATATGGTTCCGCGTGCCACCTGTGGCAAGCATGCCATAGGTTCGCCATCACCAGTCCTAGATCAAAGCCCCACCTTCAGTTTCCTTAAAACAAACTCAATTCCTAGTGACTTCATAGATTCATCCTTCTTGTTTCCTTGGCAACAGTATGAAAGCACTTTGGTGTCTTCTAGAAAGTCCAAAGCTCTAGGCTTTTGTCATAGTCTCCCATTCAAGAGTTGACTAGAGTCAACTTTGCTTAGCTCTCTGATCCAGATCAGGTCACCCATTGAGACACATGGCAACAGAGATCAGTGACATGTTGTATTTTGGTACTAGACCAGTGTTTGTCAACCTTGGTAGCTTGAAGATGGGTGGACTTCAACTCCCAGAATCCCCCAGCCAGCAGCACTGGCTGGGGGATTCTGGGAGTTAAAGTCCACCCATCTTCAAGCTACCAAGGTTGACAAACACTGTACTAGACAGTTAGAAGCAAGGGGAAAATAAATCAGGGAAGGCAAAACACATTTTGAATTTGTTTTCCTACCCTGGTGATGTTATCCAACCTTATTCTATTATTTTGGACCCTTAGAAAAAAAGGTTTGAAGCAAATTTTGGTGCTTTTAAAAATGGAAACGCCCATCTCTGTGAGCTGGTGATTTGTTTTAATAAGATAAGCAATATGGTGGGGGAGGGGATTGTAGGAGCCTTCCCCCCTCCCCAAATGGGGTTGGGCACTATATGCAAGTTACTCTCCTTCCCTCCGTATAAAAGCACTCCTGTCATTTATTCTCAGAGTCATTCAGACATTTGAACTATTTCTGTCTGTAACAGTTCAGTGAAGACCTTGGGACTGGTGCTTGCTTGATGGTCTAATCATCCGAGAATTTGCCTGCCTTTTCAATAATTGTCTAAACTCATGATTACTTGTGTAGGGTATTCATATGCTAAGAAGATAAATGATGAGTTAAGAAGAGAAAGAGTGGGAGGCAGGGGAAGGGAAGGGGCAAAGGGAAAGGGGAGGAAAGGGGAGGAGAGGAGAAGGGAGGGAGGGACAAGAGGGAAGGAAAAGGGAAGGAAGGGAAGGAATGGAAGAAAGGGAGAAGAGGGGAGAGGAAGGGAGGGGAGGGGAAGAAAGGGAAGAGACAAGAGGGTATGGTAGGGAAGAGAAAGAAGGGAAGAGAAGAGGGGACAAGAAGGGAGGGGAAGGGAAAAGAGGAAAGGGAAAGAAGGGAAGGGAGAAGTGGGGACAAGAAGGGAGGGGAAGGGAAAAGAGGGGAGGGAAAGAAGGGAAGGGAGAAGTGGGGACAAGAAGGGAGGGGAAGGGAAAAGAGGGGAGGGAAAGAAGGGAAGAAAAGGGAGAAGAGGGGACAAGAAGGGAGGGGAAGGGAAAAGAGGGGAGGGAAAGAAGGGAAGGGAAAAGAGGGAAGGGAAGGGAGAAGAGGGGACAAGAAGGGAGGGGAAGGGAAAAGAGGGAAGGGACAAGAGGGGACAAGAAGGGAAGGGAGAAGAAGGGACAAGAAGGGGGGGAAGGGAAAAGGGAAGGGAAAGAAGGGAAGAGAAGGGAGAAGAGGGGACAAGAAGAGAGGGGGGAAAGAGGGAAGGGAAAGAAGGGAAGGGAGAAGAGGGGACAAGAAGGGAGGGGAAGGGAGAGGAGGGAAGGGAAGAGATGGGAGAAGAGAGGAGGGAAGGGAAGGGAAAGGAAGGAAAAGGAAAGGAAAGGAAAGGGTTGAAGTCCAGAAGTCTTAAAGTTGCCAAGGTTGGAGACCCCTGGTTTAAGGGATCGGAGTTCCGATTTTGTGCCGGAGTTCTTCTGCTTATAAGGGCTTCAGGCGTGAGTATGTCAAGTGAGGGTCTTATGATGGGTCTTCTGTGAGTCATCTGTGAGGGTCCTTGTGTTGGGGTCTTGTGATAAGGAGATTACATCAGGTCAGAGTCATTGGGAGGTGAACTGCTGTTGTGGGGGGGATTGTGTGGGTTGGTGGAGGGTCGGTGCCATCTCTGGTTGGCTGTGCGGGAGTTTTGGATTCTGAGGGCTTCGTAGGCTGATTGTGGTTCAGTGTGTCTGTGGATGGAATTGCTTGTGGAGCGCCGGGCTTTGATGGACTCACGAGTGTGGCAGGTTGACAGACCCACACCCGAAGCTATAAACAGAACTCTGCTATAAACAGAACACGGATCCCGACATCCCTAAACTCCACTGAAGATGTTACCTAGCCTGGTAACAAAATGTTCTAAACTAACCCACAAGCTCCGAGAACGAACCTTCACCCTTACCTTACACTGGAGCTACAGGTATTTGCCACAATTGCAAATGTGATGTATATCTGCCCAGATTCTGCGCTCTTTCTAAGCACCTCTGCCAAAAAGGGACAACAGCTGCATTGAAGCTGCTTCCCACCCAGCCCTGCAGACAATGGATGAGTTTTTTTGTTCTTTGCTCAGAGAAGAGTCTTGGCCGGCCGGGACCTCCCAGACTGACCCTATTGGGGAGAAAATTGAGGGGCTGGAGAATTGAATAGAAAGTGGAACACAGCAGTTTGGAGCCCAAATTGAGCCCAAAATTTCTGTTGCTAAGCAAGACGGTTTGTTAAGTGAGTTTTGCCCCATTCTACAAATTTTCTTGCCACAGTTGTTGAGTTGAATCACTGCAGTTGTGAAGCTGGTAATGGGGTTGCTAAGTGTACCTGGCTTTCCCGTTGACTTTGCTGGTTGGAAGGTCACTGTTCTGGCCCATCAGCGACCTGTGCAGTTAACAGCTGATTCCGACAGCGAGGAGGCTGGTGTGGTGCTGCACCAGCAGCCTGTGCAGCTGGCACTCGAGTCGGACAATGAGGAGGCTGGAGAAGATGTGGTGCCAGAGGCAGGGATTCAGCCAGGGCCTTCAGAACCTCCAGAAGCTCCCATAAGTGAAGAGGAAGAAGAGGAGGAGCCTCTTCTTGATGCATGGGCGCGCAGAGCTGCCAAAAGACAGGAGTGGCTCCTCGGGGGAGGGCTCCTTGAGAGTAAGGCTTGGGGCTAATTAGCCACTCCCTCAGCCTATTTAAGGAGGAACACTGACTGAAGCAATCTGCAGGGAAAAACTTCGTTCAAATTCCTTTGCATCTTGATTACAGAAAACGTTAATGAAGTTAAATTAACAGCCCTTGTTCAGAAAAGACTGATTTATTGTACTTGTGTTCGAACAACTACTAAGAAAGCTCATTAGTAGTCCTTAATTAGTAAACTAAGGTTTGTACTGACTTTGTGTATCCTGCTCTTCTTTGAGGTCTGTAGCTGGGGCAGAACAGTCACAAAATGCGATTGCGTGATCCTAGGACCCTGCAACCGTCATAAATATGAGTCAGTTGGCAAGCGTTTGACTTTGGATTATGTGATCACGAGGATGCTCAGGATGGGTGTGAAAAACATTCATAAGTCACTTTTTTTCAGTGCCATTATAAACTTGGAATGGGCACTAAATGAACTGTTGTAAGTTGAGGACTACCTGTAACAAACTGGGTGTGTATCTTTCTGGAGGGAATGATAGCAGTTTTGCAATATTTAAGGGGCTTTTGCAAAAAAGAAGGGGTCAATCTATTCTCCAAAGCACCCAAAGGCAGCAAGCAACAAGAAGCAACAAGAAGATTGTTAAAAGTCCCAAAGATGCTTTTTCAAGAGGCAGGTGGACTTTCTGGTTTTTCCTTTTCTTAATCCTTCCATTTCCCCCTATCCAGTCAGAGCTGAAGAAGCTTCTTGGATGAGAAGCGAAAATTCTTCCAAGAAAAACCAAGAAGTCCAGTTGCCTCTTGAAAAAAAAAAGCATTTTGGGACAACCATGACCTGAATGACTAAGAATCTCTACAGACTTTTAGCTATACAAATTGGGATGAACGTCCTGGTACAGCCAGTTATTTGTTTGTTTGTTTGTTTGTTTGTTCGTTATATTTCTATACCACCTTTCTCCCGCAGGACTCAAGGCGGTGTACAGTCAAGAAAAAAATAAAAGATATCATAAACATCATAAAATTGATAATTAAAATTATAACATAGTTTAGCCCAAATTAAATAAAACCCAGAATTAGATAATATTTTAATCATTCCCAGTTAACATGCTTAGCCCCGCCTGATTGAACATCAGGGTCTTGAGGGCACAACGGAAACCACGGAGATTAGGGATGTTTCGTATCTCAGGGGGGCAGCTCATTCCAAAGGGTTGGAGCCCTTACAGAGAAGGCCCTCCCCCTGGGAGTCGCCAGTCGGCACAATTTGACTGACGGTACCCTGAGTAGTCCCTCCCTGTGAGAACGAACTGGTTGGTGGGAGGCTATTGGTGGCAAAAGATGGTCTCGTAAGTACCCAGGTCCTAAGCCATGGAGCGCTTTAAAGGTGATAACTAACACCTTGAATCTAATGAATAGTTAGTCCCATAACTATTGAGGATGAGTCATTGACCCCCACAGAGAAAGCTCGCAATTTAGGCATCCTCCTGGATGCACGACTGTCTTTAGAAGATCATATAACAGCCGCGGCCAGAGGAGCTTTCTATCAGGTTCGCCTGATTCGCCAATTGCGTCCCTTTCTAGACCGGGACTCATTATGCACAGTCACTCAAGCCTTCATCATTTCCCGACTTGACTACTGCAATGTTCTCTACATGGGGCTCCCCTTGAAGTGCACCCGGAAGCTCCAACTGGTCCAGAATGCGGCTGCGTGAGTAATTATGGGAGCAACATGGCGCTCGCATGTAACACCTCTTCTACGCGAGCTGCACTGGCTTCCGGTGGCCTTCCGAGTGCACTTCAAGGTGTTGGTTCTTACCTTTAAATTGCTCCATGGCTTAGGACCTGAGTACTTAAGAGACCACCTGCTGCAACCGATAATCTCCCACCAACCAATACGCTCTCACAGAGTAGGCCTACTCATAGTACCATCGTTAAAACAATGTCGTCTAGTAATTCCAAGGGAGAGAGCCTTCTCTGTGGGGGCACCTACTCTTTGGAACAAAATACCCCCTGGAATACGAATAATCCCAGATCTTCGCACTTTCCGACGTGTCCTGAAGACCTTTCTGTTTCAACAAGCAGGGCTAGCATAAACATCTAAATTCTATGCCAAGGCCTTAGCAGATAAACTAAGTTGACTCAATTTATTACTTACTGTTTATTTAAAAAAATGATTATATGTATATGAAATCCTATTCTGTTCACCGCCCTGAGTCCTTCAGGAGAAGGGCGGTATAGAAATTCAATAAATGAATGAATGAATGAATGAATGAATGAATACCCTTTGAATGGTGTGGGAATAAGGAATGGATTTCCAGAGAGAAAAATTGCAGGCTAAAGGAACCAGGAGAACCATTCAGGTGACTCTGAGGGCACAGATAAACCTCCAAGTGGCCTCAACGACCCTCTAAAAGGATGCAAAGGACCAGCGGTCTGCAAGGAATATAAATCCATTCCCCACCATCCAGTCAGAGCTGAAGAAGCTTCTTGGATGAGAAGCAAAAATTCTTCCAAGAAAAACCAGAAAGTCCAGTTGCCTCCTGAAAAAAAAGCATCTCTGGATGACTGAGAGTCCCCATAGACAAGATCATTAAAGAGAAATCCAACCTGTAATTAAGGAGAAATTTCTAACTGTGAGAACAATGAATCAGTGGAACAGATTGCCGTCAGAAGTTGTGGGTGCTCCATCCCTGGAGGCTTTTGGAAAAAGACTGGACAACCATTTATCCAGAATTGTATGGGGTATCTTGCTAGAGCAAGGAGTTGCACTAGAACAGGGGTCTCCAAACTTGGCAACTTTAAGTCTGGTGGACTTCAACTCCCAGAAGCTGGCTGGAGAATTCTGGGAGTTGAAGTCCGCCAAGCTTAAAGTTGCCAAGTTTGGAGATCTTTGCACTAGAAGATCTTAAAGGTCCCTTCCAGCTCTGTTATTCTGTTACTGTGTCCAGCCTTGTCCAAAACAGACTCTTGTTGCCTGTTAATAAAATTTACTCTCTGGGAAAGATGCTACCAGATTCCTCCTGGTTTTTGGCTGCCATCTTCCCCATCCAACATCCATCCTTTCCAAGTGGACCTCTGTGAGCTGCACTCCATCCTCAGAAGTTAATTCTGCCAAGTTAGTTCTTTCTTATATCCCCTTTGGCTCACCTGCCTTTTGACAGTCTCTACCCAGATTTCCATCTTGTTACGGGGATATATATATCTATCTCCCCGTGTGTATGTGTATATATATATACACATACACACACATGCCAAGTGGCACACATGCCCATATGCACATTCAGATGCATTGCTTACAAGCAGCCCACCAGCAAATTTGGAAAGAGTTTTTAAGGGAACACGGCTCTTGGCCTGACTTTCTCCTCCTTTTAATTTCACTTTTATGTCAGAAGGACGGGCAGCTTAGCCTGGTATTTTTAATGCATCAGATCAGACGTGAACTGCCTGCTTGTACAGATTAGAGGGGAAAAAAATCAGTTCCTGACTGAATCACATGAGGCTGATCTATCCTTCCCTTGTGATGTTTCCCCTGTTCTCTTCTCAAAAGTTTTCACGGATTGAAGATGGATGTGAGCAAATACAGATAGTTTTCTGGTCCAGGTTGGACTAAAAGACCTCCAAAGTCTCTTTCAGCTCTTTTCCGAATTGAAAAATAATATATATCTGAAGTCTCTTGGAGTTGAATTCAACTGGAGGAAAGATGCTTACTTTAATTTCAATCCCACTGAGATATAGAATAGAATAGAATATTCTTTATTGGCCAAGTGTGATTGGACGTACAAGGAATTTGTGTTTGGTGCATATGCTCTCAGTGTACATAAAAGAAGATACACTCTTCAAGAATCATGAGGTACAGCACTTAATGATAGGAATAGAATAGAATAGAATAGAATAGAATAGAATAGAATAGAATAGAATAGAATAGAATAGAATAGAATATTCTTTATTGGCCAAGTATGTTTGGACATATAAGGAATTTGTGTTTGGTGCAGATGCTCTCAGTGTACATAAAAGAAGATACACTCTTCAAGAATCATGAGGTACAGCACTTAATGATAGGAATAGAATAGAATAGAATAGAATAGAATAGAATAGAATAGAATAGAATAGAATAGAATAGAATAGAATATTCTTTATTGGCCAAGTGTGATTGGACGTACAAGGAATTTGTGTTTGGTGCAGATGCTCTCAGTGTACATAAAAGAAGATACACTCTTCAAGAATCATGAGGTACAGCACTTATTGATAGAAATAGAAATAGAAATAGAAATAGAAATAGAAATAGAAATAGAATAGAATAGAATAGAATAGAATAGAATAGAATAGAATAGAATAGAATAGAATAGAATAGAATAGGATTCGTAAACTAACGAATTTCATAAGAAGCTTTTGTGACCTTCCTATCTCATGTGCAGCGGGAGAAGAAGTTAAAAAAAGACAATGTGATGGTCTGGATTTGTTTTCTCATCTTGCCTCTCATAGTTGAGGTCTACCTATGATGTCAATTACAGGCCTCTCTCATCTTTTTAAGTGGGAGAACTTGCACAATTGGTGGCTGACTAAATACTTTTTTGCCCCACTGTAATAACACAAAATGATATAGCTACCCTTAGCAAGGCAGATAACTTGATATGGCTGAGTAAATATAAACGTATTTTTCAAACAGACAACTACTTAAAGTTACAATTGCCAAAACAGCTTAGGGAGATATTTATGCGAGCGAGATTCAATGGTCAGATATGGGCGGTTCCATTCTATAAAATATAATGAATGTATAATAATAATAATAATAATAATAATAATAATAATAATAATAATAATAATAATAATAAATTTCACAAACCGACTACCTACAATGCCATAACCATGTTGCTAAGATCATTCACTGGAAATTGTGCCAGATGTTTGGATTTGAGTACAGCAAAAACCACTGGGAACATCAGGTTGAGAAAGTTCTAGAGAATGAGAAACTCAAGATCTTGTGGGACTTTAGGATTCAGACTGACAGGCACTTGGTCCACAACACACCTGACATAACGGTAGTTGAAAAGAAAAAAGTATGGTTCATTGACATTGCAATACCTGGTGATGCACGGATTGAAGATAAGCAGCAAGAAAAAATCACAAAGTACTGGGACTTGCAAATCGAAGTTGAGCGACTATGGAAAAAGAAATCATGTGTTGTTCCGATTGTAATTGGAGCCCTTGGAGCAATACCCAAAGGGCTACCCCGCTATTTAGAAATTCTAAATTTACCGGACTTGAACATTTTGACTCTACAAAAAATCACCTTACTCGGAACAGCTTACATCCTCCGACGATATCTTAACAGTTCCTAGGTCCTTGGTTAGGACTTGAGCTGCTGAGCTATTAACCAGCCTCAAAGACTGTGAATCTCACTACAGATTAACCAATAATAATAATAATAATAATAATAATAATAATAATAATAATAATAATAATAATAATAATAATAATAGTCATTGTATGTATATACACAGTATACCCATACAACGAAATTCACTTAACACCCAAAGACCAGGTCCAACACACATAACAATCCCCAAGCACATTCCCATCCACCACAATTCTCCACCCCTAAACCACCCAACATCCACACAACAGACCAAGTAATGCTGTCCAACAGCTCACGGATGGTTGCCCTTTAGTTCATTGTTGAGTGCAATTATAGCTCTGGGATAAAAACTATTCAGAAGGCATGCAGTCCGAGTTTTAATTGTTCCATATCTTCTGCCAGAAGACAACAGTCCAAAAAGATGGTAAGCAGGATGGGAAGAGTCTCTGAGAAAGTTATGCAACTTCCTCAAACAGCGAGATTCAAAGATGTCGTCCAGGGCTGGTAGCTGGAGCCCAATGCTATTCTGGGCAGTTTTAATGATTCTCTGTAGAGCTTTTTTGTCCGCTGCAGAGCTGTTCCCATACCATGCAAGAATACCATATGTCAGGACACTCTCAATGGTGCTGCGATAGTAGGACAGAAGTAGATGCTGAGATAGATTTATCTTCCTGAGCATTCTCAGGAAGTACAGCCTCTTCTGTGCCTTCTTCACAAGCATGTTAGCATTCAGAGTCCATGAGAGGTCCTTCGAGATATAAGTGCCCAGAAATTTAAAACTACCTACCCTCTCCACCTCCTCACATTTGCAGAGTGGTAGAGGTAGAAGATTTGGCTCACATCCTATTCGATGTTTATATAAGAGGGTAAGAGACAGGTACCTTGGTTCATATATTAAATGAATGACCCATTGGGAACCCCATATTAAAACAACATACCTTATATGTGTGGTCAGAATTTGAAAACAACATTTTAATACAGCACAGTACTTGAGTAAAATGATTCAGCTGAGATCGGCAGATGTGGGACTGATTGGGGTAGATTGATTCTATTGGCCTTCCGGAAAGCAGTGAAGACCTGGCTTTTCCGGCAGGCCTGGGGCTGTTGATCTTGTTGTTGCAATCTTGCAAGATCCAGCCATGAATGGTGTGCATGGGCTTTTAATGTTTTAAAATGTTTTTATAATGTCTTTTTAATTTCTGTATGTTCATTGTTCGCATTATTTTTGCTGTAAGCCGCCCAGAGTCCCTTGGTAGTTGGGCGGCATAGAAACGCGATAAATTAAATTAAATTAAATTAAATTAAATTAAATTAAATTAATTAAATTAAATTAAATTAAATTAAATTAAATTAAATTAAATTAAATTAAATTAAATTAAATTAAATTAAATTAAATTAAATTAAATTAAATTAAATTAAATTAAATTGTAGAGGTGATACTGGAATATAATTTTATCTTTTTTCACTTCTCTATATATCAAATTATTGTATTTTACTCCAGTTTTATTTTAAATTGTTTTATAGGATTTTATCAATAAGTGGTGTTTGGAACTCGGAATTCTGATATGGCCTAGGGCCGTGATGGTGAAACTATGGCTCGTGTGCCAGAAGTGGCATGCAGAGCCCTCTCTGCTGGTACGTGCACCGTCGCCCCAGGTCAGATCTGTTTGATGTTTCTTTTGTGAGCTTCTGTTTCCCTGCAAACGATGAAACAGAAGCTCCTGAAAGAAAAAGCTCTTACCTCTTGCCGCTCTACCAGCGTTGGGATGCTCCACCTCCCATCGGCCAGCTGGTCTTTGGGTCTCTGCGGCTCATGCACGCATGTCCGTGCATGGGCACATTTGGGTGTGCACACGCATGTGCATGTTTGTTCACTCACACCTTTCAGTTTGGGCACTTGGTGTCTCAAAGGTTCACCATCACTGCTATGGGCTAATCAACCAAACCAGACCAGACCAGACCACGTAATACCCTGTTTCCCCAAAAATAAGACCTCCCCTGATAATAAGCCCAATCGGGTGTTTGAGCACATGCGCTAAAATAAGCCCTCCCTGAAAATATTTAAACGCATGTGCAGCCAGTCCCCACCATTTCCTCTGATTAGAGTTAGGAAGACAGAGCTATTATTTCGGGGTTCAAAAAAATATAAGACAGGGTCTTATTTTCGGGAAAACACGGTAGTATTTTTGACACTTCCGCTTGCCGTATTTAAGCAAATTCCATACCATTACTTGCAACCTCCTGCCAGCTTCCCCATTGACTTTGCGTGTCAGAAACCCGAAGTGAAAGTCATAAGTGGTGATTGCATTGTCCTACGATGATGCAACAGCTGCCGATTCAAGGACCAGTCATAAATCTCCTGCCATCGTAAACTGATCTCTGCGCAAGTATTCAGTAAGTGAGGACTGCCATAACGTATTTTCTTTTTTCTTTTCTTCTTTAGATTGTCTCAAGCAAGAAAGTAACGAGACCACTTGTTCTCGGGAATGGAAAACCAGCCGGAAAGGGAATGATAACGGTAGGGTGATCGTTACAGACACGTGGCGTTAAAGTAAGGAATGAAAGCGCGGGACCAAAAGCAAACAATCAGGGCTCACTGCAGTGATTTATTAGACAGAACATAATGGGGGGGGGGTCCTCGTCCAAAGGAATAATGGGAGACACGGAGAGGCACTCGTATATTTCAGAAAGCGGGGGGAAAATGATGCATGCATACATATTCATAAGCAATAGTGCAATATATCTCAGTTACTTCTCGCTCTTCTACTATCTACCGAGAACAATCATCTTAGTTAAAAGAAGCATTTGCACATTCAGGGGTTGCTATGGGAATGTTATGATAAAACTTGCCACAGGCCATGTGAGCTACACAGATATCCCACTTTATGTCTCAATTTGTCTATTAAAGAGTCTCTGTGAGTCTCAATGTTTTGGTGGCTAGAATGCCACTGAAACTCGTGAGATTGAACTTGGCCCACAGCCTGGAGTTCAATCCTGGCCAGCTCAAGGTTGACTTAGCCTTCCATCTTTCCGAGGTAGCTAAAATGAGGACCCAGATTGTTGGGGGCAAGAGGCTGACTCTCTAAACCTAGAGAGGGCTATAAAGCACTGTGAAGCAATATATAAGTGCTATTGCCCTTCCATCCGTCCACGATGCACAGTGGTTAGAATGCATTATTGCAGGCTGACTCTGCCCACTGCTAGGAGTTCAATCTTGACTGGCTCAAGATGGATTCTTCTGAGGTCAGTAAAATGAGGACCCAGATTGTGGAAGACAATTACTCTATAAACTGCTTAAAGAGGGCTGTAAAGCATTGTAAAGCGGTATATAAGTTGAAGTGCTATTGCTACCCGTGTTTCCCCAAAAGTAAGACCCTGTCTTATATTTTTTTTGAACGCTGAAATAAGTGCTCGGCTTTATTGCCATGTGCTCAAAAGCCCGATTGGGCTTATTATCAGGGGATGTCTTATTTTGGGGGAAACAGGGGAGGGAGGGAGGGAGGGAGGGAGAGAGAGAGAGAGAGAGAGAGAAGGAGGGAGGGAGGGAGGGAGGGAAGGAGGGAGGGAGGGAGAGAGAGAGAGAGAGAGAGAGAGAGAGAGAGAGAGAGAGAGAGAGAGAGAGAGAGAAATACCATGTTTTCCTGAAAATAAGACCTGTCTTATATTTTTTTGAACCCTGAAATAAGCGCTTGGCCTTATTGCCATGCGCTCATAAGCCCAATTGATCTTATTATCAGGGGACGTCTTATTTTGGAGGAAAAAGGATATTAAGTTATTAGCAGGAAAACCATTTGCACCAATGTGTGCCCGGGTGTGCAAAGGCACACTCCTGCCCCCCCCACCATGTTGTTGCAAATTCTTTTATGTGCAAAAGAGCCACGAGACCGCAACAATGACAAAGGGCTTGATAGAGAGATAATCTGGAACATTTGTGAGTAAGAGCAATGCTTACTACTTAGCAACAGGTATCTTAGCAACAGGCCTTCTTCTCGCTGCACACGGAAGCCTTTTCCATCAGTTAGTTGTGCTAATGAGAGGGAGCTCACTCAGCCTGCACATGGAGCGAAGCCAAAAATCGCCCTCTCCGAACCGTATTTTAAAAGGGTTTTTTTCTCTCTCTCTCCAACTCTCGTTCGCTTTTATCTCTGCATCCTTCAGATGGGGAGAGCAGCTTGTTCCATGCTTAATAATGATACGAACCTATGGGGTGAGCTGGAGGGCTTGTGAGAGGTAACCCATCATAGGAGATGACTCCTAAACAACCTCTGGGGATGTTTTCCTCTGCTGTATAGAGAACAAGCAAAGGAAAGAACCAAGAATCCTCAAAGTGTCTTTGAAGGTTTAACTAATTGCCAAAGAAGTTGCCTAGAAAGCAACCAGAGAAGAACAAAGATGGAAAGCTGCCCAGAGTCTAAATCATACAATACCTGAGGGATCTAAGGGATCATTAGAGATTAGGATCTCTAGCCTAATGAAGAGAAGAGCCAGGAGGGACATGATAGCAGTCTTCCAATATTTGAAGGGCTGTCACATAGAGGAGGGAAGGTGGGTGTCCAATCTCTTCTCCAAAGCACCTGCCGGCAGGAGAAGAAGCAACGGATGGAAACTGATCAAGGAGAGAAGCAACCTGGAACGAAGGAGAAATTTCCTGACATTGAGAACAATTCATCAGTGGAGTATTTGTCTCTGGAGTTATGGGTACTCCAACACTGGAGGTTTTTAAGAAGAGACTGGGCAGCCATTTGTCTGAAATGGTATAGAGTCACCTGCTTAAGAAGAGGGTTGGACTAGAAGACCTCCAAGGCCCTATCCAGTGCTATTAGTATATGTTCTGCGTTCTAACAATATGGATCAGGTGCAGAGTGCCAACTGGATCTAACCAGGCCTGCAACCTTTGTTGCTACTGAATGCACAGGTACTCTGCCTCCCCTGTGATATATCTAATTGAAACTTGAAGTAGAGTAGAACAGAACATAAGAGACAGAATAGAGAAAGAATGGAACGGAATGGAACAGAACAGAACAGATTCTTTATTGGCCAAGAGTCAGTGGTGGGTTTCAAATTTTTTTACTACCGGTTCTGTAAGTGTGGCTTGGTGGGCCTGGCTTGGTGGGCCTGGCAGGGGAAGGATACTGTAAACTCTCCATTCCCAACCCACTCCAGGGGAAGGTTACTGCAAAATCCCCATTCCCTCCTGATCAGCTGGGACTTGGGAGGCAGAGAATAGATGGGGACGGGGCCAGTCAGAAATTTTTACTACCGGTTCTCTGAACTACTTAAAATTTCCGCTACCGGTTCTCCAGAACTGGTCAGAACCTGCTGAAACCCACCTCTGCCAAGAGTGATTGGATACACAAAGAATTTGTCTCCGGTGCATAAGCTCTCAGTGTACATGCAAACAACAAAGTGATACATCATTAAATCATAGTTTCAATGATTAACCCTAAGATGCATCAACAGATGATAATTGTAGGTAATCATAGGAGAAGGTAGCAGGAAAGATGAGATTATGAGAAAGATGACAAGTACTGAAGGGGCCTGGCACAATGTCCTGCTCCCTCCCCCAAACTGACCTTGAATATGGGAAGATTTCTTCCTTGGTGAGACAAGGCTCCTGTGACTCTGGACACACACAAACAATGGAATGTACATTTCCCCATTGCCGGCACTACAGAAACATTCTTTCTAGCTTCATTTCACCACTATACCCAGGGGGCACAGGTCAGTCTTATACCTCCCTGCTGTTCTCAGATACCAGCCTTACTAAACTTATATTATTGCCAGGTTCTGCACAGCAGCACTTAAAATCCGTCAGGTGATGCCCTGGGCCATAAAACCAGACTTAATGAGCATTTAGTTCACCACCCGAGAGTGCTCTGTAATTTGATAATAGTCTGCTACAGGCTAATCTTTCTGCTCCCTTACACCCATCCAAGTGCTCCAATCTCACCTTTTAGTTTCTTTTAGACTCTTGTTTTCTTACATATACGCTTTCTGTTTAAACATATTGTAATACCTTCCAGCTTCTCGTAATTTTTATGCATCTTATATATTTTCATTGACTGTATCCCATCCTTCTTATGCAGATCTATGATTGTAATAAAGATTGGATTAGCCCCGCTTTGCATACTACATTTAGATGTTTTAGATTCTTGTTTTCTATATACTTTCTGTTTTAATATATTTACATATCTTCTAACTTTTCATATTATTGTTTTGCCCCAGCTACGGATCCCAGAGAATGTAGCACACACAAACTATAAACCAAACTCAATTTACTTCCAAACGTAGTTTTTTACAAATGCAGGCTGTTAACTAAAACGTCCTTAACAACCTGCCAGAAATTCCACAGAAAGATAAAGTCTTATGAGAGTTGGCAAAAAGCCCAGAAGCTAGGTTTGCAAAGAAAATCCAGATTCATTGATCCTCCAGCGAACATGCGTTGTTTCCTGCAGCTTTTTAGAAGCTGTGTGGAAATTTAAATAGGCTAAGGGTGTGGCCAATTAGCCCCAAGCCTTACTCTCGAGGAGACCTCCTCCTGAATAACCACTCCTGCCTTTTGGCAGCTCTGCGTGCCCGTGCATTGAGAAGAGGCTCCTCCACTTCACTCTCTTCACTTGAAGGAGCTTCTGAAGGTTCTGAAGGCCCTGGCTGAATCCCTGCCTCTGGCACCACATCTTCTTCAGCTTCCTCACTTTCCGACTCGAGCACTGGCTGCACAAGCTGCTGGTGTGACACCTCAACAGCCTCCTTGTCATTGGGATCAGCAACAATCTGCGCAGGCCGCTGGCGGGCCACAACAACTATTTATGTAAAAGTAACGGTTTCCTTGTCCAGTCATATCGTAGTGTAGGGCAAGAGTCCCCAACCTGTGGGCCGTGGACGACTATCAGATCTTGGCCTATTCACAACTGGATTGCGTGAGTGGTGGGTTGGGGTGTGTGTGCTCGCAGCTCCCCTCTCACGAGTGGCAGGCGCTCACAGTCCCATTTACACATGCGTGCTGCTCACACTAACCATCCCCTCATCCCTCCACACCGAGCGCCAACTGGAAAGGTTGGAGAATGCTTGTCTAGGACATAGTAGTCATCTCAGTTGCTTGACCGAGGGAACTTGTATTATCCAAAGACACTTCCGTGGTCATGTGGCCAGTATGGCTATATGGCAAAGGCGTATGGAACGGTTTACCTTTCCACCGAAGTGGTATGTATTTATCTACTCGCATTTGCATGCTTTTGAACTGGTAGGTGAGCAGAGTTGGAGCAAATAACAGAGCTCACCCCATCGTGCAACTCTCGGATCTCGAACCTGGACTATGTTGTGGCCCACCAGTGGCCTGTGCGGATCGTGGCGGATCCCGATGACAAAGAGGCTGGTGTGGTGTCACGCCTGCAGCCTGCGCAGCTGGCGCTCGCATCGGACGGCGAGGAGGCCGAAGAGAATAGAACTTCCAGAGGCTCCTTCCAGTGGAGAGAGTGAAGTGGAGGAGCCTCTCCTCAATGCTTGGGCACACAGGGCTGCCAAAAGGCACGAGTGGCTACTCAGGAGGAGGAAATCTACTTGAGAGCAGGGCTTGAGGATAATTGGCCACTCCCTTAGCCTCTTTAAGTGCTTTCTTGCTAGAAACAACATCTCATTACTACAGAGCATTTTGGAGAGAGAGCGACTTCTCATATCTGGTTTTCTAGGCTGATTGCCAACCTTTGTCCGACTTTGTTCTTAATAACTTTGATAAGGACCCTTTGCATGGGAAGCCTGCATTCTTGAAAGGGGTTTGTTTGGAATTAAACAATGTTTGTGAAGCTTGGTGTGTGTCACATTCTCTGGGAATCCGAAGCTGGGGCAGAACAGGCTATCAGCTTTCCAGTTGACAAGCTTAGTGTCTTTAACCGTTGAGACATCCCATCCCACCTCCTAATTTTTCTTATGTATCTTCTTTATGTTTTTTTAATTGACTGCATCCCACCCTCCTTATGCTGGTCTTTGACCATAATAAAGATTGGATTGATCAGTTGACTGGTGGATTGACTACCCTTTCAATGCTACATGGCTGTAAAGATATTAAATATATATTTATAATAGATTCAGGCCATGATTTCCTAAAGGATTGTCTTTTGGAAGGACAGATCCTGAAGCTGAAGCTCAAATACTTTGGCCACCCAATGAGAAGAGAGGGCTCCTTGGAGAAGACCCCGATGTTGGGAAAGATGGAAGTCAAAAGGAGAAGGGGATGACGGATGATGAGATGGTTATATATTGTTGTCGACACAATAAAAATAGATTTGGCTGAATTCTGGGAGACTGGAAGAATGGGAGGGCCTGGCAAGCTATGGTCCATTAGATTGGACACAACTTAGTGATTGAACGACAATAACAAAACACATTAAAGGCAATTAATAATTAACCAGTGGAACAGAAGTTGCCTTCAAAAGTTGTGGGTGCTCCATTACTGGAGCCGTTTAAGAAGAGACTGGACAGCCACTTACCTAGAATGGTCTAGGGTCTTGAGCAGTGGGTTAGTGACTAGAAGATCTCCAAGGTCCTTTCCAACTCTGTTATTCTGTAATTTCTATAATTCTGTAAATGGAGAAGATATCTATAGGAGCAGCATCTAAAAAGCAGAGACATCGTCCTGCCAACAAAAGGGCATATAGTCAAGGCTATGGTTTTCCCAGTTGCAATGGATGGCTGTGAAAGTTGGACCATAAGAAAGGCTGAGCGCCAAAGAATTGAGGCTTTTGAACTCTGGTGCGAGTCTCTTGGACTGCAAGGTGATCAAACCGGTCAGTCTTAGAGGAGATCAACCCTTTAGAAGCTCTTCAGATCCTGAAGCGGAAACTCAAATACTTTGGCCACCTAATGAGAAGGAAGGACTCGCTGGAGAAGAGCCTAATACTGGGAAGGATTGAGGGCAAAAGAAGAACGGGATGACAGAGAACGAGGTGACTGGATGGAGTCACTGAAGCAGTCGGAGTGAGCTTCAGTGGACTCCAGAGGATGGTAGAGGACAGGAAGGCCTGGAGGAACGTTGTCCATGGGGTCGCGATGGGCTTCGCAACTAACAACAAAAACAATCTATAGGAGGTTCTGCCTGTTTCTATGGCTTCAATGCCACAGTCAAGCAACTCTTCCTTGTTTTCATTCAGATAGCTGAACATCATTGGTATTTCTCTGCTGAATGTCTTTTTGTCTCCCAAGTTTTCTTTCTGGTCCTCCTCATTTGCACCTTGTTGATTCCCTGAGATGATCCCAACAGAAGCTTTTTACCCATAGACTGGGTAAAGTCAGTGGTGAAATCCAAATTTTTTTACTACCGGTTCTGTGGGCATGGCTTGGTGGGCATGGCGTGGCGTGCTTGGTATGGTGGGTGTGGCAGGGGAAGGATACTGCAAAATCTCCATTCCCACCCCACAGGAAGGATACTGCAAAATCCCCATTCCCTCCTCACTCCTGGGGCAAGGATATTGCAAAATCTCCATTCCGTCCCCACTCCAGGGAAAGGATACTGCAAAATCTCCATTCCCACCCCACTCTGGGGCCAGCCAGAGATAGTATTTGCCAGTTCTCTGAACTACTCAAAATTTCCACTGCAAGTTCTCCAAACTGCTCAAAATTTTCACTACCAGTTCTCCAGAACCTGTCAGAACCTGCTGGATTTCACCCCTGCCATAGCTCAACATTTTTGATGAACTTTGCCGAAATCTCTCTCTAAAGAAAGAGGACTTGAAGGCCCAGGACTTGTGATTTCCAGCACTGAATGTGGAAAATAACTATTTTTAAAAAAACATATGGCAGGTCCATCTGGCTGCTTGATTTCAATGAGCCAAAAGATGGTTGTTTTGCTATTTCTGTGGACAGCCTTAATGGGACCTTAATTATTTGCTTTGCTGATCTTAGGTTTGGCCATCACACAGTTGAGCTTTCCAAGTCTTCTTCTGGTGGAATTATGTTTCTTCTGCTACAGAGGACCATTGATGAGGGAATCCTGAGCCTGGGAGTGATGTGGAGTCTCTGGCTCACATCTGGGCCGATCCTGCTCTCCAAATGTGCTGGAGAATGACCTGTTTGTATAGCCTACCATATCTGGAGGGATTCTGGTTTGGGAAAATTGTGTCAATCCCCTTGTCAGCAGGGTTGTGACTTATTTCAAAGGAGTGGATATAGGTACAAAAACAACTGTAATTGGGGGTGGGGGATGGGAAGGGGAGAGAGAATGGGAAAAAGGGGTGGCAGTGAAATGCAGAAATTCCAGGCACTGGCAGTAAGCTCACAAAGATTCACAAAGCACCATTAAGAATACAATGGAATGGAATGGGTGGGATGGGATGGGATGGGATGGGATGGAATGGGATGGGATGGGATAGGATAATGGAATAGGATGGGATGGATGGGATGGAATGTGATGGGATAGAATAATGGAATGGAACGGAATGGAACGGATTGGATGGGATGGGATGAGATGAGATGAGATGAGATGAGGTAGGATAGGATAGGATAGGATAGGATAGGATAGGATAGGATAGGATAGGATAGGATAATGGAATGGAATGGAATGGAATGGAATGGAATGGAATGGAATGGAATGGAATGGAATGGAACGAAAGGGAATGGAATCGATGCGATGCTATACTATGCTATGTGATAATAGAGTAGAGTAGAGTAGAGTAGAGTAGAGTAGAGTAGAGTAGAGTAGAGTAGAGTAGAGTAGAGTAGAATAGAATAAGAATGGACCTTGGAGGTCATCTAGTCCAGTCCCCTGCTAAAGCAGGAGAACCTATACCATCTCAGATACCATTAGAATCTGATGGGGTGTCCATTCTTCATTTAATCCAAAGGGGACCGTATTATATTGCCCATAAATTTGTCTGTGTGGGAATGAGCAAACGAGACAGGAGAAAGAGCCACACATAGGACAACCAGTTCACAGAAGTCTAGTGAGATTATGTTAATGTAATCACAAATAATTCTTATACTAAAGATGGAACTCCTCCTCCTCCTCTTGTGAGAAGTTGCTTTGTCAAAGGGCCGTGTGTAAGGGCTATACGGAAGAAAATAAGCTGGGTTCTATGGCTGCCTCATGAATACAGATTACAACTTGCTCTGATTTGACTGTCACCTGCTGAGTAGCCAACCTGCTGTTGGTGTTGCTGAAAACTCTCCTGGTGCCATTCAGTCTCTCTCGGCACTCAGTTGGTCAGCAATCAAGCAGGAAAGGTTGCGAAAGAATGATCCCCATGGAATAGAGCGGAATCAGGTCAACCCTTGAAGGGACGATGTCTTGCCAGCTGTAACAGATTGCAAATGGCTTGGCCAACAATGGCACTGTTGCTCTCTTGCAGTTCAAGAAAGCCTTCTCCTGGAATTCTATGGAGGAAATCTTGGTCATCCTGATCATAGGTGTCCCAAAGGTGTTTTTTCAAAAGGCAACTGTGTTTCTTTGTTTTTTCTTTTTGTTTCCTTGAAGACATTTCCCTTCGCATCCGAGAAGCTTCTTCAGTTCTGAATGGTAGAGAATGGATTGATTTAACGTATGTTTTGGAGGAAGTTGTGGTCTGCCAGCAGCCTGGAGAGCTGGCAGCGGAGTCAAACAGCGATGAAGCTGAGGAAGAACATGGGCCAGTCCTGGAGGCTGGGGAAGACCCATATGAGGGCTCTGCGTTGGAGGCAGAAATGGGGCCACGGCCATCGGGGAGTGATGTGTGGACTTTGGAGCCTCCAGAAGCTGACAGTAGAGAGGCAGAGGAACAGGAGGAGCCTGTTCTTAGTGCACATATGAGAAGAGCTGCCAGAAGGCAGGAGCAGCTAAAGCAGAGAGGACGACTTGGGAGTAGGACCAAGAGATGATTGGCCCCTCCCATAAGGCTTAAAAAACCAGCAACAGCTCTTGGCCTCTTTGCCGGAAAACAACGTTGAGAGAATTGGTTCTTGCTTCACTGTATTCATTTCTCATTGGCATCTTCTGTTCCTGAAACTGTTGCCAAGAAAAGCCTTTGGCAGTTTGCCTAATTATCCCAAGGTCGGTGATAAACTGAGGAATGGTGTTCTGAAGAATTTGCTTTAATTTAGTTTGGACTATGCTGAGAATGAGTTAATTCTCAGCTGTTCTAACAAAGTCTGTTTGTTTTTTAACTGTTTGCATTTAATACTAACTACTTGGGCCTGGGTCACAACAGAGTATAAGATGCACCGGAGTATAAAACGCAGCTTAGTTTTTGGGGAGGAAAATAGGGGGAAAAATCTGCCTACCAGGTATTCATCTGGCTAGCGTCCTTAGTCTGGTCAGCTTCAGCACATTAGTTTGCTGGTTTTTATCCCCTGCCTGGGAATAAAAAACAGCTTCTAAAGCACAGCTGATCTTTGGAGAGAGAAGCAATGAGAAAAGCAGGCAAACCATGAAGATCGCTTCACTCACTAGTGCCTTCTTAGGGCTGAAGAAAAGCTTCGAAAAAGCTACATTCACAGTATAAGACGCACCCAAATTTTCAGCCTCTTTTAGGAGGGAAAAAAGTGTGTCTTCTACTCCGAAAAATACAGTATATTCCTTGCAATCATCTGATCATTTGCAGTCGCTCTGAGAGTGGTTGAAACTACTGGAGGACACGCCCTCAGGGTGTTCTGAATAGTGCAAAATCCATGTCCTTTCAGCAGTTCCAAGAAGGTCCCACACCCATTCACTCATCCACACTTCTTGGATGAGAAGCAAAATGTCTTCCAGGAAAAACAAAGGAAGTCCAGTTGCCTTTGGAAAAAGTACCTTTGAGACCTCCTCCTGGAAGAAACCAGAAAAGGAAGAAGACTTGGCTGCATTTGTCAAAAGGAGGTCAGTGGAGTTGAATGAATAGAGCTTTTGTAAGTGTACAATACACAACCACTTGATTCATTCAACTTGATTCATTCACTGATTCATTGCACAGTTGACTTTGGTGGATTGGCACCACTACTATGAATGAAGGAGTTGCAGTGCCCTACGAACAGCGTTTGTTTCAGCCTATGCCCCTCCAGTTTTAAACTGAAGGATTCAGAGTCTGCGTAGTCTTGCATGTAAGGCATTTGTCCAAGTGCCCACAGAAAATCCGTACCTTCAGACCTCCTGCTGCTCTCATCTTGAGTTGGGTGAACCTTCGAAGACAAATTATCAAAAAGATCTCGGATTTCTGACAGCTTTTCCTTGAAAACTTAAACATGGAACCAATTCAGACTTTGGTTCAAGGCCAACGAGAAAAGCTGGGTGCTGCTTTTGGGGCACCCCAAATTTATTTGGGGAAATAAACCCCAAATGCACAGGTAGAGGATAGGCAAGGAGCATGGAGGCTCATATGGTTAGGATGTTGGGATGGAGTTAGCAAGTCTACGTTCAAAACTCGAGCGCTGCCATGGGGCAGGGTTGAGCTCCCATCCTCTGCTCCAGGTTCGCTCCGGCTCTTATCAGGGACATGAAAGGAGCTCACAATTGGGAGTCTCCTGGGTAACAGTGATGTCACTGCTAACTCTTTTAACCCAGAAGCTTCTGTCACGAGGGCTGTGCTACAGGATAGGCAGTACTTGGCTCAACAGTAGTTCCTGTGTGTTGTGACCTAGGCTTATTGAGTCATTATTAGTCCCAAATAAAGCTATTTTATTGTAACAGCTGAGAATTGCATTAATTCCCAGCTGAGTCCCAATTAGTTGCAAAACAAGTCCTTCGGGATAATAAACAACCTTTATCTTCTTTGACACTCTGCCAAAGACCTTACTTGGCATAGCCCCATGAAGTTCAGAAACAAACAAGAGATTCCGACTGGAAATAGAGTGAGCAAAGTTGCTTTCCTGCAAAAGGCCCAAGTCCCTCTGTTTCTCCTTTAAGCCTTCTTGGAGGGGCCAGTCATCTCCTGGCCTTACTCCTGAGTCGTCCCTTTTGCTTTAGCTGCTCTTCTGGCAGCTCTGCGCATGTGTGCACTAGGAACAGGCTCCTCCTGTTCCTCTGCCTCTTTGTTGTCCGACACTGGGGGCTCCGAGATGGCCCTGGCCCCATCTCTGTCTCCAACGCAGACCCCTTGTCCGGGCCTTCCCCAGACTCCAGGACTGGCCCATGTTCCTCCCCAGGCTCCTCACTGTCCGCTGGCTGCAGATGGACCATAACACTGAGAGGGGATTTAGACCAGTGGTGGGTTCCTCCTCGTTTGGCCTGGTTTGGTCGAGCCGGTAATGATGACAATATGATGTCACTGAACTGGTTCTCTTTGTTCGGGAGCTGGGCCCTCCGCTCCCTCCCCTGCCCGCCTCCCCCCGCATTATTCTTACCTTTTATTTGGCCCCACCCCCAATCTATTTCTGCCTTCTGAGTCCCAGCTGAGAGGCTCTCCCCCTGGGGGCCGCCAGTCGACACTGCTTGGCTGACAGCACCCTGAGGAGACCCTCTCTGTGGGAGCGTATTGGCCGGTGGGAGGTTATCGATGGCAGAAGGTGGTCTCGTAAATACCCAGGCTCTAAGCCATGGAGCACTTTAAAGATGAGAACCAATACCTTGGAGGGCACCCGCAAGACCACCAGGAGCCAGTGCAGTTCTCCAAACTACTTAAAATTTCCGCTTCCGGTTCTCCAGAACTGCTCAGAACCTGCTGAAACCTACCTCTGCCTCCAATGTCTCTTCCAAATCCTATGATTCTATGAAATGTGGCTTGAAGTAGTGTCTTAAAGAAAATCTTGGATTTCTGCCAGCTTTTCCTCTAAAAGATAGACCTGGAGCCAACTCAGAAGATCAGCTTTGGTTCCAGGCAAAATGGTGGGAGGAACCACTGAGTTTCTGATTTCAGCTTTAATTGCTTTGCCCCTTCGAGCACTTTTACCCCCTCAAACAGCTTCTCTTAATGGTCCATTCCTCCGGGGCTTTCTCCAAAGTAGTAGGAGTTTAAATGGAGATTTTTCTCTCCTGGAAAAATAAAAAAGACTCCGAGAGAAGAACGATTTGATTTCTTTCCTGCTCTCTGATTCGCGATGAGTCCGTAATGAGCCTGCTTCCCGAAAAGCAACAATAACATCAAGTCATAATGCGTAATGATAAAACAGCACGACATAAAGAATGAAAAATGGGGACAGCTTTCTTTCTTCTTTTCGTTGTTTTTTTTTTAAAGCAACCTAAGGAAATGCACATGGTAAGACAATTAAAAGGCGCTCTTGAAGCTTGGCAAAGCAAAAAGAAGGGCTGAAGAAGGAGTGAAATGCTCCCGGTTCAGACCAGATCGCCCAATCTGGTAGCGATGGCAGCGTGTGGTTCGGAGAACCGGTACCAAAAATCCCTCTGCACCCCCCCCCCCATGCCCTGCTGAGCCGCGCAATCATCGGAGACTTTTTTTTTAACTTTTAAAAGCATTTTTTCTACAACCTCTTCGGCCAAAAAAAAAATGCTTTTAAAAGTAAAAAAAAAAAGCCTCTGATGATTGCGTGGCTCAGCTGGGATCTTCAGAGCCTTTTAAAAGCGTTTTTTTACAACCTCTTCGGCAAAGAGGTTGTAGAAAAAATGCCTTTAAAAGGCTCTGACAATCCTCTGTCCTAGTTGAGCTCTGCCACATGTTTATTGGACCCGTGTCCCTCCTAGTTGGTGCTGGCCTCCTGAGAGGTTACACGAGGCTGGCTCCAGAAGATTATAAACGCTTCCTTGAGTGAGGGTTTCCTCCCCTCTGCCCTCAAAGAGGCGGTGGTGAGGCCCCTCCTCAAGAAGCCCTCTCTGGACCCGGCGGTATTAATGAACTATCGTCCAGTCTCCAACCTCTGCTTTGTGGCGAAGGTTGTTGAGAGTGTGGTGGCGCAACAACTTCCCCAGTACCTGGATGAAGCAGTCTTTCTAGATCTATTCCAGTCAGGCTTCAGGCCGGGATACAGCATGGAAACGGCGTTGGTCACATTGGTTGATGATCTCTGGAGGGCTCGGGACAGGGGTTGCTCCTCTGTCCTAGTCTTATTGGACCTCTCAGCAGCTTTTGATACCATCGACCATGGTATCATGCTGCACCGGCTGGAGGGGTTAGGAGTGGGGGGCATCGTGTTGCGGTGGTTCTCCTCCTCCCTCTCTGGACGGACGCAGTGTGTGTTGGCAGGGGGACAGAGATCAACCTCGAGGTGCCTTATTTATGGGGTGCTGCAAGGGTCGGTCCTCTCGCCCCTTTTGTTCAACATTTATGTGAAGCCACTGGGGGAGATCATCCGTGGTTTTGGGGTGAAGTGTCATCTGTACGCTGATGATACTTAGCTGTACATCTCCACCTCGGACCACCCCAATGATGCCCTTCATGTGATGTCTTGCTGTCTGGAGGCCGGGCGGATCTGGATGGGGAGAAACAGGCTCAGACTCAATACCTCCAAGACTGAGTGGCTATGGCTCCCGGCATCCCAGTATAGCCAGCTGGTACCATCGCTGGCTATTGGGGGTAAGATCTTGGCCCCCTCAGAAAGGGCTCGCAATCTGGGTGTCCTCCTGGATGCACGGCTGTCTTTAGAAGACCATATGACGGCTGTGGCCAGGGAGGCTTTTTATCAGGTTCATCTGATTTTCCAGTTGCGTCCCTTTCTAGACCGGAACGCCCTGTGCACGGTCACTCATGCCCTTGTCACATCCCGTCTGGACTACTATAATGCACTCTATATGGGGCTCCCCTTGAAGGGCACCCAGAGGCTCCAACTGGTCCAGAATGTGGTCGCACGGGTGATTATGGGTGCGACTCGATGCACCCATGTGACACCTCTTCTGCGCGAGCTGCACTGGCTTCCGGGTGGTCTTCCGGGTGTGATTCAAGGTGCTGGTTACCACCTTTAAAGTGCTCCATGGTATAGGGCCCAGATACCGACGGGATCGCCTTCTGCCACCAATAGCCTCCCACCGACCAATGCGCTCCCACAGAGAGGGGCTCCTCAGGGTGCAGTCGGCTAAACAATGCAGGCTGGTGACCCCAGGGGAGAGCCTTCTCTGTGGGGGCACCTGCCCTCTGGAATGAACTACCCCCTGGGATACGTACGATTCCTGATCTCCGTACCTTTCTCTGGGCCCTTAAGACCCTGCTTTTTCTTTTTTTTTAATTAAAAAGTTTTACAAAAAGTTTACATATATATCTCCCACTTCCTTACTACCCCCACCCCTCCTCTTCCCCCCCTCCCCTATCCCTACCTTCTCTCCCCCCTCCCCTTCCCCTTCCCAACCACCCGCCTCCCCCCATCCTTCTTCCCAGAACAAATTACAGGGTATAATATTCAACAATCATAGTCCATCCTAATCTAATAAATTATAACATCTAACATCCCCTATTACTTTAATTCCCCAATCACCCTGCTAAACTTAATTACCTAATAACATCTTCATATTTATTCATAACCTATCCACAGCTTCTTATTCCGGTATTTACTTTGAATATAATCTATCCATCTTCTCCAATTCCTCAAATATTTTTCATTTGAGTGTTCCTTCAGATACGCCGACATTTTTGCTATCTCTGCTAGATTTATTACTTTTAAGGTCCATTCTTGAATTGTAGGTAAATCTTGTTTCTTCCAATATTGTGTCACCAATAGTTTTGCTGCAATTATTAAGTTCAAAATCAAATTAGTCTCTATAACCGTACAATCCGTAACTATACCCAACAAAAACAACTGTGGTGTAAATTTTAACCTCTTTTTAAAAATATTTTGTAAAATCCACCAAATTTTTATCCAAAACGCTTTGACCTTTTTACATGTCCACCATATATGAAAATAGGTAGCATCCTCACAATTGCATCTCCAACATTTAGGTTGTACATTCGGATACATACAAGATAATTCTTTTGGATCTAAATGCCATCTATAAAACATTTTATAAAAGTTCTCCCTTAAATTTTGCGCTTGTGTAAATTTCACATTTCTTACCTATATTTTCTCCTATGTTTCCATCATTATTGGTTGCTCAAAATCTTGCGCCGATTTTATCATACAATCTTTAACTAGCTCTGTTTCCGAATTTATCTCTATCAATATATTATACAACCTTTTGATATGCATTTGACTTTGGTCCCTAATTTGTTTTATCAAATTTTCATCACTTTGTGTAATACCAATTTTCTGGTCTTTTCTCCATCTGGCTTGTAATTGCACATACTGAAACCATGTGGGGGTTATTTTTTAAGACCCTGCTTTTTCAACAGGCTGGCCTGGCTGAATAAGAATCTGGATGGGGTATTTTAATTTATGGGTATTAATTGACAGGGCCAAATTTATTTAATCTTGTTTTAAATTGATTTTTAAATTTTGTAAGGTTCATTGTTTTAACATGGCTCTACACCGCCCTGAGTCCTTCGGGAGAAGGGCGGTATAAAAATCTAATCAAATCAAAATCAAATCAAATCGGCATCGATCGAATATGGAGATTTACAGATTAGTCTTTAAATATCGAAAAGAAGGACATGTAGGAGGACACGTTTTGAGAGAGGACAGAACCTACAAAGGAAGGACTGTCCTCCCTAAAGGAGGATGACCCCAAATTTGGAGACCCCTCTGGCTTAAATTGCAGGCAGAGTGGTGCTCCTCTATAACTTCCCCAGGAAGAATTGAACAGCTGCCATAATTAGGTACTTCTAATCTAGTGAAAAGAAAGACGAGTTCCAATATTTGAGGGTAGAAGGGGTTGCCTTGTTTTCCAAAACCCCAGAAGGCAAGACAAGAAGCAATGGATGGAAACTAATCAAGGACAGAGGCAATCTAGAATCAAGAAGGAACTTCCTAACAGTGAGAACAATTAACCGGTGGGACAACTTGCCTCCAGAAATTGTGGGTGCTCCAACCCTGGAGGATTTTAAGGAGCTTGCACAACTATTCACTCAGATGTTTATAACAGACGATATATAGCAGAGGTCTTCAAACTTGGCAGCTTTAAGATTTGTGGACTTCAACTCCCAGAATTCTCCAGCCAGCTGGCTGGAGAATTCTGGGAGTTGAAGTCCACAAGTCTTAAAGCAGTGGTGAAATCCAAATTTGTTTACTACCAGTTCTGTGGGAGTGACTTGGTGGGTGTGGTGTGACTTGGTGGGCGTGGCTTGGTGGGTGTGGCAGGGGAAGGATACTGCAAAATCTCCATTCCCACCCCACTCCAGGGGAAGGACACTGCAAAATCCCCATTCCCTCCCCACTCCTGGGGGAAGGATATTGCAAAATCTCCATTCCCACCCCACTCTGGGGCCAGCCAGAGGCGGTATTTGCCGGTTCTCCGAACTGCTCAAAATTTCCGCTACCTGTTCTCCAGAACCTGTCAAAACCTGCTGGATTTTCTGTCTTAAAGCTGTCAAGTTTGAGGACCCTGATATACAGTCTCTTGCTTGAACAGGGGGTTGGACTAGAACAGGGGTCTCCAACCTTGGGAACTTTAAGCCTGGAGGATTTCAACTCCCAGAATTCCCCAGCCAACAAAGCTGGGTGGGAGTTGACATCCTCCAGGCTTAAAAGTTGCCAATGTTGGAGACCCCTTGACCAGAAGATCTCCAAGGCCCCTTCCAACTCTGTTATATTAGTTTGTATTTTAACAAACCATTTTAGGTTGAGAACTGGGCAGGGCGGTGAGGAGACTGACTTTGAACAAAGTTGTTGAAATCTCTTCTTGGCCAAGGCAACGGCTTTGGCATGCCTGTGCCCGAGTCAGCTGCCAAGAGAGTCAGGCAGGCAGGCAGGCTTCACAGAAGCGGGCAGCTAAACGGAGATCTGCTTAGAGATCACCCGTGCTCGAAGGAGGCAGCGCAGCCGAGCAGCTGCCAGCGCACGTAGGTGGCTTGCATTGTGTGCGCAAGCCAGGATTGTCAGGGCAAGCAAGCGGAGAGAGGGCTGGCAGATTCTCCACCTCCCCCAGTTCAGGCTGTGCTTTCTGTGGGGCTGCCACAGATCTTGCTGTAACCACCCACTTCATCCGGTCTCGGGCCTCAACGGGGGTGCCACAGCACCAAGAAACTCAGTTTGACCCACTTCCCTCTTGGATCCTGGGTCTGATGGTCTGGCGACACCCTAGTTATCAACTAAAAACCACATGCAACCAGGCACCATATCAACACAGTGCATAAAACGATCCAGTGTGCATATTCTGGGAGAGAGAGAAAGTTCCCCGAGGATGGGCTGCAGCCTGAGCCCCGAAGCTTGGAAGAACAAACTTTTGGTCCAAGTGACTGGCTCAGATTGGATGCTGCAATAAATACATTTATTTCAGGGTGGCCATCTTCGCTCTGGGGGTGCTGGCTGGATGAGCTGGAGATAGTAGTAACAGCATCTGGACGAGGCCAGTTGGAGAAGGCTGCTGGAACGTTTCTTTGCCCCCAACAGGTGCTGTTCCGAACACAGAAGCGAAGTGGGTGGAGAGGAAGATGCTGCCAAAGCTTTTGCAAAAATGTTCTCCGCGGCGCCTCTGCTTTTCAGCGCGATAGTGTGGTGCCAAAGCTTGCAGGCAGGCAAAAGGTTGCATTTCATAGCTGGGGTTTCTAGCCTTTAGTTTTAAAGGAGATGATTACCATTCAGAGAAACATTCTATATTCAAATGTAGTTTAGCCGTTGTTTCCGGTGTTATTTATGTACATATGTTTCATGGTTTCTCAGTTTTATGCATGCTTAACACTGTTCCGGAAGTACGTTTCTTTATTTTTTTAAAACCTTATTTAGCTAAAAGGGGGCTAACATTTGGAGTAGCAGAGATTGTAAAGAAAAGGCTCAGGGCTCCACAGACCTACTCTGAGAAATATAGAACAATAGGGTTGGAAGGGACCTTGGAGGTCTTCTAGTCCAACCCCTTGCTCAAGCAGAAGAACCTATATTGAGGGGGGGGGGTCCAAGTGTGGCAACTTTAAGACCTCAACTCCCAGAATTCCCCTGCCACCTATGCTATGCTGTCTGAAGTCCACAGCAGGGATGGGTTCTACTTACCTTTACTACTGGTTTGCAATGGGATCGTGCACACTCTCTGGCTTTGCTCATGCGCGCGCCCTGCTTCTGCGCATGCGCAGATCGCTTCTGATGACATCAGGGTCAGTGGGCGGAGCCTCCTGCTGGTTTACTATTGGTTTTATAGAATCGGTCCGAACCGGGGTCAACTGGTCTACAGATCTTAAAGATGCCAAGGTTAGACATCCTTGTCCTGTGCCAGTGATGGCTAACCTTTTTGACGTCATGTGCCAAAAGAAAGGGGAATGGGGGGTCACGCATGTGTGTGCCCACGCCCATAATTCAATGCCCCCCTCGTGCATGCACATGCGACACACACACACACACACACACACACACCCCTGCACGCCCCCCCTCCACTTTTGGCATGCAATTCCAAAAAGGTTACCGATGGGCCTGGTAGGCCCATTTTTGCCCTCCCCGGGCTCCAAGAAAGCCTCTTTCTTGGAGCCTGGGGAGGGCAAAAACAGTCTCCGCCACCCTCCCAGAGGCCGGAAATGTCTGTTTCCCAACTTCCGGTGGGCCCAGAAGGCCTGAAAATCAGCTGGCTGGCACATGCATGTGTGCTGGAGCTGAGCTAGGGCAATGCCCACAGCTATGGCATGCGTGCCATAGGTTTGCCATCCTTGCCCTATGCCATTCTAGACAAATGGCTATCCTGTCTGTTTTTGAAAACCTCCAGTGATGGAGCATCCACAACTTCTGAAGGCAACTTCTGTTCCACTAATTGTTCCCACTGTCAGGAAATTTCTCCTTAGTTCCAGGTTGGTCCCTTTCAAATGATCTACCACCTTGTGTTGCCCTCAGGTGCTTTGGAGAATTAGTTGACTGCCTCTTCTCTGGGACATCCCCTCAAGTACCGGAAGATGGGGATGAATTAGTAAGAGATAGGAAAACATGCCAGTGTCAGGCTTTGATTGGCACAATACCACAGTACTTGCAAATAGACTCCAAAGGACAGTTTTCTATCATGGGTTCCTGCTTGTCCTTCATAATTTAAACATTTTAGGTCTGGTGTTCAGAATTGTGATGATCATGTTATCCATTCAGTTGGGTCTGACTCGTGGCGATTCTGTGGGCCAGGTCTCTCCACATCTTCTCATCTTCCACTACGACTTTTGGGTTTTTCTATCCTCTGGCTGGTGTCAGCTTTGATGGGGTCCAACCAGTGTGTACTTGGAAGGCCTAGGCCTCCCAAGATCATGAAGCTGACTCCTTGTCCCTATAAAACCTCTTTTATTTAAGTCAAATTCCTCTCCAGCAAAGTTCTGGCAAACAGTCTTTCATGAGATTTCACAACTACAGACCTTTATCAGGCTTGGAGAGTTGCCAGGCCAATATCTTCCAAACGCCACGCTGGAGCAGCAATTACTTGGCAAGAAGTCAGGAACAGATCTTCACCCTAATCAATTGAACTAATTGTCTCCTGCAGACTCCCCTCCCCTTTGCTCCTCTTTATTCCCTATGGGAGGGGCCATTCACTGTCCACCTGTGGCTTTACTCCTGAGTCGCCCCTTGTTCCTCAGCTGTTCCCGTCTCCTGGCAGCTCTGCGCATGTGCACACTGGGAACAGGCTCCAGCTGTTCTTCTGCCCCACTTATCTCTGACTCCAAAGGCAGCTGACAACTGTCGGACGGCCCTGGCCCCATCTCTGCCTCCGATGCAGAGCCCTCCCCAGACTCCAGGACTGGCCTAGGTTCCTCCCCAACCTCCTCACTGTCCAACTCTGCCACCAGCTCCTCTGGTGGGCCACAACAGCCTGGTTTCCTTTTACCGCTAACTCTTTCAAGTTGCTTTCTCCATAATTTCTCCATAATTGCTTTCTCCAGTGAATTCCCCTTCATGACACGGCCAAAACTAGTGAGACACACTTTTGTGATTTTGCCTTCCAGTGACACAACTGGTGTTATGTGCTCCAGTACTTATTTGTGAGCCACTTTTGCTATCCAAGGAGTTTAGAATAAAGCCTCCATTAACTTCTCTGTACAGATCAACCGTTTTTCAATCAATTAAAGCAATGACATTTTGGCTGCAGTTCAGATGAATCTACTACTGTGCAATTACCTCAAACGTGTATTTTTTTTACCAAGGGGTTGGTATCCTTCTCTTATTTCATCCTGCTGCATTTCATCTTTTTGCAAATAGAAAATTCGTTTAGGAAGAAAAAGTCGAGTACCATTTTTTCACGGGTGAAGTTAGCAACAGTGGACTTGGAAGCATGATAAATAAGGTGGCCCTGAATATTTAGACCCCTTCCTGTGTCTACATACTCCTTCCAAGATAAGTTTGCTTTCCAACTTCAGATTTTCCTCTGCTGAACAATGGAAGAAGAGAAAAAGTCAATTACCAGCTGATTTTGGGTCACTTCCACCAGCAAAATCTCTGTGACTCACTTAGTTTGTTCAGATCGCTTTGAAAGCAAATAGTGGCTAATAGGAAAAAGCTATTTTCAGCCCTGGCCAATGTCATTCTTTTTATCTATCTCTTTCTCTCCCCACCTACACACCGACATTTTCCAGGCAAGATCTGGAAAGAGGAGGAGAATTCTTGGAGAGTAGCTATGCAGGGTACAAGCAGATCAGTAGCCCCTCACTTGTCTCAAATGGTATAGGGTCTCCTCCTTCAGCAGGGAGCTGGACTAGAAGACCTCCAAGGTCCCTTCCAGCTCTATTCTGATTCTGATTCAGTAGCCCTGATTGCAACCTTCAGAACATAGAACATCAGAGATGGAAGGGACCTTGGAGGTCTTCTAGTCCAACCCCCTGTTCAGGCAGGAAAGCCTATACCATTTCAGACAAATGGTTATCCAACATCTGCTTAAAAACGTCCAGTGTTGGAGCATTCACAACCTCTGGAGGCAAGTTGTTTCACTGATTCATTGTTCTCACTGTCAGGAAATTCCTCCTAAGTTGCTTCTTTCCTTGATTAGTTTCCATCCATTGTTTCTTGTCCTACCCTCAGGTGCTTTGGAGAATAGCTTGACTCCCTCTTCTCTGGGGCAGCCCCTGAAATATTGGAAGACTGCTATCATGTCTCCCTTAGTCCTTCTTTTCATTATTATTAATTCCTCCTTAGTTCTAGGTTGCTTCTCTCCTTGATCAGTTTCCATCCACTGTTTCTTGTCCTGCCCTCAGGTGCTTTGGAGAATAGCTTGACTCCCTCTTCTTTGTGGCAGCCCCTCGGATATTGGAACACTGCTATCCTGTCACTCCTAGTCCTTGTTTTCTCCAGACTAGACATACCCAATTCTTGCAACTGTTCTTCATGTGTTTTAGGCAGATGTCTTGGATAGGGTTCCATCAGATATAAATACCTAAAACAGGGATCAGCAACCTTAAACCCTCAAAGAGCCAAAGATCCTAACCAGAAGCCCCCCCATTCAATTCTGGAGCTGACCGGAAGTCCGGTTCCCCAACCATAGAGTCTCCTAATAGCATGGCGTCCTTTTTCCTCTACCAGTCCTAACCCTATCAATTGTGGGCTGATCTGAAAACCCGCTCCTTGCCATAGAGTCTCCTCCTGGCATGCCTTACTTCCCTCACCCCCCCCCCCCCCAAACTGGAAGGTCCTCTCAAAATTGTGGTGCCGACTGGCGACAGGGAGCAGCAGCGGAGGGTTGAAAGAGCCACATTGGCTCCAGAGCTGCAGGTTGCTGACTCCTGACCTAGAGTGATGAGAAGTGGGGGTTCCAGTTAAAGAAAAACAGCCTGAGAGACTAAAAATATAGAGGAACATCTTAATCAGCATATCTTAACCAAAATGACTCAAGATCATTAAATTCTGAAGAACTCAAAAGCTTGTACGATCGTTCATGCAACCTTGTGTTAATCTCAACAAAAGTATCATCCAATGTTGTGCTTTGGGTTGTTTTTTAGAGGGCTGGCACAATTCCGTTGGCTTTTATGTGCTTCCAAAAGGCGCACTCATTTTATTTATTTATTTATTTATTTATTTATTTATTTATTTATTTATTTATTATATTTCTATACCGCCTTTCTCCCGCAGGACTCAAGGCGGTGTACAGTCAAGAAAAAATAAACGATACATAAACATCATAAAATTGATAATTAAAATTCTAGCATCGCTTAGCCCAAAGAAATAAAACCCAGAATTATATAATATTTTAATCATTCCCAGTTTTTTTATTTAATCATTTAATGGTGATTCGAATTTGATGAAATGGTTGGCAGCATAGGGTACTACTTTCCGTGCCGATAATGGGTTGGTCTCCCCTGCGTGAAATTCTGTTATTTTTCAGGCAAGAAAAAAAAAATCCCCCACTTATTGCCTCAATCTCCTCTGTTACTTGTATGGTTCCCATTCCCATCTCTGTTTTTTTCTCTTTCTTTGCTTAGAACAGTGTTTCTCAACCTTGGTAGCTTGAAGATGGGTGGACTTCAACTCCCAGAATTCCCCAGCCAGCGCTGCTGGCTGGGGGATTCTGGGAGTTGAAGTCCACCCATCTTCAAGCTACCAAGGTTGAGAAACACTGGCTTAGAAGCAAATGTGTGGGACTAAAAAGGAAGCAGCCGTGTGAGAATTTAGTGGTACTTTAAAAAAAAAAGTCTGAATGATGCCAAGAAAAGATAAATTATGGAAACTTTAGTCATTTGCACCAATTGAAGAGAGCATTCAGATTCTTTCTGGAGCTTGACTCAGTCTCCGCCTGCCAACATCTGTTATTTAGTTGTCATATTTAGCTCTTAATTTCCTCCAAAGAAACTTAAGATATTCAAAGGACATCTGCCTCAAATCCCCGATTTTAGCCCCCATTGGTAGGCTAGCTTGATTTTTATTTATGACTGATGTTTCCATTCCAACCCAGAAATCATACACAAGGACAACAACAAAAAGACTCACAGTACAGGTTGTCCTCGACTTACGACCGCAGTTGAGCCGGGAATTTCTGTTGCTAAGAAAGACAGTTGTTAAGTGAGTTTTATCCCCATTTTACGACCGTCCTTGCCACAGTTGTTAAGCGAATCGGTGCAGTTGTTAAGTTAGTAACCCGGTTGTTAAGTCAATCTGACCTCCCCATTGACTTTGCTTATCAGAACGTCGCGAAAGTGAATCATGTGACTCTGGGACACTGCAACCGTCATAAATGTGAGTTGGTTGCCAAGCATCAAAAGTTTGATTTCGGGTCCATGGGGATGCCACAATGATTCTAAGTGTGAAAAATGGTCATAAGTCATTTTTTTCATTGCCATTGTAACTTTGAACGGTCCACTAAACCAATGGTTGAAAGTCATCCTACATCCCCATAATGGTACCTTCTACCAGGGCCACCCAAATCTAGCATCTCCTGCAAAACTCAAGTCCCAGGACTGTATTTTCACATCCTCGCACAAGAGGTCTCCACCAATTTGAAGGCCAAGGGTTCCTTGTGCTGGCAAGGTAGCAGGGGTGAAATGCTCCCGGTTCGGACCGGATTGCCCAATCCGGTAGCAATGGAGGTGGGTGGTTCGGAGAACCGGTAGCAAAAATCCCTGCTCCCCCCCCCTCCCCGTGCCCAGCTGAGGCGCACAATCATCAGAGGCTTTTTTTTAACTTTTAAAAGCATTTTTTCTACAACCTCTTCGGTCGAAAAAAATGCTTTTAAAAGTAAAAAAAAAAAAGCCTCTGATCGCGCGGCTCAGCTGGGATCCTCAAAGGCTTTTAAAAGAAAAAAACCCTTTTTTTTCTTTTAAATGCCTCTGACGATCCAAGCTGAGTTGCCTGATCATCAGAGGCATTTAAAAGAAAAAAACCCTTTTTCTTTTAAATGCCTCTGATGATTCAAGCTGAGTTGCCTGATCGTCAGAGGCATTTAAAAGAAAAAAAGCCTCTGCTGATCAGGCAACTCAGCTGGGATCGTCAGAAAGCATTTTTTTACAACCTCTTCGCTGAAGAGGTGGTAGAAAAAATGGTTTTAATCTATGCATGAATCTATAATGACTATAATCTATAATTGTCAACTTGCAAAGCATCCCTGGCCTGCTCTTGAGTTGCCATAGGCCAGGGGGGATGGGAAATCAGTGAAACGGTAGGGCAGCCAAAGACAGATGCATACTGTTGTGGCCCATCAGTGGCCTGTGCAGCTAGTAGCTGATTCCGACAGCGAGGAGGCTGGTGTGGTGCTGCGCCAGCAGCCTGTGCAGCTGGCACTTGATGAGGAGGCTGGAGAAGATGTGGTGCCAGAGGCAGCGATTCAGCCAGGGCCTTCAGAACCTCCAGAAGCTCCCATAAGTGAAGAGGAAGAAGAGGAGGACTTCTTCTCGGTGCACAGGTGCGCAGAGTAGCCAAAAGGCAGGAGTGGCTCCTCAGGAGAAGGTCTCCTCAAGAGTAAGGCTTGGGGCTAATTGACCACTCCCTTAGCCTATTTAAGGAGGAACGCCGCTTTCAGCAAGCTGTAGGGAACAACTTTAGTTCAATCTCCTTCGCGTCTGGATTCTCTGCAAAATTGTTTCTGGGCTTTCTGCCAACTCTAGTAAGACTGTGATTATCTTATCTTAGAATTCTGGTAGGCTGTTAAGACTGTATTAACAGCCTTTGGTTGATAAAGACTTAAGTTATTTGAGTAAAATAAGCTTTGTATAGAGTTTGTGTGTGCTGTGTTCTTTGGGGTCCGTAGCTGGGGCAGAACACATACTTATCTCTCTCAAGGCTGTATCCCAGGGTTACCCACAGCAGCTGGAGAGGAGTGATCTCTACAACCCTTGAAATTGCTTCAGTGGGACTGTGATTGATGACACACCCTGGGGGGAGGGGGGGAAACAGGGTCATAACTGGGACGTAAATTACGTAGGGTCAGAGCTGGCTTCACTTGGGAATGTACCAACATGAAGCTCCTAATAAATAACTGGGTTTCTTTTGAAGCTTGGCTTGAGGCTCATGATTTAGTTAGGGCATCAGTTGGAACCCTGACATAATGACTGTATGAAAGGCACACTAGCAATAACCAGGGCTGTGCTTAAATGTAACCTCATGCTGAATCAACAACACTGCTCATGTATGAAGAAAGTTGGAAATAATAATAATTTATTAAATGTAAGGGAGTCTTTCGATTTACATTTCCATTGTTAAGAGTTTTGCCCTGCTTCACGGCTTTTTTCTTTTTCTTTTTCTTTTGCCACAGTCGTTAAGCAAATCACTGGGGTTATTAAGTGAATTTTGCCGTCATTAAGTGAATTTGGCTTTCCCTGCTGACTTTGCTTGTGGGAAGCTGGCTGGAAATAGCGATCACACGACCCTGGGACAGCGCAACTGTCATAAGTACATGCCAGTTGCGAAGCACGTTGAATTTTGATTGTGTGACTATGGGGATGCTGCAGCGGACATAGGTGTGAAAACCAACCAGGAGTCACTTTTTCGGTGCTGTTGTAACTTTGAATGGTCACTAAACGAATGGTTGTAAGTCGAGGACAACCTGTCTATGCTACCTGATGTAATGACTCTTTAATTTGTCTTTTTCTCTTGCTGAATTTTTCTCCCAAGGAAACGCTCTCTTCCTGCATTTTTAAAGACACCCCGAAGGGATCCGACGGCTGATATCCTAAGAGTGATCCCTTTCTCCTCTTGCTTTTCAGATAGCAGCCCAGGAGTTATTGGACAATCGGGTGATCACACTCAGCATGGCCGGCAGGAAGTTGGATAAGAAGGTCTGTGTTCGAATCCCCTGTCCTCACTGATGCCTGCATGCAGTAGCAATAGACCGGATTCTTTTTTTTCTTTTTTTTAAAACAAGTTTTATTTGTTTTGTTTTTTTTCTTTTCTCCTCTCCCACCTTCACCCACATCTTTCTTTCTTTTTTTTTTTGGAACAGTGTGTTGGTCGTTTCTTATCTTGTACAATTAGTCAAATTCAAATACATTTTACTCAATTACAATTTTTATTGTCTTCGCCCCTTTCCTTTTTTTTTGAATATACCTCAGTATTTCTATACTTGCATATATAAACACCTCCTTCATTTATCCCTAAATTCTAACTTTGCTAGGTGTACATATTTGTCCTCTTTTATTCTTTAACAATTCATTCTTTTTCCTAATATATTTGTATTTGTTTGTTCAGAGCTGCCTTTCTTCCACTTCATCTTTTTTTTATTGTACAACAATCTTTCTCCTCAAACCTAGCCTCTCCCTCTTCCCTCTTCCCTCTTCCCTCTTCTCCTTCCAACTTTCTTTCCCCACCTTCATCTTCTCTTCTCTACTTCCCCTTCCCTTCTCCTCCTCTCTTCCCCCCTGTCTTACCTTCTCTCCTACTCTGCTTTCCATTCCCTTCCTTCCTCCTTACTCTTCCATCCCTCTTTCTCCAATAGACCGGATTCTTGTCTAGAGATTCGAGCCCCAACTCTTCAAACTTTATTATTTATTTATTTTATTTATTTATTAATTAGATTTCTATACTGCCCTTCTCCTACCGGACTCAGGGCGGTGAACAGCCAATTAAAAACCAATACAAAAAAGTTAAAAACGTACTAAAACCAATATAAATTAGGCTGAGAATTTAAAACAGAATAAAACTCTAAAAAATTTTAAAAAGTAGAAGGGATCAGGCAAGTCCGGCAAGTTGGAAGAGATAAGTCTTCAGAGCCCGACGAAAAGTCCGGAGGTCAGCAATTGTTCTCAGATCTGGAGGGAGATCGTTCCAGAGGATCGGAGCTACCACAGAGAAGGCTCTCCCCCTGGGGGTCGCCAGCCGGCATTGTCTGGCTGACGGTACCCTGAGGAGGCCCTCTCTGTGGGAGCAAACCGGCCGGTGGGAGGCAGTTGGTGGCAGAAGGCGGTCCCGTAAGTACCCTGGCCCTAAGCCATGGAGCGCTTTAAAGGTGATTACCAACACCTTGAAACGCACCCGGAAGTCAACCGGCAACCAATGCAGCTCACGCAGGAGAGGTGTCACGTGGAAGCGCCCCGTCGCTCCCATAATCCCCCGTGCAGCCGCATTCTGTACCAGCTGGAGCCTCCGGATGCATCCCATCCATTAACTTAATGTATGTTTTTTTTACAGTTTGATTTATATGCCGCCCTTTTCCGGAGACTCAGGGCGGCTTACAATGCGTTAAGCAATAGCCTTCATACTTTTGTATATTTATACAAAGTCAGCTTATTGTCCCCACAAACTGGGTCCTCAATTTACCTACCTTAGAAAGGATGGAAGGCTGAGTCAACCTTGAGCCTGGGGAGATTCGAACTTACAGTAATTAAGCTGGCTGGGGGATTCTGGGAGTTGATGTCCACCCATCTTCAAGCTACCAAGGTTGAGAAACACTGCTATAGATAGAAACAATCCTTGCCTCCAAAGATATAGTTTTATTAGAGATCAAGTGTATTGCAGCACTGTAAAGCCAGAACTGAAAATCGCACGCCGAAATCCCCAAGTTCAACTTTTGCCTCCCTTAACTGCCTCCCATTGCTGATCCCCCCTTTGACACATCAGATTCAACAAGATGTTTTCAAAACAGTCACTTCAGGCGTAGGTGGGTATGCAGCTCCTTCCTTCTTCCAGCTGGGTGGCCTTGAGGCAGCATCTTGAGGAAGTACAGCTTCTACTTCTATTTCCCAAGCATTCCTCCCATCATTCCCCAGAGTCCATGGCAGTCTGCCACTGCCCAGCAGCAAAGCATAAGGTTGGCAGCCGATACCCCTGAGGTTGGTGTAGTAGGAGATGGTACAGTCCAATGAATCACTGCCTAACCGGCTAGTTCTGATTGATGAAACTGCTTGGATGAGCAGCGAAACATCTCAAACTGACAACAAAAATTAGTCCAGTTGCGATGACTCAATCTTTAAACAATTCTTCCTGGATTACTGAGAATCTTCATCGACTTAATGTGCGATCCTGCTCCTTTGCGCTTGACACATGTGCATTCTCCAAGACAGCGACCTTAGTTGTATGTGTATGTGAAAGAGAGAGAGAGAGAGGAAGAGAGAAAAGAGTGAAAAAAAGAAAGTGAGAAAGAAAGAAAGAGAGAGAGAAAGACGGAGAGAAAAAGAGTAAGACAGAGAAAGAGAGAGAAAGAAAAAGATAGAGAGGATAAAAGAGACAAAGAGAGAAAGAGAGAAAAAGAGAAGAGTGAAAAAGAAAGAAAGAGAGAGAAAGACAGAGAGAAAAAGTGAGACAGAGAAAGAGAGAGAGAGAAAGAGAGAGAGGATAAAAGAGAGAGAGAGAAAAAGAGAAAAGAGTGAAAAAGAAAGTAAGAAAGAGAGAGAGAGAAAGATAGAAAGAGAGAGAGAAAGAGAAAAAGTGAAAAAGAGAGAGAAAGTGAGAAAGAAAGAAAGACAGAAAAAGAGAGAGAAAGAGAGGATAAAAGAGAAAGAGAGAGAAAAAAAGAAAAAAGAGTGAAAAAGAGAAAGTGAGAAAGACAGAGAAAGATAGAGAGAAAAAGAGTAAGACAGAGAGAGAGAGAGAGAAACAGAGAGAAATAAAAGAGAGAGAAAGTGAGAAAGACAGAAAGAGAAAGCCAGAGAGAAAAAGAGTAAGGCAGAGAGAGAAAGAGAGAGAGAGAAAGAAAGAAAGAGAGAGAGGATAAAAGAGAAAGGGAGAGAAAGAAAAAAGAGGGAAAAAGAGAAAGAAAGTGAGAAAGAAAGAGAGAGAGAGAGAGAGAAAGACAGAAAAAGAGTAAGACAAAAAGAGAAAGAGAGAGGATGAAAGAGCGAAAAAGAAAAAGTGGAAAAGAGAGAGAAAGTGAGAAAGAAAGAGAAAGACAGAAAAGAGAAAGACAGAAAGAGAAAGAGAGAGAAAGAGAGAGAGGATAAAAGAGAGAGAAAGAGAGAGAAATAGAGAAAAGAGTGAGAAAGTGAGAAAGAAAGGAGAGAGAGAGAAAGACAGAGAGAAAAAGAGTAAGAGAGAGAGAGAGAGAAGGGGAGGGAGAGAGCATAGGGGAAATTACACTTGGTTACTTAAATCAGCCAAGTGGCATTTTCACATGG
Organism: Masticophis lateralis; assembly: GCA_030761175.1. NCBI lineage: Eukaryota > Metazoa > Chordata > Lepidosauria > Squamata > Colubridae > Masticophis > Masticophis lateralis. The sequence goes on from JAUDYJ010000010.1 coordinate 22,837,244, forward strand.
CAGCTCAATTACTAGTTCTCAAAACTTTCTATTAAAAATTATCCTGTTTCACTTTTGACAGCTCTTCTGCTTTGTTAGACCTTTCAAGACGGAGGAAGAGTCGTGCCCTAAAAATTAATTATTTAGCACTTCGTCCCCAGTGATGCAATTTAGCATAAGTACATGGAATCGGGATTGCAGACTAGACTGAAGGAGATCCAAGAGGGCGGTGAATAGTTTTCCAGCGTAAATCCAGAAGTAGCTGATAAAATGTTGGCATTTATTGTAGGGAGAACTAATTAATCCTTTTGGTCATCTTATCTCTGTTGCTTATTAACTTTGCGAATCCAGTTGTTTTCTCATACCGCACTGATCCTTAAACTGGGGGTAATTACAATTTAGGCATATCCAGTGGGTAATGGAACAATTTTTAATTGTTGGTTTGTAAATCGAGGGTCCGTTTGGGACTTCTGCTGCTGAGATACTTGTGTAAAATAAGAGTGGTATTCTTGTGGGATTAGCAACATTACAGGCAGTCCTTGACTTATGGTCACAACTGGACCAAAATTCTGATTGTAGCTCATTGCAGTGATAAGTTGAGACCCTCATAACAGGACCTGATATTTCAACTGATTTCTATGATGGTTGTTAAGTGAATCCCATGGTTGTTAAGGGATCTGTGCGTTCAGAAGTTTGCATATGTGCTCTGAATGGATGATATTCATTCGTTCGTTCGTTCATTCATTCATTCATTCATTCAGTTTATGTGCCATCAGAGATGGTTCTGGCCTGCTTACAAACATTAAAATCAGCACACATTAAAATAGTAAAACAACAAATAACAACATTGTGCCAGAAACTGGCCAAAAAACATTGCAAATTGCAGTCATGTAACCTCAGGAGGGAGCAATGGAAGGATTTACAACAGTCAGAAGTGCTTTACTGGCTCAAGCTGCCCTAACTTGGAACCATTTTTGAATGACCGGTCATAAATCAAGGACTGTGGTGGCGCAGTGGTTAGACTGCAGTACTGCAGGTTACTTCTGCTGACTGCCGACTGCCAGCAGTTTGGCAGTTCGATTCTGACCAGCTCAAGGTTGACTCAGCCTTTCATCCTTCCGAGGTGGGTAAACTGAGGACGCAGATTGTTTTGGGTCATAGGCTGACTCTGTAAACTGCTAAGAGAGAGCTTTAAAGCACTGTGAAGCGGTATATAAGCCTAAGGGCTATTGCTATTGCCCTTCCTTCCTTCCTTCCTTCCTTCCTTCCTTCCTTCCTTCCTTCCTTCCTTCCATCCATCCATCCATCCATCCATCCATCCATCCATCCATCCATTGTTGGCAGTGGTTAGAATGCAGTACTGCAGGCTGTCTCTGCCGACTGTCAGCAGTTCAATCCTGACCAGCTCAAGGTTGACCCAGCCTTGCATCCTTCTGAGTTGGGTAAAATGAGGATGGCAAGAGGCTGACTCTGTAAACTGCTTAGAGAGGGCTTTAAAGCACTGTGAAGCGGTATATAAGCCTAAGCGCTATTGCTGTATTCAAGGCTGGGCAAAGAAATAGTCAAATCATTGAAGAAATATAGATAGTCCTCAACTTAACAACCACAATTGAGCCCAGAATTTCTGTTGCTAAGAGAGAGATTTGTTAAGTGAATTTTGCCCCTTTCTTGCCACAATTGTGAATTGAATCCCTGCGCTTGTTCAATTAGTAGCATGGTTGTTAAGTGAATCCGGCTTCCCTGTTGACTTTGCATGTCAGAAGGTTGTAAAAGGGATCACTTGGACACAGCAACCGTCATAAATATGAATCAGTTGTCAAGGGTCTGGATTTTGATCAGGTCACCATGGGGATGCTGCAGCGGTCCTATGTGTGAAAAATGGTCATAAGTCATTTTGTCAGTGACATTGTAACTTAGAATGGAATGGAATGGAATGGAATAGAATTGAATTGAATTAGAACGGTCATTTAATAAACTTCCCCCTCTCTCTTTCTCTCCCTCTATCTTTCTCTATCTCTCCCCCTCCCTCTCTCTCTCTCCATTCTTCCTTCTCTCTCTCTCTCTCCCTCTATCTTTCTCTCTCTCCCCCTCCCTCCCTCTTCCTCTCCCTTTCTCCTTCTCTCTCTCTCTTTCTCTCCCTCTGTCTTTCACTCTCTCCCCCTCCCTCCCTCCCTCTTTCTCTCTCTCCCTTCCTCATTCTCTCTCTCTCTCTCATTCTCTTTCCCTCTCTCTCTCCCCCTCTCTCTTTCTCTCTTTCTCTCCCTCTGTCTTTCTCTCTCTCCCTCCATATCTCTCTCTCTCTCTCTCTCTCTCTCTCTCTCTCTCTCTCTCTCTCCTCCTTTCTGAAGTGAGGAGGATATTCACACTTCACCCACATTCAGTCTCATTTCTTCCTTGGACATACCGGGTTGGGTAATTCTTCCAGCAGCAGACAAAGTGACTGCCACTCAAGCTGTTCTCTCATTAACAATCTTGAGAATTTCTATTTGATCGTAAATTGATTTTCTTTTGTGAATAGGCAGGCGGGATTGAAAGAACATTAATTGCACCGGGTAAAGACAAACTTGCGTTCAGCCATCACAATATATATATATATATACGGAGCTGTGCAGGGGAGCCAACAGGGAGGGGTCCCAAAAGATCTATTGACAAGACCTGTTGGCTGTTGACAATCCTCTATATGCTTTTTACTCTCCTCTCTCTTGCAGGATTTGTTCGGAAAATCAGATCCATTTTTAGAGTTTTATAAACAGGGGGATGATGGGAAATGGATGCTGGTCCACAGGACAGAGGTAAGTGACTTATGGTGGGTGGGGACATTATATTGTAAGTTGATCACCTTGCATCATTTCAGGTTTTTTTCAGCCAAATACTACAGGGAGTCAGACAGATGAACAGAGTTCGAAGGGACCTTATAGGTCATCTACTCCAACCCCCTGCCAAGCAGGAGACCCTATACCATTTCTGACAAATGACAGTCCAATCTCTTTTTGAAAGCTTTCAGTGATGAAGCTCCCACAACTTCCGAAGGCAACTTCTGTTCCATGGATTGATTGTTCTCACTGTCAGAAAATTTCTCCTCATTTCTAGGTTGAATCTCTCATTGATCAGTTTCCATCCATTGTTCCTTGTCTGGCCATCAGGTGCTTTGGAAAATAACTTGACCCCTCCTCTCTGTGGCAGCCCTTCAAATATTTGAAGATGCTCTCATGTCTCCCCTGGTCCTTCTCTTCACTAGACTAGCCATGCCCAGCTCCAGCAACCGTTCATTGTGTGTTTTAGCCTCCATTACCCGTACTACTTATTACCTTCACAGGATAAGCTAACTGTGGGAGCCTCACAATGAGACAGGAGAGATGCCTTCAAAATATTCCAGTTATGATCAGCTGTTGCTATTATGTTTTCTAGATCAGGGGTCTCCAATCTTGGCAACTTTAAGATTTGTGGACTTCAACTCCCAGAATTCTCCAGCCAGCATAGCATAGCTGGCTGGAGAATTCTGGGAATTGAAGTCCACAAGTCTTAAAGCTGACAAGTTTGAAGACTCTGAATTCTGGGAGTTGATGTCCGGAATTCAACTTGCCAAGGTTGGCAACTTTGCTGGCTGAGGAATTCTGGGAGTTGAAGTCCACAAGTCTTAAAGTTGCCAAGTTTGGAGACTCCTATTCTAGATATTAGAGGACACTCAACAGAGTCCAATATGTTGGTGAAGAATGTCATCAACTTCTCTCAATTTTTCTGTGGGATGCAGAAGATCCTTCCTGTTCATTTTTGCTCATTATTTTCTCAAGGTAAGCATCTTTTTTTAAAAAAAGAAAAACCTTGCACATTTTATTTATTGGTTCGATTTATATGCCACCCTTCTCTGGAGACTCAGGGCGGCTTACAATGCGTTAAGCAATAGCCTTCATACTTTTGTATAAACCTTCTTAGTAGGGCTTTTGGCGCCCCCCTAAGCGGTGTTCTTTTTTATACAAAGCTTATTGCCCCCACAATCCGGGTCCTCATTTTACCTACCTTGGAAGGATGGAAGGCTGAGTCAACCTTGAGCCTGGTGAGATTTGAACTTGCAGTAATTGCAGGCAGCTGGCAGCTAAGTGCTATACCACCACTGCATCACCAAGGCTCCTTATTCTGGATAGACGAGTCAAAATCCTGCCCCTGTGGTATCCTCAGATTGGAATTTAAAATGGATCAGCCTTTCTCAACCTGAACGAATTTTAATTTGAGTTGATTTCAAATTCCCAGATTTTCCTAGCCAGGAATTCTGGGAGTTGAAATCTAGTTATGCTAAAAGTTGCTAAAGTTGAGAAACACTGAAATCGATGATGATATAATGATTACTTGTCAAATAGACAAACGATATAAAGTGGACAATACCATGGAACCATAATGGAGTACATATTTCTATAGAGGACATGTGTGTATGTATGTGTAGGTCTGTGTTTATATTAACCACAGGTTATTATCCTCTTCGCCCAAATCTTGTCTCCCAGAAGCCCAACAGCTGCCAATCTATATATCTATATATCATCATTATAAAGCATGAAAAAAAACCCCCAGCAACACAAAACAAAAAATAAGCCCCAAGAATGCTCACCTCTTCCCACCCCTCAAATTTAGGATCTAGTGACTCCATCCAGAAGAACATAGAATAATAAGATTTGAAAGGAACTTGGACAGTGGTGGAATTCAATTTTTTTTACTACCGGTTCTGTGGGCATGGCTTGGTGGGCGTAGTGTGGCTTGGTGGGTGTGGCAGGGGATGGATACTGCAAAATCCCCATTCCCTCCCCACTCCTGGGGGAAGGATACTGCAAAATCTCCATTCCCACCCCACTCTGGGGCCAGCCAGAGGTGGTATTTGCTGGTTCTCCGAACTATTCAAAATTTCCGCTACCGGTTCTCCAGAACCTGTCAGAACCTGCTGAATAGCACCCCTGCCTTGGAGATCTTCTTGTCCAACCCCTTGCTTAAGCAAGAGACCCTATACCCGTGATGGCGAACCTATGGCACGCATGCCACAGTGGCAGATGTAGCCATATCAGTGGGCACACGAGCTTAGCTCAGGTCCCACCCGAAGTTGGCAAATGGGCTGTTTTTGGCCTCCGGGGGGCGGTGGGGAAGGCCGTTTTCGCCCTCCCTAGACTCCTAGAAAGGCTCTGGAGCCAGGTGAGTGAGAAAAACAGGCCTACCGGGCCATCACATGCCAGTAATGAGGGAATGGGGGGGGCATTGTGAGTGCATGCGCGGGGGAGGGTTCATAGAATCATGGGTGTGGGCACGTGTGTGTCCTGGCATGTGATGGCCAAAAGGTTAGCCATAACTGCTCTATACCATTTCAGACAAATGGCTGTCCTATCTCTTGAAAACCTCCAGTGATGGAGCACTCACAATTTCTGGAGGAAAACTGTTCAATTGAACAATTGTCCTCACTGTCAGGAAATTTCCCCTTAGTTCTAGGTTGCTTCTCTCCTTGATTAGTTTCCATCCATTGCTTCTTTTCCTGCCTTCAGGCATTTTGGAGAATAGCTTGACCCCCTCTTCTTTGGGGCAGCCCTGAGATATGCCTCCCCTAGTCCTTCTTTTAATTAAACTAGACATACCCAGTTCCTGCAGTCGCTACTCAGCAAGCAGAACGGAGAGTGTTGATTGTTCTCACTGCCAGGAAATTTCTCCTTAGTTCTAAGTTGGATCGCTCCTTGATCAGTTTCCATCCATTGTTCCTTGTCTGGCTTTGGAAAATAGGTTGCCCTTTTTGCCCATTTATGCATTGGGACATCTGCTCCGAGTCTTCTTCTGATGTCTCTTGGAATGTCTGTTGACAGCAGGAAAGGAATACTGCTTTCATGCAGTTGTTGTCAATGAATGAACGAGACGCCAGGTTGCCTCATTTAGAGGGAGGTTGGGCTCAGTCCACAGGGTGCCTCACTCAAAGGATGAGGCTTGTTTTCATTTGCTCTAGAAAGCAAGGTGTGTATGAAAGCAGAAATCCTGCAAGGAACGGAGCCCTCACCTCAGCAGATAAACCACTCAGGGACACAGTGGTGGGATTCAAATTTTACTACTGGTTCTGTGGGTGTGGCTTGGTGGGCATGGCAGGGGAAGGATACTGCAAAATCCCCATTCCCTCCCCACTCCTGGGTGAAGGATATTATTGTGGTCCGCCAGCAGCCTGCGGGCCTGCCAGTGGAGTTGGACAGTGAGGGGGCTGGGGAGGACAATGGGCCAGTCCTGGAGTCTGGGGAAGGCTCAGACGAGGGCTCTGCGTCAGAGGCAGAGATGGGGCCAGGGCCATCTGGGAGTGATGTGCAGACTCCGGAGCCTCCAGAGGCGGACAGCAGAGAGGCAGAGGAACAGGAAGAGCCTGTTCCCAGTGCGCACATGTAAAGAGCTGCCAGAAGGCAAGAGCAGCTAAAGCAGAAAGGACGACCTGGGAGTGAGGCCAGGAGATGATTGGCCACTCCCATAAGACAAGTAGCAACGAGCCGTTGGGTTCTTTGTAGAAAAGCAACGTTGAGTCCACTGCTTCTTGTCTTGAACTTTGTAGGGGTTTTGCTAAGAAAAGCCTTTGGCAGGTTGCCAAAGATTTCAAAGGTTGGTGATAAGGCCGAGGGACTGGTTATGAAGAATTTTGTTTTGGACTAAGCTGAGAATGAATGAATTCTCAGCTGTTTTAATAAGATAAGTTTGTTCAGGACTGAATTGTGTTTAGTAATCACTACGTGGGCCTCAGTCACAACAGATATTGCAAAATCTCCATTCCCACCCCACTCTGGGGCCAGCCAGAGGTGGTATTTACCGGTTCTCCAAACTACTCAAAATTTCCCACTACCAGTTCTCCAGAACCTCTTAGAACCTGCTGAATTTCACCCCTGCAGTGACAAACTGGGAGAATCAAAGTGCTTTTGTTCAGAAATAGCACACCTATGATCCCCAGGGCCTTCTGTTTTAAGTTGTTTTTAGCATGGCTCTTAACAAAGCCCCTGTGGAAATCATACACATACATGGACATCAAAGGTGGATGTCAGCAGATTCTGACCAGTTCTGGCGAATCGGTAGTGGAAATTTTGAGTAGTTTGGAGAATTGGTAAATACCACTCTGACTGGCCCCACCCCCATCTATTCTCTGCCTCCCGAATCCCAGCTGATCAGGAGGAAATGGGGATTTTGCAGTAGCCTTCCCGTGGAGTGGGGTGGGAATGGAGATTTTACAGTATCCTTCCCCTGCCATGCCCATCAAGCCACATCCAACAAGCTGTGTCACACCACCACCAAGCCACGCCCACAGAACTGGTAGTAAAAATATTTGAATCCCACTAGTGGTGAACATCCATCCTGGTTATCCAGATTAAAAAAAAAAAAGCACAAAGCAGGACTCCAGAACTGAGGAAGAATTTTTTTATTAAGAAACCACTATTGTAAACTACAATAGTCTTTGCATGATGTTGAGGGAAGCTGTTTAGATTAAAGAATAGAAGGCTTAAAGCCAGAGTGTCCAACCTCAGCGACCTTAAGACTTGTGGATTTCAACTCATGGCTGAATTCTGGGAGTTGAAGTCCATAGGTTTTAAGGTCGCCGAGACCGGACACCCTGGCTTAAAGGCAGGCATGATAACAGTCTTCTGATACATAAAGGGAGGTCACAAGGAAGAAGGTGTGTATTTAGTTTCCAGAACTCCAGAAGGTAAGAGAACCTCACTTAACAGAGTGAGATCCAAATTCGAAATAAGGAGGAATTTAGAGTAGAGTAGAGTAGAGTAGAGTAGAACAGAACAGAACAGAACAACAACAGTGTTGGAAAGGACCTTGCAATTCCCTACTCAGGCAGGAGATCCTATACCATTTCAGACAGATGGTTGTCCGATCTCTTCTTAAAACCTTCCAGTGTTGGAGCATTCACAACTTCTGGAGGCAAGTTGTTCCACTGGTTAATTGTTCTCACTGTCAGGAAATTTCTCCTTAGTTCCAGGTTGCTTCTCTCCTTGATTAGTTTCCACTCGTTGCTTCTTGTCCAAAGGCCCTCAGGTACTTTGGAGGATAGCTTGACTCCCTCTTCTTTGTGGCAACCCCTACTGGAAGTTCAGGATGGCTGGAAACGGGCCTGTTTCCGGCCTCCGGAGAGCCTCCAGAGCCTGGGGAGGCCGTTTTTGGCCTCCCGGAGGCTTGAGGAAAACCTCTGGAGCCCGGGGAAGGCAAAAACACACAACCTGCCATGGAGCAGGAGGCAGACTAGGCCACGCCCACCATGGCCACGCCCACCCAGCAACCGGGCAGAAAATCCCTTGCTAAAATTCTTGAAGCCTACCCCTGGCTATTCCCTAAAGTTTCCTGAGTAATCTGCAATAATCTGCATCTCTCTTGATTACGGCATTGTTGTGCAAAAGTTATTTGTTTGAGGAAATTCTTCCCCCCCAGCTCTGCCTTCGGGAATTTAGAAAACAAATGGATGGAATGCATTACGAATGTTAAAAAAGAAAGGAAAAGAAGCCAGCAATAATGGTTTAAGCTGCATCATAGAGGTATAGTTTGCAAATCGGGGGGCGGGGGGGGGTAGGGAAGGAACATGCTGCCCATGCTGCTCAAGCATGATCTGGGCAGACACTACCCCGAGGACTTTGCCTGGCAGAGCTTGTGTTGAGCTTGATGGGGGCAGAGATCTGAGTGAAGAGACGTTGCAAAATTTTTTAATGTACTTTGCTTTAGGTAACGCCTGCTGAGATAAAGATTCAGGAATCCGTGATATGTACAGATAGCTGCAAGATTTTTATCTGCTTTTTAGACTAGACTAGGTTGCCAGAATTATAAATGCTAATGGTACATTATTAGAAGCAGTGGTGGGTTTCTAATTTTTTTACTACCGGTTCTGTGGGTGTGGCTTGGTGGATACTGAAGGATACTGTAAAATGTCCATTCCCACCCCACTCCAGGGGAAGGTTACTGCAAAATCCCCATTTCCTCCCGATCAGCTGGGACTCGGGAGGCAGAGAATAGATGGGGGTGGGGCCAGTCAGAATTTTTACCACCAGTTCTGTGGGTGTGGCTTGATGGGCGTGGCTTGGTGGGCATAGCAGGGGAAGGTTACTGCAAAATCTCCATTTCCTCCCGATCAGCTGGGACTCGGCAGAGAATAGATGGGGGCGGGGCCAGTCAGAATTTTTACTACTAGTTCTGTGGACGTGGCTTGGTGGGCGTGGCTTGGTGGGCATGGCAGTGGAAGGATACTGTAAAATCTCCATTCCCTCCCCACTCCAGGGGAAGGTTACTGCAAAATCTCCATTTCCTCCCAATTAGCTGGGACTCGGGAGGCAGAGAATAGATAGGGGTGGGGCCAGTCAGAATTTTTACTATTGGTTCTCCGAATTGCTCAAAATTTCCGCTACCGGTTCTCTAGAACTGGTCAGAATCTGCTGAAACCCACCTCTGAAGGTTACAATAACAGAATTGGAGATTGGACAACCATTGGTCTGAAATGGTATAGGTAGTAATGGCGAAGCTTTGAAACTGGAACACGCGTTTTCCAAAGTTCTCTTTACTAGGATAGGTAAACTGGCACATCTTGGGAAAACCCGAATCTGAGAGGTCCGGGTTTTCCCTCAGTAAATCAAAAAACCCCAAACCATCCCCTCACTCCCCAGTCGATCACATGCTCCAATCACCATCCGTCCCATCTTGAGACATCACTCCCACCACTCCTTCTCCAGATGCAGAATCGCCCTGATCTTGACAGACAGGAAGAATGCTATTATGTCCACAGACAAACCCTCTACTAAATCCCCCCTCCTACTTTCCCACACAGGAGAAGGTGGCAGCATGGAAGCTTCTGGCCTAACATGGCTTCCAAAGCTGACAATTGTCATAGCGTTGATATTAATACAATATTAAGAGTCAGTTTTGCCAGTGGTTAAGGAACCAGTTAGAAAGTAGAAGACCATGAATTCAAGTCCTGCTTTAGCTCTGAAAGCCATTAGGGTTTCTTTGGGCCAGTTCCTCTCTCTTGGATGAACCTACCTTACAGGGATGTTGTTGTAGGGGAAAATAAATAGGAGGAGGAAGATGTATTGGATATGTTTGCTGCCTTAAGTTATTTGTAAAAATAATAAAGGGGGGGGGAGATATAAATAAATATTGTCTGAAGTTTTTTTTGTCTTATTGGCTTTTTCTTCCCATTGCAGGTAATTAAATACACGCTCGATCCTGTATGGAAGCCATTCACGGTGCCTTTGATCTCTCTGTGCGATGGGGACACAGAAAAGCAGATCAAGGTATTGTCCTCTTCATCTTCTTCCATTTCAGATCCATTATCTCCACTGTGGCTGAGAGACAACATTTTTGTTAGAATATCTTACCCCAGCCTGCTGTGCTCGTCTCCGTTGAATTTCAACTCCAAAGCTCCCAGGCTTTGTGGTATCCATACACGCTGGCTAGGGAATTCTGGGTGTTGAAATCCACAAGTCTTAAATTTAGCAAGGTCGGACCCCCCTGGTCTAGGCAATGAGAGAGCACCTTAATGCACCTTACCTGAAAGTCTTAAACTATGATTTATGGAACGAAAAATAATACATAGAATGTATTGGACGCCAACACCAGAGGTGGGTTTCAGCAGGTTCTGACCAGTTCTGGAGAACAGGTAGTGGACATTTTGAGTAGTTCGGAGAACCGGTAGTAAAAATTCTGACTGGCCTCGTCCCCATCTATTCTCTGCCTCCCGAGTCCCAGCTGATCGGGAGGAACTGGGGATTTTGCAATAACCTTCCCCTGGAGTGGGGAGGGAATGGAGATTTTACAGTATCCTTCCACTGCCACGCCCACCAAGCCACGCCCACCAAGCCATGCCCACCAAGCCACACCCACAGAACCGGTAGTACAAATTTTTGAAACCCACCACTGGCTAACGCATTGGTATAGAAAAGATTAGTGAGACATTCGCTGATATTAATCCATCAATTTATTCTAGAAAACATCGAACTGCTAATTGGGTACCTGGTAATAGGTCTATGGAGATTCTCATGACTTGAAAAAGCACCTTTGGGTACCTGGCAATAACGTGTTTCCTAGAAAATAAGACCCAACTGGAAAATAAGTCCTAGCATGATTTTTCAGGATGCTCGTAATATAAGATCTACTCTAAAAATAAGCCCCAGTTAAGATCGTCAGCCAGACGGATGCATTTGGTACTGTATTTCCCCCAAAATAAAGCCTAACTGGAAAATAAGCCCTAATGAAGGGCTGTCAAACTCAAGGCCCGGGGGCCGGATTTGGCCTGCAGGGTGCTTAAATCTGGCCCCTGGGGGCCACCTGGAAATATCAAAGACCGGCCCACAGTGCCTCTGCTGGCCAAAACAGGCCACATGCACCACCACCACCCCTGAGGCCCATTTTCAGCCTCCCCGGCCTCCAGCAGCACTCGCCCAGCCGAAAACGACCCACACGGAGGCCACCCATTTTTGACTGGCAGAGTGCTGCTGGAGGCCAAGGAGGCCGAAAATACGTGGGGAACGCGTGTGGCCCTACCGCCAGCCATTTTGGCTGGTAAAGTGCTGCAGGAGGCATCTGTCCCATCTCCCCTCCCCCCGCCAGTCCACGGAGAACTACAATGCTGATCCAGCTCTCAAAGAAATCCAGTTTGACACCCTTGCCCTAGGGGGGAAATCCAATTTTTTTCCCTATTGGTTCTGTGGGTGTGGCTTGGTGGGCTTGGCAGAGGAAGGATATTGCAAAATCCCCATTTCCTCCCCACTCCAGGGGAAGGATATTGCAAAATCCCCATTTCCACCCCACTCGGGGGCCAGCTAGAGGTGGTATTTGCCGGTTCTCTGAACTACTCAAAATTTCCACTACTGGTTCTCGAGAACCGGTTAGAACCTGCTGGATTTCACCCCTGCCCTGTCCTAATGTGTCGTTTGGAGCAAAAATCATTATAAGACCCAGTCTTATTTTCGGAGAAACATAGTGGTTGTCCTACCTCTGGGAGAAATGAGCACTTTCATGAATTTCTTCTCTTCCATAAGTAGGGTGAAATTTTTAAATTTGGAGGGATCATTTTTGGGGGGACTTCAGGACACGGGATGAAAATCCTGATCATCCCTCTGCTTCTTCTGCCAGATTGTGTGTTATGACTACGACAATGATGGAGGACATGATTTCATCGGGGAGTTCCAGACTTCTGTTGACATGATGTGCAAAGATGGCTGTGTGGTAAGCTTTGAAGGACATTGGTGGATGTGGAGATGAGCATTGTCATTCACTACCCTAGTCTGAAGAAGTTTGAACTTCCTGTTTTACATCATGGTGGCCGTGATACCTTTCCGTTTTATTTATTTAGTTCTCTTTCTTTAATGTAGCTGATTAGCCTGTAGTCCATAACAACATACAGAATAAAACATAAAAACATTACCCAGTAAAGCCATATGGAAAAGTGAAATACAAGAGGCGGATTAAATGAGAAGAGGAAGATAAGGAATATAATATCATGTTTCTTATTTATTTATTTATTTATTTATTTATTTATTTATTTATTTATTTATTTATTTATTTATTTATTTATTTATTTATTTATTTATTTATTTATTTATTTATTTATTTATTTATTTATTTATTTATTTATTTATTTATTTATTTATTGGTTCAATTTATATGCTGCCCTTCTCTGGAGACTCAGGGCGGCTTACAATGCGTTAAGCAATAGCCTTCATACTTTTGTATATACCTGCTTAGTAAGGTTTTCGGCCCCCCCTAAGCGGTGTTCTTTTTTTTATATACAAAGTCAGCTTATTGCCCCCACAATCCAGGTCCTCATTTTACCTACCTCGAAAGGATGGAAGGCTGAGTCAACCTTGAGCCTGGTGAGATTCGAACTTGCAGTAATTGCAGGCAGCTGGTGTTACTTAACAGCACTTTAGTCTGCTGAGCCACCAAGGTTTCTGAGTCACTTCTATAGTTTACTTTGATCAGACTTACATACAAGTGGTCCTCAACTTAAAACAGTTCATTTAGAGCAGAGGTGTTCAAACTTGGCAGCTTTAAGAAGCTTTTGTTTGGGAATGGAAGAAATGGATAGATTATGTGCAGAATAAATATCAAACCAAGAAGTATCAGTTAGTATTTGATTGAAGAAGGAGGCAAAATAAGATGTGGAATTGTGATTTTTTTTTTTAAATTTGATTTATATGCCGCCCTTCTCCGGAGACTCAGGGCGGCTTACAATGCGTTAAGCAATAGCCTTCATACTTTTGTATATTTATACAAAGTCAGCTTATTGCCCCCACAAACTGGGTCCTCAATTTACCCACCTTAGAAAGGATGGAAGGCTGAGTCGACCTTGAGCCTTGATATATGAGAACTGTTAAATTATTAATACAGCATATATTTGATAGAATAATTTTATTTTATATACATGTATACTGGAATATTACATTAACTAACTAATCCCTATATGTTGTATAATGTAATGTTACATTACATTAACTAATCCCTATATGTTGTATAGGGATTAGTTAATGTTTGGGGATAAGTAATTGGGGGAAAATTAGGTTGGGTTTTTTTTGGATTTTATTATGTAATAAGGGGGATTAATTAACATAGATAATTAGCTTTACTATATTTACTATATTGATATTTAGAAAAATTTTAATGTCAAAAAAATATTTGATATGTTATTCGGATTTCACCTTTATTTTTGTTTAATGTTGGTAGAACAATATTTTTTGTAAGGGAAGCCAAGGGGGGAAGGGAGGGGAGGGGGAGCTGGGGGGTGGGGGGGAAATGGGGGGGAGAAATGATAAAATTTGTATTTGTAAAACTTTTTCAATAAAAAAAAAAACTTGGCAGCTTTAAGACTTGTGGACTTCAATTCCCAGAATTCTGGCTGGAGAATTCATAATGGCTGGAGCGTAGCTATGGAGCATAGCATAGCTATGCTGGCTGGAGAATTCTGGGAGTTGAAGTCCACAAGTCTTAAAACTGCCAAGTCTGAAGACCTCTGACTTAGATTGAGGCTGTTTGAAGTTACAGCAGAACTGAAAAACGTGACTTGTGACTGTTTTTCACACTTACGACCATTGCGGCATCCCCATGGTCACATGATGAAAATTCAGACGCTTGGCAACTGACTCATATTATTATTGAAAATTTTAAAAAAGTTTTACATATATTTCCCCTTCCCCCCATACCCTCCTTGCCCTCCCTAACCCTCCCCCCGCTTCCCAAAGCAAAATATAGGGTATCATATTTAAGAATCATAAACTAATATAAGCTAATAATCTATACTCTCCTATCACCCTCTTGAACTTTTAACTCGCTTTTACTAATCTAACCTTAAATACATTATAAAACTCGCTTAACCCCTTCTTTATTCAAAAGCTATTCGTAATTTTTTAGTCTTATATTTGCCTTGGATATATTCTATCCATCTTTTCCAATCCAATCTAAATTTTTCGTTTGAATAGTCTTTTAGAGCAACTGACTCATATTTATGACGGTTGCCGTGTCCTGGGGTGATTCCCTTTTGCAACCTTCAGATAAGTCAAATCAATGGGGAAACCAGATTCACTCAACTTCATAACTGCAGTGATTCACTTAACAATTGTGGCAAGAAAGGTCGTAAAGTGAGGCAAAACTCACGTTAACCATTGTCTTTCCTAGGAATGGAAATTTGGGGTTCAATTGGGGTCATAAATTGAGGACCACCTGTATGTAGACTGCTTTATCCATGCTCTGTTATATGTGATTTTTGAGTTCTGACTGCAGATGAAATGTGTTGTTTCAATATACAAATCCCAATAGTTCGTTCATCTAATGTGCGATTGAAAGATACCAGTCTTAGTTTAATGAGTGGAATTGAGTTAAAAAGCCTATTGTGAGTTTCTTTCTTGATGTGTCTTTAAGAGAAAAACAAAAACAAGAATAGCATCTCCTGATTATTTCTCTAGAACTCAGTTTCCTAAGCAAAATCAATCTTTTTCGACTTTAGTTCTCCTTCATTTGCGGTTTTGATTTGAGCTGGTTTGCTCATTATCAAGTATTTGTGGTGACCCTTGTTAGCAAACATCTCATCTTCTGCTAAGTCCAGACTGGGTTTTGCCCAATTAAACCTCTTTCCTGATCTCCACTGATGGATGATGAGGAAAGTTTATTTTGCCAGCTTGCTCCCACAATCGATGGTGTTGGATTTAGGAGTTCTCATTCTCACTGATCCGTTATTTTGCTTGTCCAAATTATTTGTGGCTGGAGTTCGAATTAAGTAGAGTACAAATGACAAGGAATAACATCATAAGGAGGGGGTGACCGTCTTGAATGGAACTGTAAACGCTTTGTATTTTATAAGACATTAGCTGATAACCTGGCATTGCCCAGGTATTTATGTATCCCAATCCTTATGGGCTTTTAAAAGTATATGTACAGTATACACATTATAAAGTAAAATCATACACAAATCATTATAAATCTTTGGGCTCTACCCCCCATCCATCTGGCTGCCCACACCCACTGGTACCCACCACCTGGCACCTGGCAGCATTGGGGCTGTACATGGCCGGCCGCCACGGTAACTGCCTGGGCCGACACCCATCTGACGGCAATGGTCCTCCTTGCCATCCAGAATGGCCCAGCGGGTGGCACATGGCCATTGTGGAAGGCCATCAGGACCAATCAGCTGGGCTGTGCGGCTGCTATATTCACCCCAAGGAGTGTTAGGGGTTTCTTACCCCCACCCAGAGAGTAAGTCATCTGTGTACCAAGTTAAGCGAGACATTTGTTAAGTGAGTTTTGCCTCGTTCTACCCCCTTTCTTGCTACAGTTGTTCAGTGAATCACAGTAGGTGTTCAGTCAGTAACACAGTTGTTGAAGTGAACCTGGTTTCCCCATTGACCTTTCTTGTCAGAAGTTTGCAAAATGGGATCACATGACCCTGGGCCACTCTAACCGTCATAAATACGAGTCAGTTCCCAAGTGTCCAAATTTGGATCACGTGATTATTGGAGGTGCAGCAACTCCTCAAAATAACAATGGTCTTGCCTTGACCCTTAGTAGGTGGTCAGTTGGTCAGTAGGTTGCATGGAATTAAGTTGCAGTGCTTTTAAACTCTGTCCTGGCTCCTGGTTTCTGGTGCTGACAGCTACCAAGGATTGTAGAACATAGAATAACAAAGTTGGAAGGGACCTTGGAGGTCTTCTAGTTTAACCCCTTGCTCAAGTAGGGGCCCTTAAACCAGGCAAATGGCTGTCCAGTCTCTTCTTAAAAGCCTCCAGTGATGGAGCACCCAGAACTTCTGAAGGCAAGCCATTCCATTTGTTGCTTGTTCTCAATTTCTCCTTGGTTCTAGGTTACTTCTCTCCTTGATTAGTTTCCATCCATTTTTTCTTGTCTTGCCTTCTGGTGCTTTGAAAAATAGTTTGACCCACCCTCTTCTTTGTGGCAATCCTTCAATTACTGAAATACTGCTATCATGTCACCATGAGTCCTTCATTTCACCATGCTAGGCAGACATATATATCTAATCCCTGCAACCTTTCTTCGCATGTTTTAGCCTCCAGTCCCCTAATCATCTTTGTTGATCTTTTCTGCACTCTTTCCAGAGTCTGAACATCTGTTTTGTAATATGGTCAC
Source organism: Masticophis lateralis (assembly GCA_030761175.1). Lineage (NCBI taxonomy): Eukaryota > Metazoa > Chordata > Lepidosauria > Squamata > Colubridae > Masticophis > Masticophis lateralis. Next base: position 22,853,828 of record JAUDYJ010000010.1, read on the forward strand.
CAAAACTGGACGTACTATTCCAAGTGTGGTCTTACTGAGGCTTTATAAAGGGATATTAATACTTGACATGGTCTTGATTCTATCCCTCTGTTAATGCAACTTGACTTTTTTGGAGGCAAAGGTGAACCAATTCTGAAAAACTTTTCCCAGTAAACTACAGGGATTTGTCCAAATAGTTTCCAAGAATGGGACACGATTTGAATGAAAGGGGAGACAAAAAAACAAACAAATAAATAAATCCACCTGTAACTTCCTATGGGGAGCTCTCCAAGGTCCTGATTATGTTTCACTGGCCATACCTCAAATTCTCCCTTTGTTTTGAATGTCTTGGTTCTTTGAGGATCTTGGTTAAGACAGGCAATGTGAGTTTGCATAAGCTAGTATTCCAGAATATCAGAGGGCCCTTCTGGAGCATAGTGAAGGTTCTGGACCAGGATTAGGGAGACCCCATTGTTTTAGATTGTCCTCAGCATGGAAGGGTTTGGGAGTTTGGGCCTTCCATCTCAGTCCAAGAGGATGGGGTAGTGTTTAAAGTACTGGACTAGGAGAATTTTAGTCTCCCATCAATTTAACGCAGGATTGGGGAACCATAGTCCTTTTATGAACTTGTGGGCTTCAACTCCCAGAGCGTAGCTGGCTCAGGAATTGTGGGAGTTGAAGTCCACAAGTCATAAAAGGACCATAGTTCCCCAAGATCCAAGGAAGTCCCAGCTGTGGAAGGTTGAGACAGTCATTCATTCTTAGCTCAGCCTACCTCACAGGGCTATTGCAAGGAAATATTGGGGGGGCGGGGAAGCGCTATCTCTACCATCTTGGAGAGACAAGGTATAAATTCAACAACTGAATGAAATAAACAGATGGAAGGTTACATAACTTGGTAAATAGCCAGCTTCTAACCTACTGTGTTAAATTCATGAATCGGAAGCTAATGGAGAATGCCAGAATCTCACAATTTAGGTCATTAAAAAAAAAAACAGAATTTCCTTAGTGCTCCGAGACTGAAAGAAAACGCTTTCTAAATTGTGAGGCAAGTGCAGTCCTTTAGCAGGGACATACAGGCGTCAGCAGATCTCTTGTTTAAATGACCGCTTGCAGTTATTACTTCAAAGCTCTTTGGAGGCTAGAAACGGCAATTTAATTTTGTCTTCTAGGCTGCTATTTATTTATGCCTTTCTCAATCCTAGCTTGTGCTTCTGCGTAAGGAGCTTAAAAATAAAATGGATACATGCATTTGTTTACCTAGTGAGTAATCACATCCTTCTTCGTTTCAACTCGAAGCCCCACTGCGCTCATCTGCTGCTTCTACGTTGGTTTCTCTCTGGAACTGACAGCTTCTATATGTAGTTGCTGGCTGTAAATAGCTCAGGCAGATGTTCAACCCATCTCAAAACTCTGGGAAACCTTAGGGATGCTTACACGGCCTGGCACGATGCTCTGGACTGAAGCCAACACGATGTTTTTTGCCAATAAGCCTGCCTAGAGCTAACCTGAAGGGTTGCATCCAGAGGTGTGTGGATAAGAAAGTGTAGCAGGGGAAATGGAGCAATTTAGCGGGAGACTAGGGGTCAGATGAGGTCTTGGGTGTGGTGGATTGCAGCCTGGATTCCCAGGAGAGAGGGGCTGCATTCCAGAAGGCAAAGAGGCAGTGAAGGGTAGATACAGGAAGCCCTTGACTTCCAACCACAATTGAGCCCAAAATTTATGTTGCTACATGAAACACACTTGAGTTTTTCTCCATTTTACGACCTTTCCTGCCACTGTTGTTAAGTGAATCACTGCAGTTGTTAAGTTAGTAATGCGGTTGATAAGTGAATCTGGCTTCCCCATTGACTTTGCTTGTCAGGAAGTCGCAAAAAGGGATCATAGGACCCCAGGACACTGCAACCGTCATAAATATGTGTCACTTGCCAAGCATCTGAATTTTGAACACGTGACCATGGGGATGTTGCAACGGTCATAAGTGTGACAAATAATAGAGCAGGGGTCCCGAACCTGTGATTCTGGAGCCACATGTAGCTCTTTCACCCCTCTGCTGCGGCTCTCTGTCATTCAGAATATACATTACAACCACCGATGTGCGACACCCGCCGGCATGCAATTTATTGAGCTTTTCGACCCCCAGTTGGCCAACCATGGATAAATCCAAGAAAAGAAAAGTTTCAGAAGAAAACAGAATGTTTAATTCAACTACATATGCTAGTTTTGTGGCCGCTCAAGAAATAGTCGGGCACGAGAAGGGCTTTGTGGCTCCCGGTGTTTTCTTTTCTGTGGGAAACAAGTCCAAATGGCTCTTTGAGTGTTTAAGGTTGCAGACCTCTGTACTAGAAAGAAGTTCTCTGAAGATGAGCTCCAGCACGAATCCAAAAGCCCAGAGGACAAAACCTCTGGTCCCAGTGACTAACCCAGATTGGATCCTGCAACATTATCCTGGGACACATATATTTGCCTTCTTAATCAAGCATTTTACCTTTAGTTTGTGTAGCAGAAAGAGGGTGAAGATTGCTCACCCCTTAATAGGTCCCAGAATATATGTTTTATGGTACAAGTTTAGCTTGGCAAGATTTCTGTGTGTACCCGTGTTTCCCGAAAAATAAGACTGGGTGTTATATTAATTTTTGCTCCAAAAGATGCATTAATGTTTACTACACTACACTACACTACTCCTACGCGAGCTGCACTGGCTCCCGGTGGTCTTCCGGGTGCGCTTCAAGGTTTTGGTGACCACCTTTAGAGCGCTCCATGGCTTAGGACCTGGTTATCTACGGGACCGCCTACTACCACTAATACCCTCCCACCGGCCGGTACGCTCTCACAGAGGATGGCTCCTCCGGGTGCCGTTGGCCAAACAATGTCGACTGGCGGCCTCTAAGGGGGGAGCCTTCTCTGTGGAGGCTCCTACCATCTGGAACGAGCTCCCCCCAGAGATACGGACGATTCCGGATCTGCGCACCTTCCGCCGTGCTCTTAAGACCTTTTTATTTCACCAGGCGGGCCTGGCCTAATTTTCTCCCTTTTACTTCTTTTAATATGTAAATTTTAAATTGGTTTAAATGATGGGGTTGTCTTAATTTGTCTGGCCAAATTATTTAATTTTATTCTGCTTTTTAAATTTTGTAATTGTGTATTTTATTGCGTGGCTGTTCACCGCCCTGAGTCCTTCGGGAATAGGGCGGTATTCAAGTCAAACTAAACTAAACTAAACTAAACTTTCTGGTTGGGTCTTATTTTTGGGGAAACATAGTAGGTGAGGAACAAAAAAGGAAATTGCTTAGAAGAAACTCTCTTGGTTTCATTGGTTTTAGGGGCCTGACATGGCCTTCTTGAATTTAAGGTGACCTAAATGGTCTAATGCACCTGTCAGGACATTATTAAGGTGCAATGTGAAATACTTATCACAATATTCACATGCGGATGAGGTGAATTTTTGTAAATTGCATCATTTGCAGGAGCAGCTGAAAGCAAGTTTCAGAAGCTACATCATGTCAATGTTTTAACCTTGGCGGTGAAACAGACTGTGGTGGGCTGAGGTCTTTTTGGACCTTGTGGGTTTTGGTCTCCTATCATCTTCTGCTGTGACAAGATTGTAATGCTTGAAAAGATTTTGGTCGCCACGATGTAAAAAAGATGTGGAGACGCTAGAAAAAGTGCAGAGAAGAGCAACCAAGATGATGAGGGGACTGGAGGCTAAAACATACAATGAATGGTTGCAGGAATTGGACATGGCTAGTCTAGTGAAGAGAAGGATCAGGGGAGACAGGATAGCAATCTTCCAATATCTCAGGGGCTGTCACAGAGAGGAGGAAGGGAGTCAAGCTATTCTCCAAAGCACCTGAAGGCAGGTCAAGAAGCAATGGGTGGAAACTAATCAAGGGGAGAAGCAACCTAGAACTAAGGAGAAACTTAATGACAGTGAGAACAATTAATCAGTGGAACAACTTGCCTCCAGAAGTTGTAAATGCTCCAACACTGGATGTTTTTAAGAAGAGATTGGATTGTCTGAAGTGGTGTAGGGTTTCCTGCCTAAGCAGGGGGTTGGACTAGAAGACCTCCAAGATCCCTTCCAACTCTGTTATTCTAGTAAATCAGGATTTTTTTCCCCACCACATTTTCATAAGATGAAACTCTGGCCTAGAACAAAAGCAAACTCTGCAGGATTAGACCATGGTCTGGATTATAAATCTCCCTAATATCTTCCTGTCTGTGAAAGCTCAAGCCTCTAATAAAATAAGATGAACATTGTGTCATTATTTTTTTTTTATTGAAAAGTTTTAATAAATTTTACAAATGTTTCCCCATCCCCCTCCCTCCTTCCCCCCCTGACCCTCCCCCCTCCAACCCTTCCCCCCACAACTTCCCAGAGCAAAATACAGGGTATAGCATTTAACAATCATACGCTAACATAAGCTAACTAACTATGGCCTCCTATCTCCCTCTTGTACTTTAACTCCCCTTTTATTGAACTAAGTTTAGATAGATTATAACATTTCTTTGTTCATTCATAAGCTAATTGAAATTTCTTAGTCCGATATTTGTTTTGAATGTAATCAATCCATCTTCTCCATTCCAACATATATTTCTTATTCAAATGATCCTTCAAATATGCTGAGATTTTGGCCATCTCTGCTAAATTTACTACTTTTAACATCTATTCTTGAATAGTAGGCAAATCTTCCTTCTTCCAGTACTGCGCCACCAACAGCCTTGCTGCCGTTATCAGAATCAAATTAGTCTCTAAAACTGTACAGTCTGTAATTATAACTAACAAGAACAACTGTGGAGTAAACTTCATCCTCTTTTTAAGGATATTTCGAATAATCCACCATATTTTTATCCAAAATGCTTTAACTTTTTTACAAGTCCACCATACGTGATAATACATAGCATCAACACAATCACATCTCCAGCATTTGGATTGTAAATTCGGATACATACAAGCTAGCTTTTTGGGATCTAAATGCCATCTATAAAGCATTTTATAACAGTTTTCTCTCAGATTTTGAGCTTGCATAAATTTTACATTTCTTACCCAGATCTTTTCCCATGTTTCCATCATTATTGGTTCTTCAAAGTTTTGTGCCCATTTTATCATACAATCTTTAAACAAACTCTGTTTCCAAATCTATTTCTATCAATATATTATACAACCTTTTTATATACATTTGACTCTAGTCTCTAATTTGTTTTACCAAATTTTCCTCATTTTGTGTGATACCAATTTTCTGGTTTATTTTCCATCTAGCCTGTAACTGTCCATACTGAAACCAGGTCTGAATTACCCTTTCCTCTCTTAATACATTCAAAGGCTTTAACTGTAATACACCTCTTTCTATGTTGAGAAGCTCTTTATATGTAATTACATCCTGTTTTTGTTCTATACTTATATTTTCTATCCCGTTTCTGAGTACTACCCATATAGGTATCTTGTCATTTAATTTGTATTGGTATTTTTTCCAGACACGCAATAGAGCATTCCTTAATATATGGCTTTTAAAAATCCTGTCCACCTTCTTATCATATACTAAATAAGCATGCCAACCACATACCAAATCATATCCCTCAATATTCAATATTCTATCCTCTAATAATGAACATTGTGTCATTATTATTGTGTTATTAATTCAGTTCTTATGTATCAGTAATCAAGCCATGTTCAGATTCATTCTTTAGTCTTGCTTGATTCAGAAGTCATGCTGATTTTTTTTTATTTTTGGATGCAAGAATTGCAAGGGTGTGGCCTGTGATTGTGACATCACTAGAATAGAGTAGAGTAGAGTAGAGTAGAGTAGAGTAGAGTAGAGTAGAGTAGAGTAGAGTAGAGTAGCGTAGCGCAGCGCAGCGCAGCGCAGCGCAGCACAGCACAGCACAGAATTCTTTATTGGCCAAGTGTGATTGGACACACAAGGAATTTGTCTTGGTTCATATGCTCTCAGTGTACATAAAAAGACAAGATACGTTCGTCAAGAATCATAAGGTACAACACTTAATGATAGTCATAGGATACAAATAAGCAATCAGGAAACAATATAAATCGTTAGGATACAAAAGTTACAGTCATACAGTCATAAGTGGGAGGAGATGAGTGATGGGAACGATGAGAAGATTAATAATAGTGCAGACTTAGTAACTAGTTTGACAGTGTTGAGGGAATTAGTTATTTAGCAGAGTGATGGCGTTCGGGAAAAAACTGTTCTTGTATCCAGTTGTTCTGGTGTGCAGTGCCCTTTAGTGTCTTTTGAGGGTAGGAGTTGAAACAGTTTATGTCCAGGATGTGAGGGATCTGTAAATATTTTCACAGCCCTCTTTTTGACTCGTGCTGTAGACAGGTCCTCAATGGAAGGCAGGTTGGTAGGCGGAGCCAGGGCACCAGACCTGTTGCACCTTATATAGGTAGTCCTCCCTTAGCAACCAACCAAATTGGGACCGACAACTCTATCGCTAAGAATCCTGGTCACTAAGCAAATTATCATGTCCTGGATTTATGACCTCATGTTCTTCCATTGTTAAGCAAATCAGCATGGTCATTAAGCAAGACGTCACAGGAACACAACTGGCAACTTCCTGCTAGCTTCATCATTGACATGTCAGAAGACAGCTGCGAAGTGCAAAAATGATAGTCATGTGATCCTGAGATGGTCATAAGTGGAAGGATTGGTCACATAGTTGTGTTTTTCAACAGTGGTTGCAGTCAGAAAGGTAGGAATAGCTATACCTTCAGAGGCCAGGCTTCACACATTTTCAGTTCTTAATATCCCAGTTTCCCTCCAAAAGGTTGGAAATTTTGCCCCATACATGTTGGGGTTGGGGTGTGGGGGTACTGGGGAACATAGTCATCTTTTAAGTCCAGGTTTGAGACATCTGTAGTTTGCCAGTGTTTCTCAAGACAACGTATGGACCTCAACTCCCAGAATTCCCCAAACAGCTTGGATATTTCGGGAATTGAAGTTCACATGTCTTAAGGGAGCTACCATTGAGACCAGAGGTGGGTTTCAACATGTTCTGACCAGTTCTGGAGAACCGGTGGTGGAAATTTTGAGTAGTTCGTAGAACTGGTAAATATCACCTCTGACTGGCCCCGCCCCCATCTATTCTCTGCCTCCCAGCTGATCAGCAGGAAATAGGGATTTTGCAGTATCCTTCCCCTGCCACGCCCACCATGCCACGCCCACCAAGCAACATCCACAGAACCAGTCGTAAAAATTCTGACTGGCCCTGGCCCCATCTAGTCTCTGCCTCCTGAGTCCCAGCTGATCATGAGGAAATGGGGATTTTGAAGTATCCTTCCCCTGGAGCGGGGTGGGAGTGGAGATTTTATACTATCCTTCCCCTGCCACACCCACCAAGCCACGCCCACCAAGCCACGCCCACAGAACTGGTAGTAAAAAAAATTTGAATCCCACCACTGGTTTAAAACCATTCTTCCCCAACTTGAGGGAGCCTGGATAGCTCAGCAGACTAAAAGCATTGTGATTAGCACCATCTGTCTGCAATTACTGTAAGTTCGAATCTAACCAGGCTCAAAGTTGACTCAGCCTTCCATCCTTTCTAAGGTAGGTAAATTGAGGACCCAGTTTGTGGGGGCAATAAGCTGACTTTGTATAAATATACAAAAGTATGAAGGCTATTGCTTAACGCATTATAAGACACCCTGAGTCTCTGGAGAAAGGCAGCACATAAATCAAATTAAAAAATTAATTAAAAAAAACTTGGTTACCCCTAAAATGTTTTGAAAATGTAAAACTCAGTTTTCCCAGTAACTACAGAACAAAAAAAAAAATTTTTTTTCTTGTATTAAAAAAAGAGAAAAAAATAAGATTACTGCATTTACCATGGTTTTTTCTTTTTTTAAAAAAATAATAATAATAATATGCAGGTAGAGTTTGAATGCATCAATCCGAAAAAACAGAAGAAGAAAAGGAGCTACAAGAATTCGGGAATCATCATTGTCAAATCCTGCAAAGTAAGTTCCGCTTCTCAGAAGGATCGATGATTTTGTTTGGGTTTTTTTTTTTTAACGTACAGGCAGTCCTCGACTTACGACCACAATTGAGCCCAAAATTTCCATTGCTAAGCGAGACGTTTGCTAAGTGAATTTTCCCCCATTTTACGACCTTTCTTGCCACAGTGGTGAAGTGACCCCCTGCGCTTGTTAAATTCGTAGCGTGGTTGTTAAGCGAACTTGGCTTCCCTGTTGACTTTGCTTGTCGGAAGGTCGTAAAAGGGATCGCTTGGACCAGAGGTTTTCAAACTCAACGGCTTTAAGACTTGTGGACTTCAACTCTCAGAATTCTCCAGCCACCTATGCAAAATAAAGCAGGGTAAATGGTAAAAGAGCAGCCCCGAATAACAAATAATGAAAGTTAAAAGATAAAATGAATGAAAAATGGTGGATAAATGACTAGACATGTAATTATGTTTATGAGAAACAAAAGTAAAAACTTTTCTGAAAAAAAGGAAAGGACGGGCAGCCTTCAGAACTTTCAATCAATCAGAATAGAGCTGGAAGAGACCTTGGAGGTCTTCTAGTCCAGCCTCTGGCTCAAGCAGGAGAACCCAGACTAGAGATGGCTAACCTTTTTGGCACAGGGTGCTTAAAGCGTGTGTGCATGTGTGCTCATCATGCAATGCGCGTATGACCCCCCCGTGTGCTGCACCCCTGCGCATGTGTACAACCCCCCACATGTGCCCCACCCCCATTCATGTGTGTGTGACCCCGCATGCTTCCCATCCCCCCGTGCATGTGCGCGACCACCCATTCGCCCCCGCACACGCGTGCACGTCTCCCATATGTGCCCCGCCCTCTGTGTATGCACAGCAGAGACCCGAAAACCAGCTGGCCAGTGGGAGGCATGCAAGCATGCATGGCAGAGCTGAGCTGGGGCAACGGCTTACGTGCCCGCAAGAAGGGTTTTGCATGCAACCTGTGACACGCGTGCTGTACGTTCGCCATCACGGCCCTAGGATTTAGGATTTATTGGATTTATATACCGCCCTACTCCCGAAGGACTCAGGGCGGTGTACAGCCAACAATAAAAATACATACGTACAAAATTTAAAAACCAACTAAAAACAGATTAAATGAATTTGGCCCGGACAGAATTAAAACACCCCAATATAATTTAAAAAAAAATTTTTTTTTAAAAAATTTAACACTAAAAACGGGGAGTGGTTAGGCCAGGCCCGCCTGGCGAAATAGAAAAGTCTTAAGAGCGCGGAGGAAGGTGGGCAGATCCGGGATCCTCCGTATCTCTGGGGGGAGCTCATTCCAGATAGTAGGTGCCCCCACAAAGAAAGCTCTCCCCCTGGGGGCTGCCAGCCAACATTGTTTGGCTGACGGCACCTGGAGGAGCCCTTCTCTATGAGAGCGTACTGGCCGGTGGGAGGCTATTGGTGGTAGTAGGCGGTCCTGCAAGTACCCAGGTACCCCTACACCATTTCAGACAAGTGGCTGTCCAGTCTCTTCTTAAAAACCTCCAGTGATGAAGCACCCCACAACTTCCGGTGGCAAGCAGTTCCACGGTTTAATTGTCCTCATTGTTAGGAAGTTTCTCCTTAATTGCAGGTTGCTTCTCTCTTTGGATTAGTTTCCAACCATTGTTTCTTGTCCTGCCCTCTGGGACTTTGGAGAATAAATTGACCCCCCTCTTCTTTGTGGCAGCCGCTCAAAAACTGGAATTCTGCTATCATGTCCCCCTAATTCTTCTTTTCTCTAGACTGGCCAAACCCAAATCCTGCAACCGTTCTTCGTGTGTTTTAGCCTCCAGTCCCTTGGCTGCCCTGCTCTATGCTTTTTCCAAAGTCTCAACATCTTTCTTGTATTGTGGTGACTAAAGCTGGATGCAGTATCCCAGATATGGTCTTACGAAGGCTTTACAAAGCGGTACTAATACTTTGAAATACTTCGAAACTAAATTGTAATTTCCACCAGTCTTTAATCTGACCGGTCATAAGTAGAGGACTAAGCTAAGCAAGACAGATGGTAAGTGAATGGCACCTCGTTTTATGTCCCTTTTTGCCACAGCCATTAAGTGGACCATGCAAATAAATGGGCTGCCTGCATTTATGGCCACAGAATGGAAGTATTTTTTAAAACGCCCGAGCATAAGGGAAGGTAGAGGTGCGATACTGAGATATTGGTAAAAGTCTATATATGCTGCAATCTGCTGTGATGGAAAAGTCCTTTTGCACCCTCAGTGGCATATTATCAAGTAGTACTAATAAAGGACCTTCGCATGCATAAACCTCTTCTCAGAAAATTATGCCCAAAGCACTCTATTACTTAACTCAGCACTGCAGTCAATAAATTAACCTCTTCTCCGGCTCTGAAATTATAAACCCTCTTGAGTGATTCACTCCTTCAGACTCCTGAAGAGCTTTGCTTTTCAGTTTGATGGATTAGAAGGGCTAAACCGCTTTCAGATTTGCATTAAAATTATAATTACTGACATAATACCGAGATTGCTGGAATGGCATCTAATCATCAGAAGGGCAAGGTCTCAACTCTGAGACAAATGCAATCATTTTTTTAAAAATGCCAAACTCTGACAAGCCAGGATGAAGACAAACACAAGGCCTGATTAACCTGTCATTCCACCAAATTGGAGGAGTCAGATCGGGCTTTAGCAGACAGCCTGCGAGGAGGATGCTTTGCTGCCCCATCCCCAGGGGTGGGTGGCTGGGAGTTTGCAGGGGTTCGGGAGAATCTCTAGTTAAGATTCTGTGCAGTTTGGAGAAGCCCAAAATCCCACTCCTGGCTGGCCCTGCCCATGTCACCCCTCCTCTCCCAGGAGTCCACCCCACCCCCCACCCCATGGTGCAGGAGGCTGACTAGGCCACTCCCACTATTTATTTATTTACTTACTTATTTATTTATTGGTTTAATTAATATACCACCCTTCTCCGGAGACTCAGAGTGGCTTACAATGCATTAAGCAATAGCCCTCATACTTTTGTATATACCTGCTTAGTAGGGCTTTCACCCGCCCCCCCAAGCGGTGTTCTTTTTTATACAAAGTTAGTTTATTGCCCCCACAATCCGGGTCCTCATTTTACGTACCTCGAAAGGATGGAAGGCTGAGTCAACATTGAGCCTGGTGAGATTTGAACTTGCAGTAATTGTAGGCAGCTGGTGTCACTTTAACACCACTTTAATCTGCTCCGCCACCAAGGCACTATGCCCACGTCCATTCAACAACTGGGCAGAGAACCCCTTGCTAAAATTTTTGAAGCCCACTCCTGCCCATCCAGACTCTGAGCCACCCTCAGCTCCAAGGCCAGCCGAGAGTTTTGCAAATGGGCCAAGGTTCTAGTCCCTCTCTCAATTCCTGCTTTGAAGACTACAGCTAGTCTTTGACTTAACGACCACAACTGAGCCCAAAATTTCCATTGTTAAGCAAGACAGTTGTGGGTTTTGCCTTGTTTTATGACCTTTCTCGCCGCCGTTGTTACATGGATCACTGCCGTTGTTAAGTTGGAATAGAATAGAATTCTTTATTGGCCAAGTGTGATTGGACACACGAGGAATTTGTCTCCAGTGCATAAGTTCTCAGTGTACATACAAACAACAAAGTGATCGGTTCATAGATCATAAATCATAGTTACAATCATTGATCATAAGTTACAAACAACAATTGATCAGCCAGTTTTGGTCACCACTATAAAAAAAATGTTGGGACTCCAGAAAAAGTGCAGAGAAGAGCAACCAGGATGATGAGGGACTGGAGTCTAAAACATATGATGTACGGTTGCAGGAACTGGGCATGGCTAGTCTAGTGAAGAGAAGACAGGATAGCATCTTCCAATATTTGAGGGGCTGCCACAGAAAGGAGGGGGACAAGCTATTTTCCAAGGCACCCAAAGGCCAGACAAGGCATAAGGGATGGAAACTGAACAAGGAGAGATTCAACCTAGAAATCAGGAGGAACTGATACAGCGTATAAAGAAAATCTAATAAAGATGTTTTATAGATGGCATTTACCACCAGCCAGAATAGCCAAAATGCACCCAAACGCCCCTGATACCTGCTGGAAATGCAAAATACAGAAAGGGACTTACTTCCACACTTGGTGGAAATGTAAAAGAACTCAGCAGTTTTGGAGAACTATAAAATAAATAATTGAGGAAGTAACAGATATACAATTAGGTAACAGTCCAGAGTTGTTCTTATTAGGCATGATTGAAACCAAATGCACCAAAGAGACAAGATACCTCATAACACATATTTTAACAGCAGCGAGGTTACTGTTCGCACAAAACTGGAAATCCGATCAAATCCCAACTGAAGACAAAATCATCGCAAAAGTAAATGAATGTGCTGAAATGGACAAATTAACTCTAGAACTCCGAGATAAGGAGGATAGTGAATTTTACATAGTATGGCACAAATGGCATAAATGGCTTGAAAGAAGAATTGAAACAAAAACAAAGGATAAGAACTAGGGCATAGAAGAATTAACATACATATAAAACACATGAAGTGCAATATTATTTCTAATAATGTTATACATTCTTATAATGCATATATAAAGAATTATACAACCTGTTGACAGTAAAAACATTATATGTTAATATTATTGGTGGTGGTGAGGTGAATTGTTACATATGTATTGTTTATGTTTATATTTATGTTTAAAAAATCAATTAAAAAAAATAGAAATCAGGAGGAACTTTCTGACAGTGAGAACAAGCAACCAGTAGAACAGAAGTTGCCTTCGGAAGTTGTGGGAGCTTCATCACTGGAGGCTTTCAAGAAGAGACTGGACTGCCACCTGTCAGAAATGGTGTAGGGTCTCCTGCTTGGGCAGGGGGTTGGACTAGATGATCTCCAAGATCCCTTCCATCTCTGTTAATCTAATCTAATAAGAAACCAATAGGAGAAGAGAGTAGGAAAGATGAGAAAAGGTGAGACATGAGACAGTGCTGTGGGAATTAAGAGACACAGTTGTTAAGTGAATTTGGCTTCCCCATTGGCTTTGCTTGTCAGAAGATTGCAAAAGCTGATCACATGACCCCAGGACATCACAACCATCATAACTATAAACCAGTTGCCGAATTTTGATCACATGATGCTAAAAAGTTCCTAAGTGTGCAAAACGATTTTATGTCATTTTTTTCAGTGCCATTGTAACTTCAGACGGTCACTAAATGAATGGTTCTAAATCCACTCCCTGTACTCCTTTTTGCATCTCATTTTGCATTTATGTTAAGACTGAATACCAGTACTTTCGCATACATCATGTCTGTCTCTTTCTCTCTCTCTTCCCCTCCCTCCCTCCCTCCCTCTTACTCAACTCAGAGGAGTAAGTAAATGAGAGAAAACAGCAATGAGCTAAAATGGTCTACAACAGCACGGTTTAAATGATCTAGATTTGTTCCCCGCTCCACATTGATCCTGTACTATGCCCTGAGTTCACACAAAATCCCAAGACAATGAAGCATATTTGCTCTATGCATGTAACAAGCTGCACCCAAAATATATACAAGCAGTCCTTGATTTACGTCTGGTCAGGTAGCAACCGTTCAAAGTTATGATGGACCTCCTGAAAAGATACTTACAATCTAGTTCCAAAGTTCCATCACCTGCCCCTCCCAGCTCATATGACCACATTTCCACTGCTCATCAACTGTTCTGCATTTATGACCATTTGCCCATGGACATGTGTCTGTGTCATTTATGATGTTTTTGCTGAACATCTCCATTTACAGAATGTCTACCCAAATGTCTACCCAAATGGAGTAGAATGTCTACTCCATTTACAGAATGTCTACCCAATAAATAAATATTTATTTATTTATTTATTTATTGGTTCTATTTATATGCCACCCTTCTCCGGAGACTCAGGGCGGCTTACAGTGCATTAAGCAATAGCCTTCGTACTTTTGTATATACCTGCTTAATAGGGCTTTTGCCCCCCCCCAAGCGGTGGTCTTTTTTATACAGAGTCAGTTTATTGCCCCCACAATCTGGGTCCTCATTTTACCCACCTTGAAAGGATGGAAGGCTGAGTCAACCTTGAGCCTCGAACTTGCAATAATTGCAGACAGCTGAATGTTAAGAACAGGCTACTTAGTCTGTTGAGCTATCTGAGGCTCTATTAAGGCTTCACATATTATCCTGATTCATACAATATGCAGGATTTTTGCATTTAGTCCTGTTTTGAGCTTAGGCTACCTTGGTACACAAACTTTCCCATTACAGTCCTCAGACTCGCTATGATCCCATGAAGATTGGGGAATTCTGGGAATGGAAGTCTACTCATCTTAAAGTTGGGAAATATACTGCCATAGGTGATAGCTTCCTGGAGGAATGTTGTCCATGGGGTTGCGATGGGTCGGACACGACTTTGCAACTAACAGCAACAAAGGTGATAGCTTAGTAAACGTTCAAACATCACCAACTTTCTCGGACAAATATGTCAAAGAGAATAGAGGAGAAAGTTTACACGACAAAGATCTTTGTTGACAAAACAGTCACCTTGCTAGCAATGTCTCACACACAAACACACATCCCTCCAATCTGCAGCTTTTGACAGGCTGCACAGCCGAGTACACACAAGGCTGAAAACAACAATGATTAAGTGGCTTGGGATGCAGAGGATTGTAACATTCCCAGGCTACCCCGTGTGAACCAAGTTGCAACTTGAAACCACAATGTACCAGCTCAATATCGTATTGCAGAACTGTTGTGGTTTTATTTTCCTTGGTTTAAATGGTAAACGTTTGGTATAAATCCAGCCACGGTATTTGGAAATGTGATGGCTGCCAGGAGATTCAAATTAGAAGATTGTTTCTCAACTTTGGCAAATCTAAGACATGTGGACTTCAACTCCCAGAATTCTCCAGTCGGCCATGCTGTGGAATTCTGGGACTAGAAGTCAATTTCTGGCTGGGGAGTTCTGGGACTTGAAGTCAATTCCCGCCGGGGAATTCTGGCAGTTGAAGTCAATTCCTGGCTGGGGAATTCTGGCAGTTGAAGTCAATTCCCGGCCGGGGAATTCCCGCAGTTGAAGTTAATTCCCGGCTTGGGAA
This sequence comes from Masticophis lateralis, assembly GCA_030761175.1. Taxonomy (NCBI): domain Eukaryota; kingdom Metazoa; phylum Chordata; class Lepidosauria; order Squamata; family Colubridae; genus Masticophis; species Masticophis lateralis. The sequence continues at coordinate 22,868,852 of JAUDYJ010000010.1, forward strand.
TTCTGTGAGTTGAAGTCAATTCCCAGCCAGGGAATTCCGGGAGTTGAAGTCAATTCCTGGCTGGGAAATTCTGGGAGTTGAATTCAATTCCTGGCTGGGGAATTCTGGGAGTTGAAGTCAATTCCCGGCCAGAGAATTCTGGGAGTTGAATTCAATTCCCAGCCAGGTAATTCTGGAAGTTGAAATCAATTCACAGCTGGCGAATTCTGGGAGTGGAAGTCAATTCACAGCTGGGGAATTCTGGGAGTTGAAGTCAATTCCACACATCTTAAAATGGTCAAGGTTGAAACGCACTGAACTAATATAGAGGGATAAATGAGTATTTTATGAAACAACCTTGCTTTTGCATTAACTTGCTCTGTTTCTCCTTTTCTTCTTCCCTCCTCCCAAATCTTCCCCCTGGCCTTTCAGATCACCCGAGATTACTCCTTCCTGGATTACATCCTCGGAGGCTGCCAATTAATGTTTACGGTAAGGATCTTGGTGATTTTTCTTTCCATGAACGCTAACAACATAATCACTGTTGTGGCCTCTCAGTTAAATCTCAGCATTAATTAAAGCATCACTTACGCCTGGAAGTTGGAAAAAGAGTTGTTTCCTGAGCGGAAATATGCCCCACCGTGGCCCGCAAAATTATAGGGTGTTTGCTGCTCTCTGGTTCAACAAAACCCAAGAAATTTGCCACCCACTTAGCAACGTGTTGGGAGGATGAGCAATAGAGAAAAGGTGATACATCACGAAAGATCCAGGAGGGGACCCTCCATGCTGAACAGGTAGTGCTCTACTTACAACAATTCATTTAGTAACCGTTCAAAGTTACATCATCACGGAAAAAAGTGACTTATGGCTGTTTTTCACACTTATGACCACTGCAGCATCCCCATGGCCACGTGATTTACATTCGGACGCTTGGCAACTGGTTCGTATTTATGACGGTTGCAGTGTCCCGGGATCATTTGGCTCCCTTTTGCGCCCTTCTGGCAAGGAAAGTCAATAGGAAAGCCAGATTCACTTAACAACCGGGTTGCTAACTTAAGACAATCAGTGATTCCCTTAACTGTGGTTAAGCAAGATCATAAAATTGACCTTGCTTAATTGGAGTGGGGAGGGAATGGAGATTTTGCAATATCCTTCCCCCAGGAGTGGGGAGGGAATGGGGATTTTGCAATATCCTTCCCCCTGGAGTGGGGAGGGAATGGGGATTTTGTAGTATCCTTCCCCTGCCACGCCTACCAAGCCACGCCCACAGAACCGGTAGTAAAAAAAAATGGATTTCACCACTGATGCCAGTTATTTTAAACAAGACCCGGTGGCCTAGAGGTGGAGCTCTTGCCTCATAATCAGGAGGTTACAAGTTCGATCCTAGGTAGAGGCAGAAGACCCTCTAGGTAGAGGATCTCCTGCCTTGGCAGGGGGTTGGACTAAATGACCTGTAAGGTCCCCCTTCCAACTCTGTTAAATCTGTTTAATTGTCGAGCACCTTCAATTTTGATCATGTGACTGTGGAGATGCTGCCATGGTTGTGTGAAAAGTGTGAACAACTGTCAGTAACTCTGAATGGTCACTAACTGAACTGTTGTAAGGAGAGGACGACCTGTAATAAAACTTAAAGAAGGCTAGCTCAGAATGAACTCTAAACTTCTAGACTTCTCTTAATCTGAAGGAGAAATCAAAAGTAACCAGGGTCTTCCGCCTTGTCCCTACAAGGAGCCGGTGCAGCTCACATAGCAGAGCTATTATTATATGAATTATGTACCAAGTGGCTCCCCAAATTCTCAATTCTGGGCTAGTTGTAGTTTCTAAATACAGTAACTTTGGGAGAAACCTGCATCAGGTTTCCTCACACTACAAGTTGATCACATTGGGAACCGTAAGTAAATCAGATGCCATAAGATTATTTTGATCCACCATCACGTAAATGAGAATTATAAATCTCAAGGTGATCCTATTGAGGGTGAGCTGGAGGGTGAGGAATCCATCCGTTGCCATTTAGATTGCAATTGTCTCCTGACTTTCAAAACAACCCACTGACATCAATCCAGTCCCTGGAATTTAAGGAAGTCAACCCAGCACATCTCTGCATACACTTAATCGTAATCATAAGTTTATTTGTCAAGCATATATAAGATAACAGGTAAAAGTATAAACATAATTTGAATACATGAAAAAAGTAAGTAAAAAGGAATATTAGGACAGGAACAGTAGGCACACTGGTGCGCTCATCCACGCCCCTTACAGACCTCTTAGGAATGGGGTGAGGTCAACAGTAGACAGTTTAAGGTTAAAGTTTTGGGGGTCTGGGGATGAAACCACAGAGTCAGGGAGTGCATTCCAGGCATTGACCACTCTGTTACTGAAGTCGTATTTTCTGCAATCGAGTTTGGAACGGTTTACCTTGAGTTTGTATCTATTATTTGCTCGTGTATTGTTGTGGTTGAAGCTGAAGTAGTCATTGACAGGAAGGACATTGTGGCAGATAATTTTATGTACTACGCTTAGGTCAGACTGAAGTCGGCGTAGTTCTAAGTTGTCTAAGCCCAAAATTTGGAGTCTGGTGGCATAAGATATTTTATTGCGGATAGAGGAGTGGAGGATTCTTCTCGTAAAATATCTCTGGATTCTCTCAATTGTATTTATGTCTGATATGCAGTGCAGGTTCCAGACAATTGTTCTGACCTAGGCTTCCTGAGTCATTAAAACACACGAGGAGCCCCAAAAACCTCCTTTATTGCAACAGCGGTGAATTCTGTTCATTCACAGATGAATCCCAAATCGTTGTAAAGAGTCCTTCCGGATAAGGCTGATAACCTTGATCTCCCTTGATACACTGCCAAAGACCGAATTGGCAAAACCATACAGAGTCCAGAATCAAACAGAGCTTCAGGCTTTAAACTGCACGGAATTAACAAAGTTGCTTCCTGCAAAGGCCCACGTGCCTTTGCTCCTCTTTTAAGTCTTGTGGGAGGGGCCAATCATCTCCCAGCCCTACTCCCGAGTCGTCCCTTTTGTTTTAGCTGTTCTTGCCTTCCGGCAGCTCTGCGCATGCGCGCACTGGGAACAGGCTCCTCCTGCCTGTTCCTCTGCCTCGCTGAGGTCCGACTCTGGAGTGTCCAGAGATGGCTCCATCTCTACCTCCGATGCAGAGCCTCCTCACTGTCTGACTCTGCTGCCAGCTCCATAGGCCGCTGGCGGAACACAACATCACTTTATTTGACCTAGGAATCCCCAATCCTGAATTTGCTTTGGCCCAAACACACTGACCATTTCTGTTACGATTTCTTCTGCACGTTTCCTTGGTAACCTCGTTACTTCTTGAGCAAACGAAGACTTATGTTCCAATTAGGCACGTAGCGGTGAGATAAAGCGCCCTCTTGCCTAAGGCAGAACATCCAAATTTCCTTTCAGACATTTGCACTCTTAATTAATTTGGGACATTGTGTCCCTGAAACGTTTGGCCAAATATCCTTCACCAAACCAGGAATTGGGTTCAGCTTGGAGGGGAGAAACTCTCAGGCGGACTCAGGAGTCCAAATATTGAAGCAAAGAAAGAGTAAGTTACTGCTGAATTAACTATCGCTGTATTCCTCTATATGAAGTAGCAGGCAGTGGGAGGGAGGACGTTGGGATTAATAACAATTAATTATAATATAGCAATAGCACTTAGATTTATATACCACTTCATAGTGATTTTAGAGCAGCGGTCACCAACTGGTGATCCGTGGACCACTGGTGGTCCGTGAGAAAATTTTGGTGGTCCGCAGAAAAATTATTTGCATTTTTTATATTGCACTAAATCAGGGGACCTCAAACTACGGCCCCTGGGACAGATAGGTGCAATGAACATTTGTGTTGCTGCAGAGAGTCTCCCCTTTTGGGGTCTTATTGTGTGGGTCGGAGGGGCACAGAAATTCTGACTTGGGGTCTGCTTCAGCCATTGGTGTGGGGCTTTGAGCGAAGGGTGGTGGTGAAGAGCCGGAGGGCCTCATTCCAGTGGGACTGCATCATGGCCTGGATCCAGTTTGAACTGAGCTGTTTTGCCAACTCTTTCTTGGGGTGGCTGCTTAGCTCCAATAACTGCTTCCTGTTGGGGCCCTAAGGAGCCCGGGTGGGGAGGCAAGGTGTGGCTGGGAGGGGAGTGGCGAGTAGAGGCCGGCGAGGTACCCCTTGATGTGAGTGACATTGAATTGGCCACACCCACCCAGTCACATGACCACTTAGCCACACCCAGCCAGTCACTAGGCAGATCATATTAGTGGTCCGCGGGATTTAAAATTATGAATTTAGTGGTCCCTGAAGTCTGAAGGGTTGGTGACCCCTGTTTTAGAGCCCTCTCTAAGCGGTTTACAGAGTCAGCCTAACAATCTGGATCCTCATTTTACCCACCTTGGAAAGAAGGAAGGCTGAGGGAGAAAAGGAAGGGAGGGCGGGCAATAGCAATAGCACTTAGACTTATATACTGCTTCACAGGGCTTTCCAGTCCTCTCTAAGCGGTTTACAGAGTCAGTCTCTTGCCCTCAACAATCTGGGTCCTCATTTTACCCACCTCGGAAGGATGGAAGGCTGAGTCAACCTTGAGCCTGGTGAGAATCGAACTCCTGGCAGTGGGCAGAGTCAGCCTACAATACTGTACTCTAGCCACTGCCCATCATGGATGGATGAATGGAAGGAAGGAAGGAAGGAAGGAAGGAAGGAAGGAAGGAAGGAAGGAAGGAAGGAAGGAAGGACAATAGCCGTAGCATATACCACTTCACAGTATTTTCCAGCCTTCTCTAAATGGTTTAGGAGTCAGCCTATCGCCCCCAACAATCTAGGTCCTCATTTTACCCACCTTGGAAGGATGGAAGGCTGAGGCTGTATTAACAAAGACAATTATATTAACAAATACAATTAACCTTTGTTAATTGTATTAACAAAGGTTAATTGTTAATTGTATTAACAAAGGTTAATTCATTAATGTGTTAATTAAAAATTAACAAAAGTTGGCGACCCCAGCTCTGAGTTATGCTGCCTCTTATCTTACTCTTCCCTAGGCAGCATCGCTTCGCTCTGTCCCCCCCCCCCCGAGGTTTTTTCTCACATATCATTAGAGTCATCAAGAGTCAGGTTTGACTGGAGGGAAACATTCTCTTTCATCCTTACATTGCAGCGTCCGTGTGTTTCTTGCTGATTTCAATACTGCTGGGTTTTGCAGAGGCTTCCTGGAGCTTCCAAATGGACTTGAAGGGTTATCTCCAAAGCTGCAGCTGTAAGATGCACCTCCCTGGCTTGAGCCAGAAGGTTTCCTCCCTTCAGCCCTTTGCCTTTTATAGGTTCTAAGCAGTTGCTGATGTCATCAAAAACAACAACAACAACAACCCTCTGCCAGGAATTGTCTCCAGAAATAGCCAACGAACGAACGAACGAACGAACGAACGAATGATCCAATTGACACCATCTTTTTCCATTGTATTTTTAAATGGTTGCTAAATAAATGATTGTAAGTCAAGGACTACCTGTATAGCAACAGCACTTAGTCTTATATACCGCTTCACAGTGCTTTACAGTCCTCTCTAAGCGGTTTACACAGGGTCAGCCTCTTGCCCCCAACCATCACGGTCCTCATTTTATCCACCTTGGAAGGATGGGAAACTGAGTCAACCTTCAGCCGGTCAGGATTGAACTCCTTCAGTGGACAGAGTTTGCCTGCAATGCTGCATTCTAACCACAGCATCACTATAGGAGGGAGGAAGGGAGGGAGGGAGGGAGGGAGGGAGGGAAGGAAGGAAGGAAGGAAGGAAGGAAGGGAGGAAGGAAGGAAGAGAGGAAGGGAAGAAGGGAGAAAGGAAAAAAGCAATAGCCCTTAGATTTATATACCGCTTCACAGTGTTTTACAGCCCTCTCTAAGCGGTTTTACGGAGCCAACATCTTTCCCCCAATAATCTGGGTCCTTATTTTACTTACCTCGGAAGGATGGAAGGCTGAGTTAACCTTGAGGCTGGTGAGATTTGAACTGGCAGCCGGCAGTCAGCAGAAGTAGCCTGCAGCACTGCACTCTAACCACCGCGCCACCGCGGCTCATTGTTATTCAACATTGGTATGTTCAGTGTTGGCTCTTTTGGACTAAAGAAAATAGGAAAACACAATCGGTATTATGTAAAGAATTTCAGATGCTCCCTGGAGGATCCACTAGCCTGATCTTGCCCTAATTTTAATAACATTTGGAATTAAAACTTCAAAGCTCTTTCCCCTGGAAAGCTTGTCAGTATGAGCCAGTGGTGTGTGGCACCAGCCGGAAAAACCAATATAATCCTTGGTTGTATAAACAGAGACATAGTATCAAAATCATGTGAAATATTAGTACAGCTTTACAAAGCCTTAGTAAGGCCACACCTGGGAGACTGCATCCAGTTTTGGTCACCACATTACAGAAAAGATATTGAGACTTTGAAAAAAAGTGCAAAGAAGAGCAACTATTAAAGACCTGGAGACGAGAACATATGAAAAACAATTGCAGACATTTGGTTTTGGTTAGTCTAGAGAAAAGAAGGACTAGGAGGGACATAGTAGCAGTGTTCCAGTATTTCAGGGGGTGCCACAAAGAAGAGGGGGTCAAATTATTCTCCAAAGCACCAGCATCCAAACAATGGATGGAAACTAATCATCATTGGAGTTTTTAAGAAGAAAATAGACAGTCACTTTTTTTTTAAAATTAGATTTATATGCCGCCCTTCTCCGGAGACTCAGAGCGGCTTACAACGCGTTAAGCAATAGCCTTCATACTTTTGTATATTTTATACAAAGTCATCTTATTGCCCCCACAAACTGGGTCCTCAATTTACCTACCTTAGAAAGGATGGAAGGCTGAGTCAACCTTGAGCCTGGCGAGATTCGAACTTGGAATAATTGCAGACAGCTGAATGTTGATAACAGGCTTTTAGCCTGTTAAGCTATCCAGGCTCCTCCAGTCACTTATCTGAAATACCCTGTTACCCCCAAAATAAGGCATCCCCTGATAATAAGTCCAATTGGGCTTTTGAGCGAATGGTAATAAGGCCAAGTGCTTATTTCAGGATTCAAAAAAATATAAGACTGGGTCTTATTTTTGGGGAAACAGTAGTATATAGGGGGCTGGACTAGAAGACCTCCAAGATCCCTTCCAGCTCTATTCATTCATTCATAATCAAGGAGAGAAGCAACCTAGAACTAAGGAGAAATTTCCTGAGAGTGAGAACCATCAACCCATGGAACAGAAGTTGCCTTCAGAAGTTGTGGGAGCTTCATCACTGGAGGCTTTCAAGAAGAGACTGGACTGTCATCTGCCAGAAATGGTGTAGGGTCTCCTGCTTGGGTGGAGGGTTGGACTAGATGATCTCCAAGGTCCCTTCCAACTTTGTTAATCTGAATCTATCTAAAATGATCAAAGGCCTGGAGGCTAAAACATACAAAGAACGGTTGCAAGAACTGGGCAGGGCTACTCTAGGGAAGAGAAGCACCAGGGGAGACAGGAGAGCATCTTCCAATATTTGAGGGGCTGCCACAGAGAGGAGGGGGTCAAGCTGTTTTCCAAAGCCCCTCTAGGCTAGAGAAGGAATAATGGATGGAAACTGACCAAGGAGAGATTCAACCTGGAAATAAGGAGAAATTTTCTGACAGTGAGAACAATCAACCGATGGAACAGAAGTTGCCTTCAGAAGTTGTGGGAGCTTCATCACTGGAGGCTTTCAAGAAGAGACTGGACTGTCATCTGCCAGAAATGGTGTAGGGTCTCCTGCTTGGGCGGAGGGTTGGACTAGATGACCTCCAAGGTCCCTTCCAGCTCAATTCTATTCAAATCTCCTGTGTGCAATAGAGCATTTTACTCTTTCTTCCCACTGGCAGCTGGCTTGGCATCCCGGGAAAGCTATGGATTTTGGCCTTCCAACCCCTTGTGCCAAACTAATCTTTTCAAGGTGCAGCCTGCAGGAGTTTTGAAGCGCTGTGTGCCAATATGGGGCTTCAGTTTTGATTTGTTGTGTTGACTTGAGGAGACACACAGGAAAAGGGAGGAAGTATTGCCATAGAAACGGGAACGGGCACAAATGCGTTTCTCTGTGCAGCGTGAACTGTTGCATAATGACACCATTTTCAGGGCAGATGAAATGACAAAACTAGGACCTTGGCATCTCTCTAAATCTGAAATTGGAGAAGAATACAGAATAACAGAGTTGGAAGGAATCTTGGAGGTCTTCTAACCCACAGCTTCTGGAGGCAAGTCGTTCCACTGGTTAATTGTTCTCATGGCCAGGACATTTATTTCTAGGTTAGATTATTTGGGGAAGTTTTGGAATAGGGGTGTCCAACTTTGGCAATTTTAAAACTCATGGATATCAACTCCCAGAATTCGTCAGCCAGCCATGATGGACACCCTTAGTTGAGGCTTAATGGCGGGGATGGAAGGTCTTAAGAAATTGGTTTAGTTCAGGTGAGCAGCAATCTAGAGCAGGGGTCTGGCTGAGGAACTCTGGGAGTTGAAGTCCACAAGTCTTAAAGTTGCCAAGGTTGGAGACCCCTGATTCAGAGGATGAAGGGATCGCTGTGAGATATCCTCTTCCTGACTTCTCCTGTGTCGCTTTCGATTCCTGACAAGCTTTCCTGTCACATCTGCAAACAGATAGTCCTCAATTTACAACGACTCATTTAGCGACCATTCGAAGTTACAACGGCCCTTTAAAAGGGAAATATCACTGGTCCTCATACTTGACAATTATCAGAGCACACCCACATTCACAGCGTCAAAATTTGGGCCCTTGGCAACTGGCGTGAACCCGGTAGTTACAACGGTTGTAGTATCCCGGGATCTCGTGGTCACCATTTATGATCTTTCTGAGGGGCTTTGGACAAGCAAAATCAATGGAGGCAGCTGGATTTGCCTAATGACTGTGTGATTCGCTTAACAACCATAGCATCAATTGGGCACGGCTCACTTAATGACTGCATCGCTTAGCGATGGACGTTCCGATCCCAATTACGGTCATAACTCAAGGATTTTGTGTAAAGCCTCCTTGAAGGAACACTCGATTTCTTTGTAGATTCCTTGGCTTCAGTAGCATGATTTTTTTTTCTTTTTTCACAGGATGCTTCTAAACTTACCTGTCTAACCTACAGCTCTGGCCCTTCCTGGTCACTTCCCATTAAAATGTCTATGGAGGTTCTCAGTCACCCAGGTCATAGTTTTCCCAAAAGTGCTTTTTTTTTCCCCAAGAGACAAACTGGACTTTCTGGTTTTTCCTTTGAAGACGTTTGGCTTCTCATCCAAGAAGCTTCTTCCGCTCCACCATCCAGTCAGAGCTGAGGATGCTTCCTGGATGAGAAGCCAAACGTCTTCAAAGAAAAACCAGAAAGTCCCAGTTTGCCTCTTGAAAAAAAAAACACTTTGGGGACAACCATTCAAATGCTAACCAGTCCTGACCCTAATTAGCTTCCAGGCGCAGATAAAGTCAAGAAACGGAGGCCATGTGCTATGATGTAAAAATATCAAAAAGCTTGCTTTCTACATCGAATTCAGCAGATGAGACTTTCTGGTCAAAGGAGAAGAAAGTGCTGTTTCTCCTTTTACAGAATACAGATAGTTAGTTGGATAGTTGAACAGAGTAGAGCAGCGGTCACCAACTGGTGGTCCCTTGACCACTGGTGGTCCATGAGAAAATGTTGGTGGTCCACAGAAAAATTATTTGCATTTTTTATATTGCACTAAATCAGGGGTCCTCAAACTAAGGCCCCCTGGAGAGATACGTGCAATGAATGGTTGTGTTTCTGCAGAGAGTCTCCCCCTTTGAGATCTTTTTGTGTGGGTCAGAGAGGGGCAGAAATACCGACTTGGGGTCTGCTTCGGGCTCCTGGTGTGGGGTTTTGGGCGAAGTTTGGAGGGAAGCACCACTGGTGGCAAAGAGCCGGAGGGCCTTGTACCAGTGGGACTGCCTCATGGTCTGGAATTGGTTGACCATCTCAGCCCACTGAGCGTCCAGGCGCCAGTACCTGGCCTTGCACTCCTGCAGGTCTTCCCTCTGCTTGGAAAGCCTATGCTCCTAGTCCTCAGTGAGGTGCTTCTGCTGAGCCTCCTTCTCGGTCAGATCCAATTTGAACTGCTGTTTTGCCAACTCTTTCTCACGGTGGCTGCTTAGCTCCAACAACTGCTTCCTGTTGGGGCCCTAAGGAGCCCAGGCAGGCAGGCAAGGAGTGGCTGGGAGGGGAGGGGCGAGAAGAGGCTGGTGAGGCGCTCCTTGATGTGAGTGACATTGAGTTGGCCACACCCACCCAGCCACATGACCACCTAGCCACGCCCACCCAGCCAGTCATTAGGCAGATCATATTAGTGGTCCACGGGATTTAAAATTATGAATTTAGTGGTCCCTGAGGTCCGAAAGGTTGGGGACCCCTGTTCTGGTCCATCCCCATCCCACCCTCGAGCAAAACTGAATCTCTCAGCCAACCTCTCCCTTTCCCCCCCCAGAGCAACTTCAGGAATAAAACGAGGTCTTGTTGCCACCTTTCCATGCAGGTTGGAATTGACTTCACGGCATCCAACGGAAATCCTCGGGACCCGACATCTTTGCACTACATTAACCCCATGGGGACCAATGAATACCTGTCAGCCATCTGGGCAGTCGGGCAAATCATCCAAGATTACGACACGTAAGTGGTACACAATAGGGCCGTTTGCTGTGGTTTTCAAAAGTGGTTTGAAAACAGAACTCACTCGGGGGTTGCTTATCACAATTGAGAGGAGGGATTTTTGCACACCTGCTCCAAATAGGGAGCACTTAAGCTTTGAGATGTGTCTTTTTTTTTTTTGAATCAAGTTTTATTGATTTTTTTTCCCCCCACATTCACCCGCATATTTTATGAACAGAGTATTGGGCATATCATATCTTATACAACTTACCATATTCAAATTCATTTTACTTAGTTACAATTTTTGCCAAAATCTTCTTTGTCCATTTTTTTGATCATATCTTAATATTTCTATGCTTATTTGTACAAACAAGATCTTCATTCACCCTCAAATTCTAATTTCTCTATTTTTACTCATATTTACTCTCTTTTATTTTTTAATAATTCATTCTTTATCCTAGTGCATTTATACATGTTCGGTGTTGCCTTTCTTCCATTTCATCTTTTTCGTTGTACAGCAATCTTTCTTCTCAATCTTTTCCATCTCCCTCCCTTCTTTCCTTCCTACTTTCTTCTTCCCTCCTTTCCTATTCCTTCTCTACTTCCCCTTCCTTTCTCCCCCTCCTCCTCTCTTTCTCCCTAGTCCTCTCTCCTACTCTTATTTCCCCTCCCTTTCTTCCTCTCATCTTCCCTTTCTTCCATTCATCTCTCTCCTTCTCCCTTCCTTCCATCCCTCTACTCCTTCTTTCATCTCTCTCTATTGCTGTATTCATTTTCAGTTTACTATTTTCCACTATGGTGTCCAGGCAACCCTGACTTTTCTTCCATTTATTAAATATATTTCTCAAAATTCCCCTTTTTAATTATTAACAATGTATTTCAACTTATTCTATTTTTACCAAAGCTTTGAGATGTTAAACATGGGAGAAGCCAGTATTGGCAAAGGACATTTCCTCATGGGGCCTCTCATGTTTGTTCTGTTTCTTCTTTTGTAGAGACAAAATGTTTCCTGCCTTGGGATTTGGGGCCCAGCTCCCACCAGACTGGAAGGTAAATCAGTGTTTCACAATGACTGCATGAGCATCTCTAGGTGGGGTGAAAGTTTCAGTGGTTCTTTCTTGGTTCTGACCCAACGGGATGCTCCTTCAGAACTCAGAGAGATGCTCTGTGTCAACTCTGGCCTGCTCTTGAGTTGCCAGAGGCCAGATGGGATGGAAAACCTATGAAACGGCAAGGCAGCCAAAGACAGATCCACATTCCATGCTTATCTCTCTCAAGGCTGTAACCCAGGGTTACCCACAGCAGCCGGAGGGGAATGACCTCTACAACCCACAAAATTGCTCCGTTGAGAATGTGATTGATGACACACCCTGGGGGGATGGGGGAAATAGCGTCATAATTGGGGCGTAAATTACCTAGGGTCAGAGTTGGCTTTACTCGGATCGTGCCAACATGAAGCTCCTAATAAATATAAATAACTGGATTTCTTTTGAAGCTTGGCTTGAGGCTCATGATTTAATTAGAGCGTCCGTTGGAACCCTAACACTCTGGCCAAGAGAGATTGACTTATCAACAGCCAGGAATTCTGGGAGTTGAACACCACACCTTTGCAAAGGGCACAAGGATTGTAGTTGCTTAAGTTAATATTCTGAATTTAAAAAATCATCATCATTTTTATCTAATAGGGTAACTGAGGTTCAAATCATTACTTGGGTTCTGGAGGTCATTGGGTATTGTTGGGCCTCTCAAGAGCTGTGTTCTTCAACCTGGTTACTCAACCTATTGCAGTAGAGTTCTACACAACCTATGGAATCAAAACCTAACTCCACAAGCTGGGTTTACACACCCTAATAAACAGCAACACATTCCCCAATTCAGGATGTTGTGTAAATGCATCTGTTAGGTCTTTGTCTGATTGCCATGACAGGTAATTAATACCTGTCATGGCAATCGTATGACAGGTATTCATACAATCGTACAATTGTATGAATTGTACGATTGTATGAATACCATTCATACAATGGTATTCATTGTATGAATGAATACAATGAATACCATTGTATTCAATCGTAATTAAGCATATTACAATGCTTAATTACGCATTGTACAATGCGTAATTGTACAATCGTAATTAAGCATAGAATTATGATGCTAAGTTGTGGCAGTTCTTCAGTGATTGAAATGCATTTGAATATTAGTAGCTCAGGTTGGTAGTTAGGCTGTTGAATTGTTTTGAATTGTGCTCATCTGATGAGCACAACTCAAAATGCACTGACGATGTCTCCTCGGAAAGCGATGAAATGTTTGCAACCAAATTGCCAAGTTTGGACCTCAAATCAACAGCCCTACTTCTTAAATGAGTCACCCACATGACCGTACTGGATTTTTCGACCCTGTTTTTGTAAATGGTGGTTAAGCAAATGCAACAATAGCAGAGCGGATACAGACGTTGTTAAGCACATCCATTGACTGTAATGGGCATATTTTTTGATGGAAACCAAACCAGAAACTAATGCAATCCTGTGACGGCTGGGGCAGAGGGATCTGACCATCAGAATTTCAGATCTGGGTCATACATAGCCTAGAAGAGGTTGTTAAGGTTATAGAACAGAATGCCAAATAACAAAGTTGGAAGGGACCTTGGAATCCTTAACTTGAGCAGGAGGCCCTATACTAGGGGTGTCCAACGTTGGCAACTTTAAGACTTGTGGACTTCAATTCCCAAAATCCCCAACCAGCCAAGACCCAAGTGATCACCTTTTGAGACCTGCTGACAACCAACCTTAATTAGGCTCAGGGAGCCTCAGAGAGCCTGAGTGGCGTAGGAGGCTAATGCCTCTACTAAGGCAGCATTTAACATCCAGCTGCCTGCAATTACTGCGAGTTCAATTCTCACCAGGCTCAAGGTTAACTCAGCCTTCCATCCTTTCTAAGGTGGGTAAATTGAAGACCCAGTTTTGGGGGGCAATAAGCTGACTTTGTATAAAATATACAAAAGTATGAAGGCTATGGCTTAACACATTGTAAGCCGCCCTGAGTCTCCAGAGAAGGGCAGCATATAAATCAAATTTAAAAAAAAATGGGGAAGCCAGATTCACTTAGCAACCAAATTACCAGCTGAAGAACATCAGGGATTCCTTTCCTAGCTGGTTGCAAAATGGAGCAAAGCTCATTTAGCAACTATCTTGCTGAGCAACAGAACATTTGGGCTTAATTGTGGTTGTAAGTCGAGGACTACCTCTAGAAGACCCCCCCCCCCCCACAAGGTCCCTTCAGATTGAACAACCATTTGTCTAGAATAGTATAGGGCCGTGATGACGAACCTATGGCATGTGTGCCACAGGTGGCACGCAGAGCTATATCTGTGGGCCCGTGAGCATTTATTCATTTATTTATTTATTAGTTCGATTTATGTATGCCGCCCTTCTCCGGAGACTCAGGGTGGCTTACAATGCGTTAAGCAATAGCCTTCATACTTTTATATATACCTGCTTAGTAGGGCTTTCGGGGGCCCCCTAAGTGGTGTTCTTTTTTATACAAAGTCAGCTTATTGCCCCCACAATCTGGGTCCTCATTTTACCTACCTCGGAAGGATGGAAGGCTGAGTCAACCTTGAGCCTGGTGAGATTCGAACTCGCAGTAATTGCAGGCAGCTGGCAACTAAGTGCTACTTTAAGAGCGCTTAGTCCCCTGCGCCACCGGGCTCAGCTGAACTAGCGTTACCCTAGTTCAGCTCCGTTTCTGGCCTCCGGAGGGCCTTCGGGGAGGGGGAGGCCATTTTTGCCCTCCCCAGGCCCCAAGAAAGCTTCTGGAGCCTGGGGGGCAAAAACCAGGCCTACCGGGCTCACCAGTAACCTTTTTCTTCTTGCGTGCCAAAAGCGGGGGTTGCACATGCATGCATGGGGGGGAGGGCGGGGGCATTGAATTATGGGTGTGGGCACGCGGGCGTGCAACCTCCCCAATCTCCCCCAACTTTTGGCCTGCAACGGCAAAACGATTAGCCATCACTGGTATAGGGTCTCCTGCTTGAATAGCAGTGGAAGACCTCCAAGGTCCCTTCCACCTCTTGCTATTCTGTATTCTGCAAGCCTATTATTCTGCGTTCTGAGACTTCAGCTTGCGATGTTCTTCTGAAGGAATGACTCATCCCGTCCTGGAGCATTTATCGGCATTTGACCCGTCCATTTTCTCTTGCGACTTGACTTGGGTTTTTGAAGGTGACCACTTTGTGGCCCCTGGCATTTTAATAGAATCTAAAGCAGAGCGGAAGGAATGGCATATGGGCAATGGTGGGGCTGTTTTGTTTGTTTCTGAAGGTTTAAGATAGGAAATCTTTCTGCCCAGATACGTCGGAAGGATAATCTGAAGTTGGTTTTTCTTGCCCTGTGGAGAAGAAAGCTTCTGTCTATTGACTGAGGTGGCTGCTTTCAATCTTAAATCCAAATGATGAAGCAAAGCTTCTAAGAGGCATTTTGCTATCTGATTAACCGGTGCTGGGAAGAAGGACGAATGTCAGGAAACGCAGCATTTAAAAATTCAGCTGGAGGTGCCGAATGCCGAAATAGAATCAAAGAACTAGAGGGAAATTTAAAAGTTTCACTCTTCTGGTAGAGTCCATTCCTTGCAGGTCATCTAGTCTAACCCCCTACCCAACCAGGGAACCCTACATCTGCCTCTACTTAGGATTGTGAGGCAAGACTCCACCTCTAGGCCTCTGTTATGCAGAATGGAGGTGCCTCCTAAAAGGCCCTTTTGAATAAGGTGACATGGTAGCAGTCACCTTATTCCAATATTTGAGGGACTGTCTTCTTTATCTTTATCTTTATCTTTATCTTTATTTGATTTATATACCGCCCTACTCCCGAAGGACTCAGGGCGGTGAACAGCCAAACAATAAAAATACACAATACAAAATTTAAAAATAGAATAAAAACTAATTAAATAACAGATTAAAACACCCCAATCATTTAAAACCAATTAAAGTTTTACCTATTTAAAAAGAAAAGGGGAAAAGATTTAGGCCAGGCCCGCCTGGTAAAATAAAAAGGTATTGAGAGCACGGTGGAAGGTGCGCAGATCCGGAATCCTCCGTATCTCCAGGGGAAGCTCATTCCAGATAGTAGGTGCCCCCACAGAGAAGGCTCTCCCCCTAGGGGCCACCAGTCGACATTGTTTGGCCGATGGCACCCGGAGGAGCCCCTCCCTGTGAGAGCATACCGGCCGGTGGGAGGGTATTGGTGGTAGTAGGCGGTCCCTTAGATAATCAGGTCCTAAGCCATGGAGCGCTCTAAAGGTGGTAATCAGAACCTTGAAGCACACCCAGAAGATAACCGAGAGCCAGTGCAGCTCGCGCAGGAGGGGAGTCACATGGGAGTGCCACGTCACTCCCATAACCACCCGCGTAGCCGCATTCTGGACCAGCTGGAGCCTCCGGGTGCTCCTCAAGGGGAGCCCCACTGCAGTAGTCTAGGCGGGAAGTAACGAGAGCCTGAGTGACCATCCTTAACGAGTCCCGATCCAGAAAGAGACGCAACTGGCGAATCAGGCGAACCTGATAAAAAGTCATAGAGAAAAAGGGGGCAGGTGTCAATCTATTTTCCAAAGCACCAGAAGGCAAGACAAGAAACAATGGATGGAAACCTATCAAGGAGAGAAGCAACCTAGAACTAAGGAGAAATTTCCTAACGATGAGGACAATTAACTAGTGGAACGGCTTGCCTCCAGAAATTGTGGATGCTCCAACACTGGAAGTCTTTAAGAAGAGATTGGACAGCCATTTGTCCAGAATGGCATTGGGTCTCCTGCTTGGACAGGGGGTTGGACTAGAAGATCTCCCAAGGTCCCTTCCAAGTCTGTTATTCTGTATTCTGTAATAAAACCCAAAGTCAGATATAAATGGAAAGATAAGGGATAAATAGATCCGGCTTTGTTCTATTGATGCTCCTGTTGCTATGGTGCTGCACAAATACTTTCATAGAGCCGAGAGGAGAAGACGGCGGCTGGCCGACACAGGAGTCGTGCCGCAAATGTCAAAGAACATCTCAAGATTCCAGCTGTTTCAGAAAGAGGAGGAAAAGCAGCTCTGCCTGGGGGAAAGAAAAATGCCCGGGTTTACTTCCTATAAAATTGAAGATAGATAAGATAGGTTTCTCTGGAAACCCATTATGGGCTTTCTGCCGAACAGCTGGTGATTTATGGATGTGCATAAGGGATGGGTTATCGGTAGAAGAGATAGGTGTTTATAACCTTTATAAGGAGTGAAGAGTTATCAAATTTCTTTATGTAGGTAGTCCTCGACTTACAGCCATTCATTTAGTGTCTGTTCAAAGTTAGAATACCACCGAAAAAGTGGTTTACAACCAGTCCTCGCACTTATGACCCTTGCAGCATTCTCCCATGGTCATGTGATCAAAATTTGAGCACTTGGCCACTGGGATATATTTATGACCACTGCAATGTCGTGGGGTCATGTGACTTGAGTTTATGGTAAATCATAGCTTAGTTTCTTTTGTCTTAGCAGCTACGACGGTTTGTTATCTGTTCCTGAGGCTTACAGCTATCGTGTGAACAGTATCCCAAGGCTTGTCCCTAAAGCTTTGATGTCAGAGATGCTTCAGGCTTATTAAAAAGCCAAAATTTAATCATTATTTTCCTTTCCTTTTTTTCCACAGGTTTCTCATGAATTTGCCATTAATTTTAATCCCACCAACCCTTTTTGCCTTGGTAAGTGCATCTACAGCGATGTGAAAGCAAGCCCTTGAAATCTCTGTTTTCCCTACAACAGCCTTGCGAGGTGGGTTGAGTTTAAGAGACAATGACTGGCCCAAAGTCATCCAGTCTGCTTTTGTGCCTAAAGCAGGACTAGACTTCACGGCCTCCTGGTGAGTGGCCCAAAGTCACCAAGCCAGCTTTCATGACTAAGGCGGGACTAGAACTCACTGTCTCCTGGTGATTGGCCAGGGTCACCTAGCTGGTTTTCATGACTAAGGCGGGACTAGAACTCACCGTCTCCTGGTGATTGGCCAGAGTTACCTAGATGGTTTTCATGCCTAAGGCGGGACTAGAACTCACTGTCTCCTGGTGATTGGCCAGTCACCCAGCTGGTTTTCATGACTAAGGTGGGACTAGAACTCACTATCTCCTAGTGATTGACCAGTCACCCAGCCAGGTCTCATGTCTAAGGTGGGACTAGAACTCACCATCTCCCAGTTTTTAGTCTAACATCTTAAACACTTGACATGAATAAATAAACAATTCAAAGAAATGTATTTTAATGTATTATGGTAACGAACAGGGCTTTACGTATATATACTTATATACAGTATATATACTTATATACTGTATATTCTGAGTGATCTTCCAGGGCAACCGGGAAAAGAATGCCCTTTAGACCATTAAATGAAGTTTCCTTGATAAATCAAACTAAATCACCATCAAAATTTGCAGGATGATATTTTATCTTTTCCTGACCCCAAGGCAAGCTTTGACATAAATGTCACAGAACAGTGGTAAACATAAAATGGAGGTGGGGTGGAATAACCGTATATTATGGCCTCTACGACAAAAATTAAAAGGAATAAAAACAAGAGGCCACCAGATTCTTCAAAAGCCCTGGGGGAAGGGAGGGGATGCAAACTAATGGGGGTGGGGGGGGGGGAAGAGTTTTTTAAAAAAAAGATCTGTGACCCTTTTTCATCTAAGCTCCAACAGTATTGGAGACAATAATGGGGTTGAACTGTAGCCCATTGAATGCAATAAGATTGGCTTGAGTTCAGCAACCAAGGACTTTGAACCCTAATATCTGGGTTGATGCAATATCCTGGGCCTGCCAAACAGATGAAATTATGATATGTATCGATGTACGAATCCTTTCAGCCTCTGGGAATAAAAGAGGAAAACAGAAAGGCAAGGAAACAAGATATTTTAGACAAAGTAAGTGAGAGGGAGCAAAGGAGGGGTCCCACGATGGCTCAGAGGTTAAAGATGTTGAGTTGGTCAGCTGACAGCCCAGGTTCGAGACCTGAGCACTGTGCGATGGATTGAGCTCCCATTACTTGCCCCAGCTCTTTCCACTTTAACAGTTTCAAAGCATGCGAATGCGAGTAGATAAATAGGTACTACTTCCGTGGTAAGATAAGAACCATGGTGGCACGGTGGTTAGAATGCAGTACTGCAGGCTATTTCTGTTGGCTGCCTGCAATTTAGTAGTTCGATTCTGACCAGTTCAAGGTTGACTCAGCCTCCCAACCTTCCGAAGTCGGTAACGAAGACTCAAATTGTTGGGGGGCAACGTGCTGACTCTGTAAACGGCTTAGAGAGGGCTGTAAAGCACTGTGAAGCGGTATATAAGTCTAAGTGCTATTGCTATTGCTAACAGCGTTCCATGTGCCTTGGTGTGTAGCCCTATTAGCCACATGACCATGGAAATGTGTTCAGACAACGCTGTGGCTTCCTTGGCTAGGAAGCGGAGATGAGCACCAAGTTGGATTCGGCTGGACAGAGGAAACTTTACCTTTACTTCAGAAGCGCAGGATTACAGATGGTCCTTGACTTATGACCGCAATGGAGCCTGCCCCATTATGGTCGTAAATTGCGATGGTCCTATAATGGGCCACCCATATGACCAACCTGAGTTTGCAACCTTTTCTTTTAACTTGTGGCCATTATTAAGTGAATGTCATAGTCGTAAATCAACTGCTATCATCTTTAAGACAATGCCACGGTCATAGTTTAAGATGCTATCTTAAACAAGATAGCATCTTGTTTGCTATATGCCCGATTTGCCGAAAACTGGAAGTATAACACCAGTTTTGAGCAAAAACATTGTAAAATGTAATCCATCCTGGGACATCAGAAGTTCAGTACTGGGTAAGTACCCCTGTGGGGGTTTGTTAGAACTTCTAATAGTGGCTAAGTCATAAATCGAGGACTACCTGTATCAAATCAGGATGGAGTTTGCCTCGTAGCGGTGCCATGGGGAGTGGCCTCCTTCACCCTGTCTTTCTCTTCTCCATTTTCCCAAGGTGTGGAAGGCATTGTCCAGGCCTACTCCAGTTGCCTGCCTCACATTCGCTTTTACGGACCAACCAACTTCTCCCCCATCATTAACCACGTGGCTCGGTTCGCGGCCCAAGCGACCCAGCAGGAATCTGCCAGCGTAAGTTCATTTATCATGTCTTGCAGTGCTGGAAGGGTCTATCGTGCTCTTTCACCTTCCTGACTTGGATTCTAATACAGGAGAATATTTTGCAGCTCAGGGTTGAATTGAGGGGTCCTTGGTGCTCTCCGAGCTTGTTCATTTTCTTCCAGACTTTTATTTATTTATTTATTATTTATTTTGTCGCATTTCTATGCTGCCCCACTCCCAAGGGACACTGGGCGGCTTACAACAGAGAATAAAACAATGCAACAATATCCCATAAAAAAGTTTAAAAGAGACATTAAAACGTTAAAACACATGCACTCCAATTGGTGGCCGGGTCTCGCAGGATCACTATAACGAGATCAATGGCTCCAGGCCTGCCAGAAGAGCCGGTCTTCACCGCTTTGCAGAAGGCCAATAGGGTGGGGGAGGTCCAGACTTCAGGAGGTAACTGGTTCCAGAGAGCTGGGGCAGCCACAGAGAAGGCCCTCCCCCGCGGGCCCGCCAGCCGACATTGTTTAGCTGACGGGACCCAGAGGAGACCGACTCTGTGGGACCTTACTGGTTGCTGGGAGCTATGCGGTAGAAGGCGGTCTCGAAGATAGCCTGGTAATAACCAACACCTTGAACTGCGCCCGGAGACCGATAGGGAGCCAGTGCAGCTCGCGGAGAATTGGTGTAATGTGGGTGTATCTAGGTGCACCCATTATAACTCGCGTGGCTGCATTCTGGACTAACCATAGTCTCCGAACACTTTTTAAGGGTAGCCCCATGTAGAGCGTGTTGCAATAGTCCAACTGTGAGGTGAACCACCGTTTTTCTCGCAGCTTAAAACTTTTGCACGTCTGGCCTCTAGCTGGATATGTCCAGCCCAAAGCATGCTTTGCATTTCATGTGTTGCCACTCTGAAATGTGCGTGTGCGTGCGTGTGTCATATTAGTTGTTGTTGACAAAGACCTTCCGGATGTTGTAAATGGTATAATGCAAATCCACCGTTTTCTTCTACATGCAACCCATTTGCCTTCATGAAAGAAGGTAAGGAAGACCCCAAACTGTCATCCAAATGTGAGTTAATGCTGCCGTTCATTGCATCTGAAGAGTCTAGATTTCCAAACCAGAAACCGCAAACTCTGGTTTAAAGATGGCTTATAGCTCCGATTTGTCTGTGTGCATACTCATAAGCGTGTCCTGAGAAGCTGACTTAATTTAGCCTTGAGCAAACGCAGCGTAGAACAAAATTCTGCCTCAGCTGTTACACAACCGTCTCTATTCTCCTTTTAGAGCTCCTCATTCGGATTCACATGGTCTGTAAAAAGAAGCCTTCTGCCCTGTAATTACCTGCACTGTGGGGAGAGATGGATCTAATCAGGATCCAATTTAATTCACATTTCATTTGGGCTCCTTCCCTTGTTCAATCCCCCTTGTCCTTCTGCTCCCTATGACATCCTTTTGAAAGGAGAAGCAGAGCATTCTGCACCGAAGAAGAGAAGGATGCTTAATCAGATTAAAATTGCAGGGTGCGTCAATCTGATGATGACAATGATAATTAAGGAAGTGTCTAAATTGCTCTGTGTGGGAATAGACGTCTCCTCGCCAATCCCGAGCCAGATCCTGCCTCTCGAGGAAGGAGTTTTGATCATGTTTGATGATCTTTGCTCTGCTGGTGACTTATGATATCACGAATCCTTCCATTCTTCACCATCCAGTCAGATGGTGAAGAAGCTTCTTCTTCTTTTTTTTAAATTTGATTTATATGTCGCCCTTCTCTGGAGACTCAGGGCGGCTTACAATGTGTCAAGCAATAGCCTTCATACTTTTGTCTATTTATACAAAGTCAGCTTATTGCCCCCACAACTGGGTCCTCAATTTACCTACCTTAGAAAGGATGGAAGGCTGAGTCAACCTTGAGCCTGGGGAGATTCGAACTTACTAATTGCAGACAGCTGGAATTAAATTACAATGCATTAGTCTGCTGAGCTATCCAGCTATCTTGGATGAGAAGTGAAACTTCCTCAAGGAAAAACAGAGAAAGTCCAGTTGCCTTTTGAAAAAAAAGCACCATGCCCTGAATGACTGAGGATCTCCATGGACACATGGTTGTCTTAAGTTCACAGGCCTTAAAGTGGGCAAGTTTGGAGTCTCATAGAAATGTACTGGTCATCTCCTCCTGGCGGGTGGAGGATCTGATTTTCGTCTCTGCTTTCCCTCTCCCCAGCAATATTTCATCCTGCTGATCATCACCGATGGTGTCATCAGCGACATGGATGAGACGCGGCATGCTGTCGTACAAGCTTCCAGGCTGCCCATGTCCATCATCATCATCGGGGTTGGGAATGCCGACTTTGCTGCCATGGAGTTTCTGGATGCAGACAATCGCATGCTCCGGTCGTACACGGGTGAGGAGGCTGTGCGGGATATCGTCCAGTTTGTGCCATTCCGTGAATTCCGCAATGTAAGTGCAGGAGAATTTCATGTTTGCATTAGAGGGAGGGAGGGAGGGAGGGAGGAAGGAAAAGAAGGAAGGAAGAAGGAAGCGTGGGAAGGAAGGAAAGAAGAAAGGGAGGGAGAAAGGGAGGGAGGAAAGGAAGGAAGGGAGGGAAGAAAGGAAGGAAAGAAGGAAGGAAGGAAGGAAAAGAAGGAAGGAAGAAGGAAAAGAAGGAAGGAAGAAGGAAGCGTGGGAAGGAAGGAAAGAAGAAAGGGAGGGAGAAAGGGAGGGAGGAAAGGAAGGAAGGGAGGGAAGAAAGGAAGGAAAGAAGGAAGGAAGGAAGGAAAAGAAGGAAGGAAGAAGGAAAAGAAGGAAGGAAGAAGGAAGCGTGGGAAGGAAGGAAAGAAGAAAGGGAGGGAGAAAGGGAGGGAGGAAAGGAAGGAAGGGAGGGAAGAAAGGAAGGAAAGAAGGAAGGAAAAGAAGGAAGGAAGAAGGAAAAGAAGGAAGGAAGAAGGAAGCGTGGGAAGGAAGGAAAGAAGAAAGGGAGGGAGAAAGGGAGGGAGGAAAGGAAGGAAGGGAGGGAAGGAAGGAAGGAAAGAAGGAAGGAAGGAAGGAAAAGAAGGAAGGAAGAAGGAAAAGAAGGAAGGAAGAAGGAAGCGTGGGAAGGAAGGAAAGAAGAAAGGGAGGGAGAAAGGGAGGGAGGAAAGGAAGGAAGGGAGGGAAGAAAGGAAGGAAAGAAGGAAGGAAGGGAGGAAAAGAAGGGAGGGAAAAAAGGAAGGAGGAAGGAGGGAGAAAAAGTGAGGGAGGGAGGGAGGAAGGAAAAAAGGAAAGAAAAGAAGAAAGGGAGGGAGGAAAGGAAGGAAGGGAGAAAAGGAAGGAAGGAAGGAAAGGGTCAGTAGCTACAGAGATGAGTCTGTAAAATTACCATCTTTAAGATGGAACCACAGCTGTGCCCTCGTTGGTTTTTATTCTACACATTATTTGTTTTAGGGAATCCTCCAGCATCAAATTTCTCAAGTTTTCCTTCAGGCAAGTAAAAGAGTCTTTCTGGGACTCCTGATAAGCCTCCTAAGTGAGCTGGCAGATGATAAACAGCAAAGACACAGCAATCTCACTGAGAGAACCAAGATCCCCTTTCCTCCTAATGCCAATTCTGGAGTTATCTAAAGCAGGGGTCTCCAACCTTGGCATCTTTAAGACTTGTGGACTTCAACTCCCAGAGTTCCTCAGCCAGCAAAGTTGAAGTCCACAAGTCTTAAAGTTGCCAAGGTTGGAGACCCCTGATTCAGAGGATGAAGGGATCGCTGTGAGATATCCTCTTCCTGACTTCTCCTGTGTCGCTTTCGATTCCTGACAGGCTTTCCTGTCACATCTGCAAACAGATAGTCCTCAATTTACAATGACTCATTTAGCGACCATTCGAAGTTACAACCGTTGGAGACCTCTAACCTAAAGTACCGTCCAGGCTTTTCCAAAAATGGTATTTTCCAAGTATGCTGCTGTTTCCAACTGCTAGAATTCCCATTCAACCTGTGAAGGAAACCAACTTGGAGAAGACTGTCCTATGTTGATAGGTTCTGGAACTGGGCAGGAATTTTTCTTTCCTCTGTGAACAGGGACCTTTTGATTAAACAGTCCAAATGGTCCAAAAGGAAACTTGTATGCAAAGATACTTCTATGCCAGGTGGTGGCCGTGTAAAGACCCAAGAAATGCCTTGGTGCCCATTTCCTCCTATGGCCAACCATGTCAGAGTACAGGAACAGCTAGGTCAGTGGTGAAATCCAAATTTTTTTACTACCGGTTCAGTGGGCGTGGCAGGGGAAGGATACTGTAAAATCTCCATTCCCACCCCACTCTGGGGGAAGGATACTGCAAAACTCCCATTCCCTCCCCACCCCTGGGGGAAGGATATTGCAAAATATCCATTCCCACCTGACTCGGGGGCCAGCCAGAAGTGGTATTTGCTGATTCTGCGAACTACTCAAAATTTCCGCTACCGGTTCTCCAGAACCTGTCAGAACCTGCTGGATTTCACCCTTGAGCTAGGTATTCCTAATGTCTCTTCAGCATATCAAACCGACACCTTCCTTCTTCCCAGAGAAGGCAAGAACAAAGAGAAGAGACTACGGGTGTCATGTTTTCCAGTGCTCGAAGGGTGTCATAGGGAAGAGGGCATCAATTTATTCTCCAAAGCACCAGAGGGTAGGACAAGAAGTAATGAATGGAAGATGATCAAAGAGAGATGCTACCTAGAACTAAGGAGAATTTCTTGACATGGAGAACAATTGATCAGTGGAACGGTTTGCCTTCAAAAGTTGCGGGTGCTCCATCACTGGTTTTTAGGAAGAAATTGTCCTGAATGGTATAGGGCCTCCAGCTTGAACAGGGGATTGGACTAGAAGACAACCAAAAGGTCCAGCACTATTATTCTACATGTTGAATTCTGTATGTTAAATTTGTCATGTGCAAACTCACTTCCTAAATCAGAGAGCCAATGCATGTGAGGTTGATGCCTCCAAGAATCTTCCAGTCAAGGTTACAAAACTTGTAGGCCTTCAGTTCAATGGTCACCAGCAGGCATCATGCAACTGAAAACCAGGAAGACCTGGTTGAGAACAAGGAACAATGGTTGGAAACTAATCAAGGAGAGAAGTAACCTTGAATTAAGGAGAAACTTCCTCACAGTGAGGACAGTTAACCAGTGGAGTAGAAGTTGCCTTCAGAAGTTGTGGGGGCTCCATCGCTGGAAGCTTTCAAGAAGAGACTGGACAGCCACTTGTCTCAAATGGCAGAGTTTCTCAACCTTGGCAACTTGAAGATGAATGGACTTCAACTCCCAGAATTCTGGGAATTCTGGGAGTTGAAGTCCACTCATCTTCAAGTTGCCAAGGTTGACAAACACTGGTATAGGTTCTCCTGTTTTGAGCAGAGGGTTGGACAAGAAGACCTTCAAGATCCCTTCCAGCTCTATTGACTGATGGTTGAGGCAGAGTTTCATGTTGTCTCCCCCCCTCCTCAGAAAGGGCTTCCAAAGTCCACTTCCTCAGATATATAGCCCAGCCTTTTGACACTCTGCCTTCCTTTTTTGTTTCAGGCACCCAAAGAAACGTTGGCCAAGGCTGTGTTGGCAGAACTCCCACAGCAAGTGGTTCAATACTTCAAGCACCAGAATTTGGCGCCCCTCAACTCAGAACCTGCTTAGAAGTCAACTGTTTGCTCCTGGCCTGCATGTATCCCACATCCGTTGGTGGCAGAAGATTGCATGTCTCCCGTGGTTTACAATAACGTTTCGTTTAACTGAGTTCATTTAATCAAAAGGAGCAAAGCATAACCCGATTCCTTCCAAAGGCAACTTGCAGCGTGAGAAAGTTTAGGGATCTGCGTTCCAAGGATCCTGGAAGGAAACAACCCACCGTGGCCAATACTGGACATGCCTTGATTCCACAAGTCAACTTTTGAAGTATCTGAATGTACTTTGTATGAGTTTTGTGGAACGAGAGGGCCTTTTGACAGCCACAGCTTACTGTCTCCAAGTGTGACGTTCTCAAAACCTCATTGCCCAAAGAAATGTGGACCGCCCTTCAATGTGTTGTAACTTGTACTTCTGCTCTATGTTCATTTTTATACCATGTACACATGATTATTTGTTATACACAGGTTAATAAAGAACCCTGAACTCTTCACATGTCCCCTGAAGCCTGCCTTGATTTGATCCCATTGAGTCTTCTTGCAATTTCTTTGAATCAAATCCAAAGGCAAGAGCCTGAGTAGCGTAGGGGGCTAATGCCTCCTACTAAAGGCAGCAATTAACATCCAGCTGCCTGTAATTCTGTGAGTTCAATCCTAGCCAGGCTCAAGGTCGACTCAGCCTTCCATTCTTTCTAAGGTGGGTAAATTGAGGACCCAGTTTGTGGGGGCAATAAGCTGACTTTGTATAAAATATATACAAAAGTATGAAGGCTCTTGCTTAATGCATTGTAAGCCGCCCTGAGTCTCCGGAGAAGGGCGGCATATAAATCAAATTAAAAAAAAAAAATCCATCCAGGTCAGTTGCATCTCAACTCCCCTTCAGGGTTGCACCAAATACCTGTGAAGGACTCCAAGTGGGCACTTACGTTTTTCATAGAGGGATGGAAGGGACCTTAGAGGTTTTCTAGTCCAGCCCTCTGCTCAAGGCAGGAGACCTTATAGCAATGATGGCTAACTTTTTCTGGACCGCGTGCCCAAAGATGCATGCGCCCAAACTCCCAAAATGCAATGTGCATGCCCCCAGCGCCCCAATGCATGCGGCCCACACATGCACCCAGCCGCCCCGCATGCACGGCAGAGATCCAAAGAGCAGCTGGCCTGCGGGAGGTACCTGCGCATGCGCAGCCGTGTCGAACAGGGGCGACGGCTCATGTGCCATTCAAGAAGGCGCTTGTGTGCCACCTCTGGCACGCGTGACATAGGTTCGCCATCATGGCCTTATAGCATCCGGAGCAAATGATTGTCCAATCTCTTCTTAGAAATCTGCAGGTGCCAGTATGGTCAACACTGCTCCATATACAGTCCTGTACAGATAATCCTCGGTGTGCAATCACAGCTGAGGCCAAGGTCTCTGTTGTAAAACGAGACAGCTGCTAAGTGAATTCTGCCCCACCCCAATGACCATTCCTGCCACAGTTGTTCTGTGAATCACTGCAGTTGCTAAGTTAGTCCCACGACATCGGAACACTGCTATTACATCATCCCCTAATCCTCCTTTTCATTAAATTGGACATACTGAATTGTTCTTCCGGTGCTTTGGAAAACACCTTGACCCTCTTTTTTTTGTGGCAGCCCTTAGATACTGAAACATGGCCAATCATGTTCACCCCTAATCTTTTTTCCCCCCATTCAACTAGATTTACTCAATTCCTGCAACCGTTCATGTTTTGGGCTTCAGCCCTTAATCATCTTTGCTGTTCTTCACTGCACTCTTTTTAGATTTTCACCCTCTTTTTCTACATTGGGGCTGTGTACCCTTCTGGCCCTTCTCCCCTCCCTCTCTGCCAAGTGACATTTGCCCTTCCCAAGGAGAATCCTGGGGGACATCCTATCCTATATGCCAGGTTACAACTCTCGGAACCTCAGTTTAATTTGCGAGACATGCTGGATCTGTGCGAGGGAAAGGGTGAGCTAGAAACAGGGGTCTCCAAACGTGGCAACTTTAAGCCTGGAGGAATTCAACTCCCAGAATTCCCCAGCCAGATGTGCTGGCTGAGGAATTCTGGAAGTTGAAGTCCACCAGGCTTAAGGTTGCCAAGGCTGGAGACCCCTGAGCTAGAACATATTTATTTATTATTTATTTATTTATTTATTTATTTATTTATTTATTTATTTATTTATTTATTTATTTATTTATTTATTATTTAATTTTATTTAATTTTATTTAATTTTATTTTATTTTATTATTTATTTTATTTTATTTTATTTTATTTTTTTTCCAATTTGCATACCGCCCTACTCCCAGAAAGGGACTCAGGGCGGTGAACAGCCAAAATAAAATACAATAGCATATAAAAATTAAAATTGTTTAAAATAAATTAAATAATTAGGCTTAGAACAAATTTAAAATATCCAATTATATAAAACATTTTAAAACCTAGTGTAATGGGGAGGCTTAAGCCAGACCAGCCTGTTGGAATAAAAACGTTTTTAAGGTACGGCGGAAAGTGCGTAGGTCCTGTAACCTCCTTATCTCAGGGGGGAGCTCGTTCCAGATGGCAGGTGCCCCCACAGAGAAGGCTCTCCCCCTGGGGGCTGCCAGTCGACATTGTCTGGCCGACGGCACCCTGAGAAGCCCCTCTCTATGAGAGCGGGCTGGTCGGTGAGAGGCTATTGGTGGCAGAAGGCGGTCCCGTAAATACCCTGGGTTCATAATTGGGTTCATACAGGTCATCCTTGACTTACATACAGCCATCCGTTTGAAGTTACAATGCCACTGAAAAAGTGACTGATCCTCGCACTTATGACTATCTCCATGGCCACAAAGATCAAAATTTGGACCCTTGGCAACCAGCATGTGTTGGTCAGTTGCAGTGTCCTGGAGTCTTGTATTTGACATTTGGAACCGTCCCAGACAACTTCTGACAAGTCAATGAGGAAAGCTAGATTCACTTAACAACCATTAGAAAAAAAAAAAAGATCATAAAAATCAGGCATGATTCCCTGAACAACTACGATGGTTGCTTCACAATGGAAATTCTGTTTGCAATTATGGTCGTTAAGTCGAAGGCTTCCTGTAACTGAGCACACCATCTCGGTCGTAAGTCACGATAGTCCTAAAGCTTGCTCAGTGACCCGACCTGATGTTATGGCGATTGTGAAGCTAACACCATTGATGGTCATTAAGCAAACGCTGCAGTCATTAAGCAAACATTGCTTGCTATGGATTGGTTTTTATGCTGGAAACTGGAAGTAAACACCTATTTCTTACAAAAACATTGTAAAGCGTGGTTACAAGGCATCGCAAAATGTGGGGCAATTGCCAAGCCATGTGGCTGCATGGCAGGGGTGAAATCTACTTACCTTCCCTACTGGTTCGGAAGTGCGTGCACGGTGCATGTGCCGTCTTCACATCTGCTTTTGGACCCTCTGCGCATGCGCAAAGCCTTCTGCACATGCGCAGAGGGACAAAAACAGGTTGCTTCCTGGTTAAAACCAGGAAGTAATGATGTCCAGGCAAGTGGGCAGAGACTCATGCTACCACCACTCGTTTGCCGCACCGCCATTGCTACCGGTTCTCCTGAACCGGAGCGAACCAGTAGCATTTCACCCCTGCAGCAAGGGGTCCCCAGATATTGTACCTTTTAATCTGGACCGTAAGCCCCATTTTCAGGGTCCACAGCCTGGGTGAAATGCTCCAGGTTCAGACCGGATCGCCCAAGCCGGTAGCGATGACGGTGGGTGGTTCGGAGACCGGTAGCAAAAATCCCTACCCACCCGCATGCCCAGCTGAGCTGCGCAATCATCAGAGGCTTTTTTATTTCTAAAAGCATTTTTTCTACCTCTTAAGCCAAAAAAATGCTCTTAAAAGTAAAAAAAAAAAAGCCTCTGAGGATCCCGCAGCTGAGCTGGTATCGTCAGAGGCTTTTAAAAGCATTTTTTTACCACCTCTTCAGCTGAAGAGGTGGTAGAAAAAAATGATTTTAAAAGTAAAAAAAAAACAAAGTTGGCCATGCCCACCGTCACATTACCCCATCACCACCAAGCCACGCCCACAGAACTGGTAGTAACAAATTTTACATTTCACCACTGGACCACGGTAACTTTGAACAGTTGCTAAGCAACTAGCCGTAAATCAAGATGAACATATCATAGTTTAGCAACCTCAATCCAACACAATTCCCGTAACTTTGACACCGAGAAACAAAAAATATTGGAGCCTCTCGGGACAGTTACTATTCAGCAATGAATCCTCAGACCTTACTGAATTTACATAAAGTAGAAAGATTGCAGGTTTCAGACATGAATTTCCATAAAAATAAGACGTTGCTGGATTTGGTCAGTTTGGCTGAGAGAAGTCAGTGAATAACCACTTTAATATTGTAATCAAGAAAATTACCTGAATGTATCTCACCAGGAATTAAACTGAAATCACCAGGAGTTAAACTGAACCTGAAAGTAAAGTTGAAATCTTATCCCCGATACGCACTGACGGCTCCCCCCACAGCCCCAGTTTTAAAGTGGTTTTAAATTAAATATATAGAAAATATAATTTAGAGGCAAATGAGCTTTTTTTGCCGGAGTTTGGCTTCAAGCAGATGAAAGATACCGGCCTTAAATTAAGGTTGTTTTTGTTTTTGCTAAATCTGATTTTTAAATTCAGACCTGCAAATATAATTAAGTTTGATTAATATTAACTTCTTTTTTTTTTCTTGTGGATTATTATATGAGGCAAACTCATTCAAGGGGCTTGAAGCAAGAAATTTAGTGTGCTGTGCGAAATAAAACTGGACTAAATCTTAGGTATTAGTAGTATCATGAAGTACTTAACAAAATATAGCTAATTTCAATAAAAGGTATCACACAGCAAGTACACTTTGGGCTGATTTTCACAATCACTGTGTTCATAAGAATACATGGCTACCAAATTCATCTACTTTCATTGGTAAGTAAAGTCCTGTTTTGAACTATAAGATTAATTTGAAAGTTAAGTTCAGAAGCTGACCAAGAGAAGGCTGAGAGCAGCAAAGCTGGCCCAATGACCTTGTCTGCATTTTGTTTATCTTTCTATTCCAGGGAATGTTGCATTGTCTCAATTTTAGGGCAGTTAATAACAATTACATATTTAACTCGAGGATAACAAACACAGTGACTAAATAACTAATCTAAAGGTCTGGATTTGCATAGTATGAGTGACACACTCCACCCGAAATGAAATTAATCACATTCAGCATATTGACATCAGATTTGGAGTGACCCAGCTAGAGAATTCAATTTGTGAATTATTATTTGGCCAAAAAATTCTGCCAGTGTCCATTTTGCCAAGTTCAATTGTTGGGGGGAATACAAAATTAGAGATAGATTAGATAGATGATAGAGATAGATAGAATGATATAGGTACAGACAAATAGACAGACAGATGAAAGACACAAATAGATGATACAGACAGACAGACAAAATAGATGATAGACAAATAGAGATAGACAAGACAGGCAGACATAGACAATAGATACACAGACAGACAAACAGATATAGACAATATAGATGATATACAGTAGCGGCCAAAATTGTGGAAACCTTTTGGGAAAAGTGTATTTTCTAAAACTAGCTAATAACACCACTTTTTTTTTGGAGTAGTACCATAAAATTATATATCAATGGAAAGATAATTTAATCAAGAATTTAATGCAATAACTTTTATGAAGGATTTGCTATTAGAATAGCAGTTACAGTATAAAGAAGAAAAGTGAAACACGTAGAAAAAACGAGATATACAAAAATGATTCCCATGTCAATGAATCCTTAGTTGGGTAACCTTTAGCATGAATGATAGCCTTACAACGTCTTCCCATGGAGTGAAGCAAGTCTTTCAGTTCTGCAGCTGTTATAATGTGAAAACAAGATTGAGTGATGGCTTCTATTAACTGGGTTTTATTGCTGGGTCGCTTCTGACTAACAAGTTTGTTTAGACGGCTCCATAGATTTTCAATTGGGTGAAGGTCTGGGCTATTCCCAGGCCATCCCAGCAGCGGAATATGATTATCTTGAAACTCCCCCCCAAAAGTGGTGTTATTAGCCATCAAACGTCAAAAAGACACTTTTCCCAAAAGGTTTCCACAATTATGGCCACAACTGTAGTACCATTTCCCCAAAAATAAGACATTCCCTGATAATAAGTCCAAGTTTAGCATGTGCTAAAATAAGCCTCCCCCTGAAAATAAGCCCTCCCTGAAAATATTTAAACGCAGAGCTGGAAATCAGGTAAGACGCCAAGAGATGCCCCATCTTGTTCCATGCGCCCCAAAAGGAGCCTGTGTAGCGTAGGGGGCTAATGCCTCCTACTAAAGGCAGCAATTAACACCAGCTGCCTGCAATTACTGCGAGTTCAATTCTCACCAGGCTCAAGGTCGACTCAGCCTTCCATCCTTTCTAAGGTAGGTAAAATGAGGACCCAGTTTGTGGGGGCAATAAGCTGACTTTGTAAAAATATACAAAAGTAGGAAGGCTATTGCTTAACGCATTGTAAACCACCCTGAGTCTCCGGAGAAGGGCGGCATATAAATCAAAATTAAAAAAAAAAAAAGACCTCCCCGAAAATAAGGCCAAGCGCTTATTTCGGGGTTCAAAAAATATAAGACCAGGTCTTATTTTCGGGGAAACACGGTAGAAAACAAAAATACATTTTTTTTCTTTACAGTGATTGAGGAGAGATGTAGATCAAGCTTACATTTGCCCTGCTGGTTCTCAGAAACTTAAAACAACATGAGAATACAGCTAGTCCCTAATTTACAATTTGCTTAGGGACCATTCAAAGCTACAGCGGCATTGGAAGTGAATGACTCATGATTGTTTTTTCACACGACCACTGCAGTCTTCCCATGGTCACGTGATCACAAATTCAGCTGCTTGGCAACTGACTCATATTTATGACGGTTGCAGCGTCCCAGTCATGGGATCCCCTTCGGCGACCTTCTGACAAGCAAGTCAATGGGGAAGCCAGATTCACTTAACAACCGTGTTAACTAACCTAGCAACTACAGTTGTTGTTAGCTATGTAACTTAGTTATGTAAAGTTATGTACTTTACAACGGTGGCAAGGAAAAGTCATAAAATGAGCTGAAACTCACTTAACAACTGTCTCGCTTAGCAACAGAAGTTTTGGGGTCCATTGTGCTCTACCTGTACTTGGGCTTCGTTCTTCCTGGGGCTACTCCAACCACTAGCTTTGTTTCCACGCCGGAAACACGTCCATCCAAGTGGTTGGAACTTGGCCCAATAGAACCTGGATTCTAAATGCTTTCCTACAAAGCAGCCAGAACAAGCGTAGCGTTACTCAAGGGAGGCTGTCCAAGAGCCCGGGGTTTAATAGCTTTTCTTCAATAAAACAGAGATCACAATATGGGTGAACATGAAAGTTTCATTTGTACATCAATCAAAGCATTAAAGTAGAACTACATGCACTGTAGGTCCTCCAGAGCAGGGGTCTCCAACATTGGCCACTTTAAGCCTGGAGGACTTCAACTCCCAGAATTCCCCAGCCGGTTGCCAAGGCTGGAGACCCCTGCTCCAGAGAATTTCGGTTGCTGACTGGCCTCCTCCAAGATTCCCAGCCATTATGAAATTACTCGGGCATTTTAGGCATTGTGAAGTAACTACCAGGGATATTACTTTTTGCAGTAATGCTTCCACACGAAGCCCAGCCACTCCTTCTAAAGCTCCTTAGTCGTCTTGTGGGGAGAAAAAAAAATCATGATAGCCTTAAATGGAAGCTCAAGATTTTCTGGAACTGACCATCAACTTTAAAACTCCGCAGTTAAAAAAGGAATGTTGGCTACCAAGATGAAGGGATGATAGCAAAGCATGGCAGAAGGACTAAGTGGAGAAACGTGAAGGGCAAAATCCAAGACCTTTTTTCCCCTTTTTAAAAAAATGCTTCGGGATATTTTTTAATCAACTACAACATGAAAACTTGGTGACACTTGTCAAAATTCACTTCTTGCCACCTGTGTGATTGTGTGGCCTCTCCCCTCCTTTAATTACATCACACAATGACTCTTTAACAGCTAGAGGAAGGACCGTTTTGCTTTGCAGTGAGGCTGCAGCTGATCACTTATGAGAATATTCCCAAAATGAGGTGCAATCGGCCCACCGCCTTTCAGCCTGAAGGTTCTTCTCATCCTTGCCCTTCAAGGGGATCCAGGGTTTCATTCTCAATGGGTACCCCTGAACTTTCTCCTTCCTGGCTAGACTCCCCTCAAACTAAGCAGAGTCTTGGGGAAAGGCTTTTGGGGGTGGGGGAGGAGACAGGGGGAAAGAGGAGGCCAAAATACCATGAAAAACTACCGCAGTACATTATTTTGGCGTTGTCCCACCCCCAAAAAAAGGAAACTGGGGGAAAAAAAGGGGTGAACTTGAGGGAACGCCTGGGATGAAAGAGGACATGAGTTCTGAGTGAGACTCCAAGAAGCAGCCTAGAGTGGCGCATCGAAAAAATTGCTGCCACGGAACACGGAGGAGACAATTTTGCCCGTCGAATTGATGGTGCCCTCGCTGTCTGAGCTGGATTCGGAGTCGCTGCTTCCTGAGTAAGCCCCAAGGCCGGGCAGGATGCCGATGCAGACGGCGGCTGAGGGGCAGTGGAGGGCAGAGCCGCTCATGGCACTGCTGCCCAGGGGAACGCAAGATGGTTTTTCTGAAAGAGAAGAAAAAAAGGACTGTGGAAATTCAAAATTTCACAATTGTATGCTCTGTTTCCAGTTTCCTTCGAACAGAAGGAGGTCTTAAAAGATTAAATCGCGGCCACTGGATTATTAAAACTGAGATGTGTCGTTACTCATCCAAGTAAGTTCTTCCATCAAAATTAAGGTTTGGGTAGGCAGAGTCAGAGGAAAGAATCAACTCTTGCCATAAAGACTGCAGGGGGTTTCTATCCAAAACTGAGGACAGGAGCAAAATGGGCATTTACTGTAACCCTTTAATCCAGTGTTCCCCAGCTGTGGCAACGTTTAAGATGTGGCAACTCCCAGAATTTCTTCAAGAATAAGAATTCCCATGGCTGGCTGGGGAGTTCTGGAAGTTGAAATCCACATGTCTTAAAGTTGCCAAGGTTGAGAAGCAATGTTCTAATCTCTTTAGAAGCTTCTGCCTCTGGTACGGGTAGTCCTTGATTTGCAAGTGGTTGCTTAGTGACTGTTCAAAGTTATGATGGACCCAAAAAAAGGGGACTTATGAAGTTCCAAGGCTTGCCCATCCCTGGTCATGTGACTGCACTTCAGGTGCTTGGAACAAGGCTGCATTTGTGGCTGTTTGTACAGTCTTGTGATTGTGTTTTTTTTAATGGTTTTCCTGAAAATCATCACTTCTAGTTTTTGGCTAAGCTGCACCATAGCAATCAATCAATCAATCAGAATAGCATTGGAAGGGATCTTTGCTCAAGCAGGAGACCCTATACCAAAGATCTTCAAACTTGGCAGCTTTAAGATTTGTGGACTTCAACTCCCAGAATTCTCCAGCCAGCATAACTATGCTGGCTGGAGAATTCTGGGAGTGACTGTCCAGTCCCTTCTTAAAAACCTCCAGTGATGGAGCACCCACTTCTGACAGCAAGCAAATCTCTTGCAAGACTCCCTTGCTATTTGGCACATCGCTTTGAGATGGTCCAGGAAGCTACGTGAGCAAGAGATTCCTGGAATTAAGAGTGAATAAAATAAAATAAAATAAATCCAAATGATAATGTTAAGAGCTCTTAGCTCCAGGGAAATTGCTTAAAATTCATGATTCTTATTTGCTGGATCTCCTTCAAGTTTGCAAAGAGCAAGAAGTTTGGATGAATGCTGCTGCAGATCTATCAAAATGATCGACGGACAACTTGATTTGGCAATCAAAAGCCAAATTGCATCTTTTGACATTTCAATGAAAATTCTTTACCTTGCAATGCCATAATGTCAGTCTTTTGGCCGTGGTGAGAGCATTGGAAAGATAAATTTATAGCCCTATAAATGGTCCAGTGGATTGAAGGGCTGATTGCAGTTGTCATCTGTGAATGGATTGCCTACAGATGTAGATTTTGTGTGGACAAGTGTAATGAAATAAATATGGGTCTCGTTTATACAGAATATGGTAGGTTAAAATAAAAAAAAAGATAGTTGTGCAAATGGATCAGAAATATATACATAAATTGAATAATATTTGCCTTAGACAAATATATATAGAATTGTAACTATTGTTATAATGGTATATCTTTTTTCCCCGTATTTTTTCATTTTTTTGTCATATGTTTTTGTTTTATGTATTCTTTTTTTCCCCTTCTCTTTTGACACTAGTGATATTACTATTACTAAATTTAGAAAAATCGATTTTACCAGATCTCTTAATCTCAGCTTTTATGGTTTTGTTTTGCTGGATTTCAGGCTCAGTACCCCAAGTTGCAATCTGTTTTTATCTTATTGGTGAGCCCCAAACCCTCCATGTCATCGCAGGTGCCAATCAAACATCAAACTGAAGGAAAAAGGCAGAAGGGGAGGGACAAAACATCCGTTCTGCAGGTCTAGCAGTGAAGGCATCAGGCTGGAAACCAGGAAATGGTGAGTCCTAGCCTTAGGCATGAAAACCATAAGCCTGTGGCATTGACGCAGCTGGGTGACTTTGGGCCGTCACTAGGAGACGGTGAATTCTAGTCCCATGTTAGGCATGAAAGCTGGCTGGGTGACTTTGGGCCAATCGCTAGGAGACGGTGAATTCTAGTCCTGCCTTAGGAACGAAAGCTGGCTGGGTGACTTTGGGCCAGTCATTCTCTCACAGTACAACCCACCTCACAGGGTTGTTCTTGGAGGGAAAAGAGAAGGAGGGAGGAGAATCAGATCTGTTTGCCACCTGGAGTTATTTATAAAAAGAGCAAAGGTAGGATTAAATAAAAAAAAAAAAATCCCTGGCTGTGGGAAAGAATTTGAAAACTTTGGCTGAGAAGACTCTCCATCCAGGAGAAAGACCTAAGCCCCATTCTGTCTCCAGAAACATCTCTCCAAATGCCAAATTTTTGTGTGTGCAACGTGCCATTGTGGGCCAAGCGCCACACCGAATTATCAACCATCCCTGCCAAGCATTTGGGAAAATGACTAATATTGAAAGAGATTAAGAGACAGCCACCCTTCTGTGGCTAATTAGCCTGGAGACCTTAGAAGGGGAACCAAGTGAGCAGATGGCGAGGCAGTGTGCAACAATACCCATCTCTTGAATTAGCCACATGCCTGGCCTCCGGAAGCAAAACAGCAAAAGTCTGGACCAGGCACCATCACAAAGACAGACACAGTCCAATTTTGTGAAGCTTCTGTCCACAATTCTCTAGCAATTCTGCCCTGGGAGAGGCTTCAAGGGCCATGATCAGTAAAAGGGATTGTGAGTTATGTCAAGCAGAACAAACAGCAATGCATCTGTACGGAGGCTAGTAGCGCTGTTCTCAAACCAGGATATTGAGCTTGGAAAAGTCATCTTTTACTCTTTTCAGACACCGGGTTACTCCGATCCAATTGCAATGCTGGACCACATTCATTTTGTCTGAATGTTCACAAGAGATTTTCGATCATCCATGTCATAGTTTTTATCCCAGAGCTTTAACTGCACTCAACAATGAACTGAAGGGCCACCATCAGTGAGCTGTTGGACAGCATTACTTGGTCTGTTGTGTGGATGTTTGGGTGGTTTAGGGGTGGGGAATTTGTGATGGGTGGGGGTGTGTTTGGGAATTGTTATGTGTGTTGGACCTGGTCTTTGGGTGTTAAGTGAATTTCATTGTATGGGTATACTGTGTATACCCATACAATGACAATAAAGATTTCCGGGTGGTCTTCCGGGTGCGCTTCAAGGTGTTGGTTCTCACCTTTAAAGCTCTCCTTGGCTTAGGGCCAGGGTATTTGCGAGACCGCCTGCTGCTACCAATAACCTCCCACTGGCCAATACGCTCACACAGAGAGGGCCTCCTCAGGGTGCCGTCGGCCCAACAATGTCGGCTGGCGGCCCCCAGGGAGAGAGCCTTCTCTGTGGGGGCATCCACCTTGTGGAACGAGCTACCTCCTAGCTTACAATTGATCCTGGACCTTCGTACCTTCCATAAGGCCCTGAAGACCTACCTATTTCAACAAGCCGGCCTAGCCCAAAGGGTTTTTTAATGGGGTTTTTTAAATTGTATGGATTGGTTTTTAAAATTGGAATTTTATGAATTTGGGGTTTTAAATTGACTAGCCAAGGATTTAATTCATTTTAGTTTTTCTTATAACTTTTGTACTTTATGTATTCTAATTTTGGCTGTTCACTGCCCTGAGACCCTTCTGGGAGAAGGGTGGTATACAAATCCAAAAATAAATAAATAAATAAAATAAAGTTATTCTTATAGTTAGGCCAAAGGTGATTTTTTCCTAACTGTACTGTGTTGTACTCCAGTCAATTCAATTCAATTCAATTCAATTCTATTCTGTTCTGTTCTACTCTACTCCAGAGTCTATTCTATTCTATTCTATTCTATTCTGTTCTGTTCTGTTCCACTCCACTTTACTCTACTCCAGTCTATTATGTTCTGTTCCGTTGTACTCTACCCTACTCCAGTCTATTCTATTCTGTTCTGCTCTATTCCAGTCTATTCTGTTTTATTCTGTTCTGCTCTGCTTCACTCCAGTTTCCTCTACTATTCGGATTCTATCTACCCCATAAGACCGCAATAGGACTTGGGCTAGCATGGCAGGCCAAAAGATTCAATTTGGATTCTATCTATCCCTTAAGACCTTCATAGGGTTAGGACCCAACACGGCAGTTAAGCTAATCTCTTCCATAAATGGGAAAATCTCCTCTTCAGAATGTAGCGGTGGTCCTCCAAAGCAGACAGTGCAACATATTGTGGAATATATGAGGGAAATCTCAGAGACTTTCTGCCTGAAATTCCACCGTGCCTTGACTTTTTAAGGAGCCTACCTTTGAATTTGTAAACAGAGTAAATCGTTTCAGATTTGTTCACTGAGAATGTAATCATGATGTGCTTTTTAAGATTGTTGCCATAAAATAAATAAATAACTTCTCCTGCCAGGCCCCCTTGCCTGGACAGCTTCCTCCAAGAAGAGCACCGTCAAAGGCTGCTCATACAGACTAGTCTACTGCTGGATTTCATCCAATATCACAGTGTTTCTCAACATTCTTGGCGTTTTTAAGAAGGGTGGACTTCAACTCCCAGAATTCCCCAGCCAGCTTCGCTGTCACCAAGGTTGAGAAACACCGCAGTATCACCTTAGTAAAATCCCTTTCCATCCCAACCTCTCAAAGGCAGAGCTAACCATGCAGAGCACTGAACCCCATAAACCTGGAACCTTCCCAACACATTCAGATACACACCTGGAACCTTATCATGGTCAGGATCCGGGTCCAGTTTCAATCTTTTTACACTGTTGGCACCTTCTGAACTGTAAAGAGACACAAATCCAAAGAGTGGAACTTAAATGAGTTCCTTTATGGAAAACAGGCAAGCAGAAAGATATAAACAGAGGCGCACATCATCCTGGAGGCTCCAGCTGGTCCAGAATGTAGCCGCGCGGGTGATTATGGGCGCAGCTCGTTGCACCCATGTAACACCTCTCCTGCGTGAGCTGCACTGGCTCCCGGTGGTCTTCCGGGTGCGATTCAAAGCGTTAGTCATCACCTTTAAAGCGCTCCATGGCTTAGGACCTGGGTACCTATGAGACCGTCTTTTGCCACCAATAACCTCCCACCGACCAGTTCGTTCTCACAGGGAGGGACTACTCAGGGTACCGTCAGGCAAATTATGCCGACAGGTGACTCCCAGAGGGAGGGCCTTCTCTGTGAGGGCTCCAACCCTTTGGAAGGAACTGCCCCCTGAGATACGGAATATCCCTGATCTCCGTGCTTTCCGTTGTGCTCTCAAGACCCTGATGTTCCAACAGGCGGGGCTAAACATGTGAACATGTGAATGATTTTTAAAATGTTATCTAATTCTGGGTTTCATTTAATCGGGCCAAACTATGTAATAATTTTAATTAGCAAATTTATGATGTTTATGTGTCTATATTTTTATCTTGGCTGTACACCGCCTTGAGTCCTATGGGAGAAAGGCGGTATAGAAATATAATAAATAAATAAATAAATACTAAGGTGACTGCAGTTGGTTCAGAGGCCACAGCTGGCTGACCTCATTCCTCCATAAACGGTGAGTTACAAACTACGAGGCAGTTGTCATCTGGCATGGTAAACCAAGGATTTTTTTAAAAAATATACAACCCTATTATGGTATTAAGAATGGAGAAGAGAAGTAGCTCAGAACTGAACTGAGGTGGGTTTTGTCTGAACTTGGCTTTCTTCTGGCAGATGTTTCGTTACCAGATTAGGGAACATTAGCAGTTTTTCTCATGCGGTTACTAGCCTGATAATAAACCTTCACAGGAGGAAAAACTCAAGAATGCTACCCTTATGGCTTATCACAGTACAAGACACAGTACAATTTAGAACAATCAACCAGTGGAACCCACTTGCCTTCAGAAGTTGTGGATGCTCCAAAACTGGAGCTTTTTAAGAAGAGATTGCACAACCGTTCGTCTGAAATGATCTACGGTCTCCTGCTTGAGAAGGTTGGACTAGAAGACCTCCAAGGTCCCCTGTCGTCCCCCCCCAACCTCTCTTATTCTTATCTTTTTAAATTAGCAATTAAAAGAACATGCTAGAATACACCTTAATAGAAATGGCTACTATGAAGACAGACTGATTGTTCACACACAGGATAGCCTTTCTCCTCCTCCAGAAGAAAATGATGTTCTCATGTGACACATTACAAGTCACAAATGGCAACTTAGGAGTGGCTTCCTAAATATACAAGTCCACTGAGGACCTGTACACTGTGTGAGACAAAAAGAGGGCTGTGAAAATATTTACAGACCCCATGCATCCAGGACATAAACTGTTTCAACTCCTACCCTCAAAATGACACTGTAGAGCACTGCACACCAGAACAACTAGACACAAGAACAGTTTTTTCCTGAACGCCATCACTCTGCTAAACAAATAATTCCCTCAACACTATCAAACTATTTACTAAGTCTGCACTACTATTAATCTTCTCATCGTTCCTATCACCCATCTCCTCCCACTTGACTGTATGACTGTAATCTTGTTGCTGATATCCTTAAGATTTATATTGACTGTTTCGTAATATGATTTGATTGCTTGTTTGTTCCCTATGACTATCATTAAGTGTTGTACCTTATGATTCTTTTATGTACAGCGAGAGCGTATGCACCAAGACAAATTCCTTGTGTGTCCAATCACACGTGGCCAATAAAGAATTGAATTCTGTTCTGTTCTGTTCTGTTCTGTTATTCTATTCTATTCTATTCTATTATTCTATTCTATTCTATTCTATTCTATTCTATTCTATTCTATTCTATTCTATTCTATTCTATTCTATTCTATTCTATTCTATTCTATTCTATTCTATTCTATTCTAATCTAATCTAATCTAATTCTATTCTTCATTGGGCACTACCATGCAGTAATGAATGGTAGTGCTCAATGAATAAATCAGTGGAATGGCTTGCCTTCAAACGTTACGGGTGCTCCATTACTGGAGGCTTTGAAGTAGAGACTGGACAAACATTTGTTCAAAATGGTATAGAGCCGTGATGGCGAACCTATGGCACGCGTGCCAGAAGTGGCATGCAGAGACCCATCTCTCCGGGCATGCCAGCTGTCACCCGTTGCTCTTCCGGGTTCTGTTGCGCACATCCGCGCTGGCCAGCTGGAAGAACTGAACTGCTCTTCCAGGTTCCGGGACTCTCCCCACGTGCACTCCCGTTTCAGCACTCAGTGCACTGAGTATAGAGTCTCCTGTTTGAGTAGAGGAGTTGGATTAGAAAACCTCCAAGATCTTTTTGTTATCTCAGCTCATCCCTTGTTTCTCCTGATCAGGTAAACGTCCAATAATCCTGCCTCTGAGGCTTCTGAGAATGACCCAAAGGAAAGACCACAAGGCTGAGGATCAGTGTCCCACAACATGCCAGTTTCCCATCTACTGACCTTCCTAATATAAAAATAGTGACGAGGGAGAGAGGAGCCTGTCAGGCACATGTTGACTCTGTAAGCACTTAGCATAGCCTTAGGGTTCTAACCTGCGGCTACTCTCAGGGCGAGAATCCATTATGTACTGATTCTCTTGCTCTCTTCGTTACAGGTAATCCTCGATTTACAACCACAACTGATCCCCAAATTGCCACTGCTAAGCAAGACAACTTAAGTGTAGTACTTTGCCCCATTTTATAATCTGTCTTTCAACAGTTGTTAAGTGAATAACTGCAGTTATTACCGTATTTTTCAGAGTATAAGACGCACCTTAGTTTTTAGGGAAGAAAATAAGAAAAAAGCTGATTGGTGGGTGGATCGGCCTCCCGGAATATCCCTAATCAGCTGTTCCCAGAGGTGAATTTTAGCAACAGGTTCATTGGTTGTGAGCTCTGTGCCTTGCTTTTTTTCTGCCTCTGAAACTCTGTTTCAGAAAAAACTTTTTTTCCTGCCTCTGAAAGCCTCCGAAACAGAGCTTCAGAAAAAAAAAGCCTCTGAACCTCTCTTCGGGGCTTTTTTTTTCTGAAGCTTCGTTTCTGATGCTATTTTCAGTCTCTGAAACCTGTTTGAGAATCTGGGCGGGGCTACATTCGGAGAATAAGACGCATCCAGATTTTCACCCTCTTTTTTGGGGCGGGGGGGGGGAAGGTGCTTCTTATACTCTGAAAAATACGGTACGTTAGTAACACAGCTGTTAAGGGAACGTGGCTTTTGCTTGTCTGAAGGTCGCAAAAGGGGATCATGTGACCCAGGGATGCTACAACCGCCATAAATACGAAGCAGTTGCCAAGTGTGTGGATTTCGATCAGATGACCATGGGGAAGCTGGAAGGGTCAAATGAAAAATGGCCACGTCACTTTTTTTCAGTGCAGTTGTAACTTCTAACAGTCACTGAACAAAGGGTTAGAAGTTGATTGCTACCTGTTCTTGGGCTCCCCCTAAATCATTTTCAATCCTTTGGTGAAACCTGGCCCTCCTTTTCCTGGAACGTGTCCAGAAGGAGATCCAATTCCTAATGAGATCTTTGGGGAGACTTGTCGCTGAGTGGCTGCCCATTGCAGGCCCAAGTGTACCGTGTTTCCTCAAAAATGAGACATCCCCTCATAATAAGCCCAATTGGGCTTTTGAGCGCATGCGCTGAAATAAGCCTCCCCCTGAAAATAAGCCCTCCCTGAAAATATTTAAATGCACAGCTGGAAATCAGGTAAGACGGCAGGAGAAGCCCCATCTTGCTCCATGCGCCCCAAAATAATAAGACCTCCCTGAAAATAAGGCCAAGTGCTTATTTCAGGGTACAAAAAAGATAAGACAGGGTCTTATTTTCGGGGAAACACAGTAACTGAACATATCCAGATGCTTCTGGATATGCAGAACCTCATTTCCGGATGTACATACATGTCACAATTACAATGCCAGCTCCAGAGGGGAAAAAAAAGAGATTGATTTCATCCAATTGCAAAAGATCTGGAATGTATTTATTGATTGATTGATAGAATTTATATTGCCGCCTATTCACCCACGGCACCTCAAGGCAGCTTACAGAATATAAAACCGTATTTAAAACAATAAAACTAATAAAAGGAATAAATTAATTAATATAATAAAATCACCCCCCACCTCCCGTCCTGGCGACAGCAGATCACATGAGCCATTTAATGGGCTCTATCCAGCTCTGGGTTCTCCGGGCTTCCTGGCAGAACCAGGTCTTCAGCGCCTTCCGGAAGAATATGAAGAATGGAGACCATTCTAATCTCTGGGGTAATGAGGTTCCAGGGAAAGGGAGGCACCACGGAGAAGGCCCTTCTTCTGGGTCCCGCCAGGTGTATCTCCAGGGGCAGGTTTCAAAACCCATTTGCTACCGGTTCACTCATGGGCGCTCGCCCATGACACTTCTGTTCAGCCATTACCTGTTTGCCCAAACCAGTAGCAACCCACTACTGTGTATCTCCCTCAGGGATGGGACCCGCAACATTGCTTGTCTTCCCACTCTGGTGGGTCAGGTAGACGTGACCGGCAAGACACACCTGGTCCCAAGCCATGAAGGGCTTTAAAGGTGACAATCAGCACCTTGAATTGAACCCGGAAGCAAATTGGCAACCAATGCAGCTCCCTCAGGAGAGGTGATACATGTGCACACCGGGGTCTGCACAAAACCATGCGGGCCGCTGCATTTTGCACCAAATGGAGCTTCCGGATGCTCTTCAAGGGCAGCCACATGTACAGTACGTTGCAATAGTCAAGACGGGAAGAGACTAGGGCATGAGTGACTGTGAGTCATTTAATTAGTTTTACTGCATGGAAAAGTCCAAAGACTTGAGTTCTTTGTTCCTGCTGCCACTCTGAGCCTCGGGGGCAAAACTACCGAGTTGCAAAACCTACCTTCTGTGTTTCACAGCTCCTGCCAACAGCTTGGCCTGAGAGAATTTGCTCTTGTTTTCTGTTTTTACTGACAGTTTCTTGTCCGCTTCCTTCTTCAAGTCGGCGCTCGCTCCGACTTTTGACAAAGTGTTGTGAACTCAAAGTTAAGGAGAAAAAGAATGCAGTGGGGGAAGCACAGAAGACACACAAAACAAAATTGTGCTACATTGTTGTACAGCTGTATTTACAGTCCCACAAGCGTTAACCAGTAGTTTTATTAATTTCTTTCTTACCTCTTTGCTACTATACTTACTTAGCATTTGGTTCTGGCATACACAAAGTTTGGAAAGAGAGTACTGTATGTTCAAATATGTGTAAACTAACTTTAATGTGTAAACTAACTTTACTGGATCTTTTCCCCCCCAGCAAGCATAAAGTTAAGAGGACTGATACAAAGACCTATTCAGCTAAAGCAAGAAAACTTGCACATGGTACATCCAATCCGTTCAAGTTAACCAACTACTGAGCGACATAACTTGGTCTATTATAATATTAGAGTTCAAACAAAGAGTTTTTTCTTAAAACCAAATAAGGATTAGATTCAAATTCTATCTTTCCTAGTTTTTACCTCAGCTAAAGCTAATGTGTATATTTCTCTCTGTATGTGTGCATCTCTCTCTCCCTCCCTCCTCTAAATAGAGAGCTAGATAGAGATATCTAGATAGATAATCTCTGCCACATCAGATTCATATCATGATTAGCTTGGAGTTCCATTAAATTAGCTCTCTAGTGCCACCAACTGAATCTGAGAATGGCACTGGCACGCTTACCAAAAACCAACACTGGGCAGGATCTTTATGAAAAACAGCCCAAAATAGCCATAGCACTTAGATTTATATACCGCTTCACAGTGCTTTACAGCCCTAAGCGGTTTACAGAATCAGCATATTGACCCCCAACAAACTGGGTCCTCATTTTATTGACCTCAGAAGAATCAACCTTGAACTGGCCGGGGAATTTTGGGAGTTGAAGTCCACCCGTCTTCAACCGGCCATGGTTG
The DNA here is from genome assembly GCA_030761175.1 of Masticophis lateralis. Classification (NCBI taxonomy): domain Eukaryota; kingdom Metazoa; phylum Chordata; class Lepidosauria; order Squamata; family Colubridae; genus Masticophis; species Masticophis lateralis. The sequence goes on from JAUDYJ010000010.1 coordinate 22,913,760, forward strand.
AGAAACCCTGGTTTAAAGAAGCAGAGATGAGCACTGCCACCTAAAACTGGCTACAACTAGTGGACTAAAGGAAAGTCCAGTTGCCTCCTGAAAAAACACGTTAGCATTTCTTATCCATAGATGCTACGTAGTCATGCACAGCCCACAGAGCAGCAACTGGTAAGTCACAGACGGAAACTGGAAACAACTAAGCAAACAAAAGATAAAAGGATGAAATCATGGAAAATTTCGAGCAGAGCCTCAGTCGAACCAGCCTGACCAGCCGACACACAGCCTAGCCCTTTAGATGCTTAGTCTGGCAAAGGCTAGCAGACGTGTGCTTGATCAGGAATTCCATGGCTTTTCATCCCCCGCCCCAGTAGATTTTACTCACATTATTGGCTGAACTAATAACCCCAGCCTGCTGTTTGTTCAATCCAGTGGTGAAATGTAAAATTTGTTACTACCAGTTCTACCAGTTTTTTTTTTAACTTTGAAAAGCATTTTTTCTACAACCTCTTCGGCCGAAGAGGTTGTAAAAAAATACTTTTAAAAGGCTCTGATGATCCCAGCTGAGCCGCGTGATCGTCAGAGGCTTTTTTTTTTTACTTTAAAAAGCATTTTTTTGGCTGAAGAGGTTGTAAAAAAATGCTTTTAAAAGGCTCTGACGATCCCAGCTGAGCCGCGCGATCGTCAGAGGTTTTTTTTTTTTTACTTTTAAAAGCATTTTTCGGCCAAAGAGATTGTAGAAAAAATGCATTTAAAAATAATAAAAAAAGAAGCCTCTGATGATTGTGCGTCTCAGCTGGGCATGGGGGGGGGGGATGTAGAGATTTTTGCTACCAGTTCTCTGAACCACCCGCCGCCATCGCTACCGGAACAGGCGATCCAATCCGAACCGGGAGCATTTCACCCCTGGTTCAATCCATATGCAACAAACCTGATATTTTAAACATTTAAAATCAAGGAGACATGTAGACCATGATGAGGGACTCACCGAATTGGAGATCTAGACTCTGCAATCAATGTAAAAAAAAATATGGACTTTTATGATCATTCCTGGTGGACATTTCTAGATTTGTACAAGTTGACTGGTTTGGTCACTAAAGAAGAGAAGATACTGTAAATTTTAAATGGGAGTCAGTTTGCAGTGAGATTAGTATTTCAGCTGTCTTCACCTTATGACTGTTATTAAGGCCAGAGTGATGGCTGTAAGTCATGACAGTCATTAAGTGAGCCTGTTTTACCTAACAGATTTTTTTTTTTTGCTGGAAACCTGAAGAAACCTGCAAACTCTGTCATAAGTTTGGGTAAAAAAATGCAAATCAGTTGCCTAATGCCCAAAATTTAATCACATGACCAGGGAAAGGGAGGCACCTGTTGGAACTACTCAAATGGGAGGTCTGGTGTGTAACTTCAAATGGTCGCTAAGCAACCAGACATAAGCTAAGGACTGCCTGTAGGCACAGAGATGGAAAGATTTGACGCTCCCTGCAAAGGAGAAAGGCAGCCCAAGTGCCCAAATGTAGATCTTATGATTATGCTGCGATGATTGTTAAGACTGGTCATAAATCACTTTTTTCAGTGCATTGTTAACTTTGAACCGTTGCTAAATGAACGGCTGAAAATGAGGGACTACCTACACGAAGTTGTCCTATGTTAAAAGTTCATGATAAAATAGAACAATAGACTCTAAAACTGTATAAGTGGCAACAGTTAAGAATATAAATGTATGGATATCATTACAGTCCACTTTTCAAATCAAATTGTATTGACTGCCTCAGACCAAAGATTTAAAGCAGCAAAACCATTTATAAGTGTGACACATCATGGCACAGCAGTGACGCTTATTCACCCCGACTAAACTATTAAAGCCACTCATTTAGTGACCGTTGAAAGTTACAACAGCACTAAAAAAAGTGATTGATGACCATTTTACACACTTAGGACTGTTGCAGCATCCCCAAGGTCACGTGATCAAAATTTGGATACTTGGCAATTGACTCATATTTATGATGGTTGCAGTGTCCCGGGGTCATCCGGTTCCCCTTTTGCGACCTTCTGACAATCGAAGTCAGTGGGGAAGCCAGATTCATTTAACAAAAGGGTTACTGACTTAATAACCACAAGGGTTCACTTAACAACTGTGGCAAGAAAGGTCATAAAATGGGGCAAAACTCACTTAATACAAAAAGTCGCTTAGCCACATAAAACTTTTTTGGCTCTATTCTGGTGGTAAATTGAGGAAAGTTGAAATGCCTTGCACACCAATAATGTAAACTTGACACCTGTCTTAGAAGAATTCCCAGAAACACGCTGACGGATGCTTCTGAACTACCCCTCCCCCGCAAGAGGAAGAAGGACACCCCTCCCCACTTCAGGGCCAAGGATATCCGGTACTCATTCAGTTCCTTGAGGTCTTCTTCGTGACGCTGCTTTTCTATCAGGACTTGCTGCCGAGAAACTTCATCGAGGAACTTGGATTCGTCTTCATCCAGGCCCCTGACCATATTTTCTGTAGAGAACAAGCTAAGATTGTGATAAACCCACAAATTTGGATACAGCATCTCTGCTGTTGTCTTATTTTAGCATGGTTTTTTTTTAATTCCATCAGTTAGGAAGATATGGGGCAGCCTGTTGGATGGACCTCCCATTTAGATGCGATGAGCCACATTTGAGTTTGGACCTCGTCTCAAAACTTACAAACGCTGTTTCTGAAGAACTCCAGACAATTGATGTATCTTATATCATTTATGTAAATTTACTTGTCCTACTATGGAATTGCATTAATTATGGAAATGTCATCGATCGGCTTTAACGGACTTTTGGTTCCTGCAGGCCCCCCTCCTTCCACCATTCAAGCTTTTACTGAAGATTATTGATAAAAAGGCTGAACCACCATTCTGGCTGATACTATCACAGTAAATACACATTCATATTTACCTGTTTTGCTGCCATTTAATCTCCTTTCAAGATCCACATTTCCCAAGAATGTGAAAGTTCATACAGCCTTCTTTTATAAGACTATAGCTTCCTAGACAGGAATATTATTTTTTTTTGGCCTGAGGAGCACTTACTTATATATCCCACCGCCAATCTGAAGCAGCCCAGAAACAGGTTTCATCATAGTAGGGCCTGGGCTGCCAAACCTTTAGCGTAATTTGATGAACTAGCTTGCAGTGTCTTGTCTTACGCGTAGCATAAAAATCAGAAACCTTCATTTATAAAACCCAATGGCTGGGATAATGCAACATGGTAAGGCAAAATCAAACCACCTTTACCACTTGCCACAATGTGTGAACCCGACAGAAAGCAGAAATAGAAAACGTAACTGTAGAAAAAAGAGTGCCACTCTGAACTAAAATTTCTCACTATGGAATCTGGAGGTTCTTTCAATAATCTGGGTTCTGAGATCAAAGGCCACTGAAGATACAATGCTTGACCCAAAGGCTAAGTAAAATTGTTCCCATGCATCTTTATAATCTTAAGGACCAGAAACATTAACAAAGCAGTATGTTTTACTGTTAGTGTTAACCATACGAAATTCTACTCAGAATCGGCAAACCACTTAGCCCTGAAAAAGAGCCTATATCTGCAGACCGGGTGATGCTTTTACACATCAAAATACAATGAAGAGATGAAGAAGCACAAGAGGCAGACAAAACCAATTACAGAAAATGCACCAATGAACTCTTTCAACCGAAGCCAAGACAATTGTGGCTCAGCACAATGTACAACCACTCCTTTCCAAAAGCCAATGATTCCATGACAAAATGAAGGAAAGGCCATGAGAATGGGTCAGTCTAAGGATGTTGCATCTCACAATTGTCCGGATGATCCTTATCTGAAAGGCTGTTGCCAGCCAGCGTAAACAAGATAGAACTGTGTTTCTTAACTTTAGCAACTTGTGTGGGCTTGAATTCCCCAGCCAAGACTGTGGAATACTGAGCTAGGGAGTTGACTAATTGGATAGAGTGGCCACACTGAGATAATACTGAGTTGAAGGATTGGAGAACACCTCATATTCAAGCATCAAAAGAGGTTTCTGAACATGCAGGAGTGCAAACATAACATCTATGTGTTAATGCTTCAAAGCAGCTGCCCCTCTTTTCTGAAGATCATGGGGCTGCTCTAAGGCAGCGTTTGTCAAACTTAGCAACTTTAAGGTAGGTAGACTTTAAGTCTCCATGGCGGGTTGGGGAATTCTGGGAGTTGAAGTCCACAAGTCCTAAAGCTGCACCCCAACGTAAAGCTTCACATAGGCAAGAAAGATCAGGAAGTTAACAACAGGTGGTGCCAGATGGAAAGATAACACACAAATGATTTCCTCTTGAGGTCATTTCCCCATTGTCTACGGACGTAGGAAGGTAGACTAAACCTGCAACTTTTGAAGTGAAGAAGAAAAGTTGGCAGCTCTGCCAAGCTTCACACTTCAATGCTTTTCCCTTTCCTTTGCAGAAGTGGGCAGACTGGTTTCTGGATTCCAGCAGTAGCCAAAAGGCCAGCTGTGTTACCTTGGCACAACTGTAAGAGGATGGCAAAGCCTTCTCCATAAGGAAGCATTTCAGGAGGGACAGTTCTGTTCTTAAGGATACCATTTCAGGGAGACAAGAAAGGAAAAACAAGGGGTGAATCTTTGTGTGACTGAATTTCAGGGACGCTAAGTGAAACTTACTGAATTTGAACTGTTCCTCAAACTCCTGCTGCTTCTTGTCCTTTTGTTCCTGAAGCCTTTCATAGAGAGATCGGGGGTCATACACTTCTTCGGGACATTCTAGGAGAAGGAGAAACAGATTTGTCGGTCAGAAGTCAGGAATTGCTCTAACAGAAAATTTACTCCATCCATCCAGTTAATCAACCACAAGAAGTAACCAGGCTTCCCGCTTCAAAGCACATCCCACTAGTCATTTTTATGTTAGGAACAGAAAAGACCTGATAACTGTAAACTTTAACCTGTTGATTCCATGCATGATTGAGGAGTTTAAATTGTGATTGATGAAATTAATGCACACTTTCTACAAAAGTGACAGATGATATGTTATAAAGTCACAGTAGCTTTAATGTAACACTGTTGCACATTCAAGTACAGGTAATAGAGGTATTAAACATTAGCTTGATGAGACACTGCAATACAGTGGCTGAGATAATGAGCTGTAGATCAAAAAGCTCCCAACTCAGGTCTTTGTTATAATTTGCGAGGAGCTTCAGGAAACACATTAGCCTCCCTCTATCTTGATTTGTTTCCCACGGTTAAAAAAAACCACAGAAGTACTAAAAAATGCTAAAAACTAATAGCTGAGTATGTGAATTGTCCTCTTCCTAACACTGGTATGCTGAGGAAGATTAGAATAATGAGTTGGAATGGACTTTGGAGGTCTTCTAGTCCAGCCCTTGCTCAAACAGAGACCTTATACCATTCCAGACAAGTGGCTGTCCAGTCTCTTCTTAAAAGCCACCAGTGATGGAGCACCCACAACTTCTGAAGGCAATTTGTTCTACTGGTTAATTGTTCTCACTGTTAGGAAATTTCTCCTTTGTTCTAGATTGCTTCTCTCCTTGATTAGTTTCCATCTGTTGTTTCTTGCCTTGCCTTCTGGTGCTTTGGAGAGTAAGTTGACCCACTCTTCTTTATGGCAGCCCCTCAAATATTGGAACACTGTTATCTGTTCTATATTACTATACAAACTTTCTTCCTTAGCTTCTTTTTCCAGTTAAATAATAGCTAGGAATATTTTCAGGATGACATTAAATTGGTCTATTAGTTTGATCTTGGTTATTACTTATAACTTTGCTCAAATAGGTTGCAATGCATGTCCATGGGCCAGTACTTGGTTGAATGCTCCTTAGATCCACACTGAACCTCTGGAGATTGTGACTCTTTAGATATTCCCCCAATTGACAGCCAAATACCTTTGGGATCTTCAGGTTTCCGAACCTTCTCCCATTCCTCCTGTCTTCGCTTGCGTCGTTCTTCTAACTCAGCTTCTGAGACAAATCTTTTGTTAATTACAAGGTCCGCACTGCTTTCTCCACCTTCCATTCTGGAGCAGCCTATGCAGAGAAAAGAGTTAGAACCAGGCCTGTAACTATAAGTTGTGCTTTCTAGCCTAGAATGGTCAATAATGCAATTTTTGCCTTGTATCTTGACTTAATAATACAGGTCTAGCACTTTGGAAGTGTGGTCATTTGCCCAACAAACAGACAAAGGAAGCCGAGAACACAAAGGACATGTCAGATGCCCATCAACTAAAAAAAAATTGCAAAGATATTTTAATCAAAGAATCAACATAATTTTCTCCTTTCTTCAATCTCCTTTTAGCGTTTGAAAAACAGATTTTCCACTGACCAAATTTGACTTTTAAGGTTCTTTCATTGACTAGGGATAAAGACCTTCCAAAATAAACAATGACTGGCCCTGTTAGAAAAAGGAAGGTTGGATCCACTTGAATCCTCAACAAACTATAAATGATTTCAAGCAAAGATATTTTTATGCTCGAGAAGATCTGGGTGAAAAAAAAATGGTGAGACAAAGAATGCAATTATTTCTGCCCCATCACTCATAAAATTTAGGATTATACAGATTTAACACTAGAAACGAAAAGGAGGCAGCAACACACACGATTTCTTCAGCTGTATTTCTTCACTATTTCCCTCTATTAAACCAAGTCTCAACATACAAATTCAGAAGAATTAAATTTAATCACAGCTCTTTCCTGGAGCTTTTAAATTAATTGACACAGAACCATGAGGGTGGCAGTTGTGAGAGGGATACTATTTAATATAAATGAATAAAAACCCATGTTTTGAGAGGGTTTACTACCTGGGCAGTACAGGTGGTCCTTGATTTATGACCCCAAAAAATTTCTGTGGCTGAACAAGACTGTCCGCTAGATGACATGCCCCATTTTATGACATTTTTTTCCACAGTTAAGCAAATTACTGCAGTTGTTAAGTGAATCCAACTTCCCCCACTGACTTTTGCTTATCGGAAGCCAGCTGGGAATGTTACCTGATCCCAGGAGAGTGCAACTGTCATAAATACACACCACTTCCAAAGGATCCAAGTTTTGATTACATAACCCCAAGGATGCTGCAGTGGTTATAAGTCATTTCCCTCCGTGTTGTTATAACTTTCGAAAGGACACTAAATGAATGGTTGTAAATCAAGGATTACCTGTATTGCGGATGGGATTTTTATTTCTGAAAAAATGTCCCCAAACTGCAGAAGCAGGGGGTGAAATCCAGCAGGTTCTGACAGGTTCTGGAGAACCGGTAGTGGAAATTTTGAGTAGTTCGGAGAACCATCAAATACCACCTCTGGCTGGCCCCAGGAATGGGGTGGGAATGGAGCTTTTGCAATATTCTTCCCTCAGGAGTGGGGGAGGGAATGGGGATTTTGCAGTATCTTTCCCCTGCCATGCCCACCAAGCCATGCCCACAGAACCGGTAGTAAGAAAATTTGGATTTCCCCGCTATGCAGAAGTTTAAAAAGCTAATAGAGAACTCCAGATGGGTGTCGTGCATATGTGGCACATAACAATATGGCTCATTACAATGTAGGAGGGGCAAAGAAAATAGATCAGGCCATTTGGAAGGCTTAGCCTGGCCCTTCAATACATCAGCGAAGGTTGGGTTGTTTTGTCAGCAACAATGCAAGTACCGGTAGTCCTTGACTTACGACCACAACTGATGCCCAGAATGCCTGTTGCTAACCAAAACATTTGTTCAGTGAATCTTGCCCCATTGTACCACCTTTCTAGCCACAGTGCTGAAGCGGATCACTGCAGCTTATTAAGTTAGTAACCTGGTTGTTAAGTGAATCCGGCTTCCCCATCGACTTTGCCTGGCAGAAGGTCGCTAATGGGGACCACACAATGCCAGGACAATGCAACCGTCGTAAATATGAGTCAACTGTCATGTGTCTGAATTTTGATCGTGGGGGGATGGATGCAGCAACGGTCGTTAAGCACGAAATACGGTCCTAAGTGTCTCTCTCTTTTTTTTTCCAACTTTGAACAGTTGTAAGTCGAGGACTACCTGTCCTGAATGGCTCTCCCCCCTGAAATCTTTCCTGGTGGTCTCCCATCCTACTGATTTTCCTAGCCTGGCTGTGCTCAAGGTCGTTTAATAAGAAACCCCGAAGGGTTATGGAGTCTGGACCCTCGAGAGACACCCCACTCCGGTAGCCTCCAACGAGCCCATGTGGCTGTGGATGATGGGAGCGGGAACCATATCGGGAAGGCTACGTTTTGCATGACGGACGGGTAAACGTCATCCTAATAATGAATTAAGCTGGTCTGTCGCCGGATCCTCAGCAAAATCTCCAGCAAAACAGCGAAGCGGGAGAGTTTCGCAAAAAAAGGTCGATTCGAAAAAGGGTTTTTTTTGTCCCTCACGGACAGAACCGGATCACCTTTGCCCCGCCTTCTCTTCACGCGATCCCTTCCCCGCTCCTCTCTTCAGAAGCCCAGCTCTCCCCGGCTCTCAGGTCATCAAAGGACGCCCCCTCAAGAAAGACCCACCTCACCGCCATGGAACCCTTCAGGCGATTCGCTCCCTTCCCTCAAACCCACCTCGCGGCCTAGAGGCCCGGCTTCCCTCGAGGACACGCCTCCCCGACCCTTCCGCACTTCCGCCCCGCCTCTTCCGCCCGCTTGGCGAATCCCAATCCAAGCCTGGAGGCCGGCCGGCCAATGAGAAAACAGGGATCCGTGTCAAGGGGGCTGGGTTACGTCCTGTCAACACCCCCCGCCTCTCCAAGGCACAGAAAGTGTTGCCTTCTTTCCCTTCCCTCCCTCTCCAGAACCCGTCAATCAAATGAAAGAGAGGAGCGATTGGTTCGGCCTCGCTATAGTTTATAGAGTGGGCGCGGCAGAGAGAGAGTAAGAGTGACTGAGAGAGAGAGAGAAAGAAAAGGGGCGCGGCTCGGTTGCTCGGAGATGCGGCGCTGAGGAGGGGGCGGGGCCGGCCCCGCCCCCTCCTGGGCACTCGTTTTCTCCCTCTCTCTCTCTCTCTCTCTCTCTCTCTCTCTGGCTCGCTCGTGCGCAGGCGCGCGCTGAAGGCGGGCGCGCCGGGCCTTTCCGCCTGGCCGCTGCTGAGGAGAATCGATGGCGCGAAGAGACCGGAGGGTTGTCGCTTCCCTGAGGTGAAAGTAACTCGGGGCTCCATCCTCCTCATCCCTTGGACGCCGGGCCTCGCCTTACGGGAGAGCCCCGCCGAGCAGCTGGTGAGGAAGAAAAACGCCGCGGCGTCGAGTGAGGGGAGGAACCGTCCGCCTGCCTGCCTGCCTGCCTGCCTGAGGCGGCGTCTTCTTCGTCTGGGCGAACCCTCCCGGGAGGTAAGCAGGCGCGCCCGGCTGCCCTCGCGCGCGACCCTTTGGGAAGGAGCTGATACGCCGCTCCCCCATTTCCCCCGTTCACACGTTCCGTGCAGACCCGTGTCGCCGCGGGCTTCATTGTTCCTTGTAAGCAGCGCTGGTTGCGCTTTGCACATGCTTCCCGGAGGGGTCCCCTGCTCTCCGCAGAAGAAGAAGAAGAGGAGGAGGTCTCTGCAGGCTGGCTCCCTATACGGCATTTACACACACGTGCAAAAGATACGTGTGTGTGTAGGGGTGCGTTTGGCCGACCTCTGCAGTGCCCACCAGTCCAGGCAGGGGAGATTTGCAGGTTTGCGTGTGGGGTGCAATGGTGGTGGTAGGGTGTGTGTATGTGTGTATATCTATCTGGGTTACTTATGCATGGATTTTGAACCCCTGGCCGCCTTTGGAAGGATGCAGATAGATGGGCAAGATCTACCTTTCAGCCAGTATATATAAAGATTATATTATTATTAAGATTATATTATATTAATTATATTAATATATTATTAAAGATTAGAATAATCTTTAATAACTAATACCATATATATACATATATATATATATATATATATATATATATATATATACATATATATATATATATCTTGTTTCCCCAAAAATAAGACCTCCCCTGATAATAAACCCCCATCAGGCTTTGCTAAAATAAACCCCCCCCACCCCCCGAAAATATTTAACCGTATGCACAGCCAGTCCCCACCATTTCCTCTGGTTAGGGTTAGAGAGAGAGAACTGGAAATCAGGTGAGACGGCAAGAGGAGCCTCATCTTGCTCTACGTGCCCCAAAATAATAAGACCTCCCCAAAAATAAGGCCAAGCGCTTATTTTGGGGTTCAAAAAATATAAGACAGGGTCTTATTTTCAGGAAAACATGGTGTTTATCAGCTGCCTCCAATTCAGTAGAAAGGGACGCATATAGGCTGTTTGCAATCCCAGTTTTCTGTCTTCAGCTTGCTTTTATATATATAATACATTATATATATATATATAATGTGTATGTGTGTATACACACACACACACACACACACACACACTGGTTTGTACTGTTTCGGTCTGGGGTAGCAAATTGCCCTGAGTAATTTTTAAGGTGGTGGTAGCTGTGTAAATAATTTAAATGCATTCATACATATTCATGTCATGCAGATTATCAAAGAAGGGAGAAGTGGAGGGGGGAGAAAAAAAATTGGCATTTTGCACAAAACAGCCATTCACATGCAAGACTCTGGAGTCTGGTGCTCTGGTTTGCCAAAATAAATATCCCTGGTAAGATTTTTAAAGTGCACTACGCCAGTGGCTTAAATTTTATTAGGGTGATGTAGCTTTCTTTCTGTTTTCGGGAATCAGTTCCGGGCATCTTTATTATTTTTTTTTTAAATAGCCTTTCCCCTTTATTGATTTGTTCTGCTTTGCCTCCCAATACTGTCTGTGGGCATCACTAAATCTTCAGTGAATGCAATTTCCTACTCACTTCCATTATATTCCTCTTCTCTACAACCACCTCCTTGCCTTGCCTTAATTTTCTTTTGTCCTTTCATAAGTGGAACTAAAGAGAAAATACAAGAGAGGCAATACAGATAGTCCTTAGACTTAATGACTGGCCACTTAGTGATTGTTTGAAGTTACAATAGATCCTGAGAGAGGATTCAGAGTGTGTGTGTGTGTGTGTGTGTGTGTGTCCCCTCCAGTCACATGACTGCGTTTTGGGCACTCAGCTACCAGCCCCCATTTACTACCATTTGCAATGTTGCAGGTCACATGACTGCAATTTATGCTGTTTTTGCTGAAAGCTATCAAAACCGGCATAAATCGCCATTTTTGCCAGTAGTTGCTAAAGAATAGCAACAAATGAGTTCACAATGGTGGCATTCACTTGAGAACCACCACAAAAAAAGATTGTAAGAGTAAAATTACTGGCCCTCCTTAGGACTGAAATCGTGGACTCAGTTATGATTGTAAGTCAAGAGTTACCTGCATGCTATTCTCTTGGTCTGTGCTTAAATGCACAATATAGTTCCATTGACAGCATAATAGTTCACCATGAAGCCCGTAGCTAAGGTGCCTATGAACCTGTACCCAGTACAACCTTGAATGTGAACCTATCCTTATCCTGGGAGGAGGAAATGCATTTCTATGAGTCAAAGGTTTGGAAACTAGGAAAAACTGAAACGATGTAAAGAATGGGGTATTGTACCGAAAGGAGAGCCAGAGGGAAAGAAAGTTTCACTGGAGATAAATGTCTATTGGGAATAACTGAATGTTAATTCCAAAAAAAAAAAAAAAGAAAGAAAGAAAGAAAGAAAAAGAAAAATGGACAGAAGTGGAACGGTTGAGGATGTCAGACTTTGCTCAGTATTTTATTTTTTATCATAAACTGGAGTTTCTTGGAGATTGGCAGCTATTTCGTCTTTCTTCTTAAATCCAGTAATGCACAAATCACATGTGCTGCTGATAAGTAAGGAAAAAGAGATTATTAAAAGCCCAAAGTACGAACTCCGTGAAATAGCTGCCTCTGTGTGCTTCAGTGGTTAACGCTGTGTGTTTTTCTAGTATTGTAGGCTTCCTCAGGATATAGATAATTCTGACCTATTTGCATTACTGAGTCATTTTCAAAGCAGTAAAATGATCCATCTCTTGGGAGAGGTTGTCTGTTGCTTCTTTTCTTGAGTTCCTGCCCTGGATTTACCTCTGTTCAAAATGGAGAGGTAAGCTCCACGTAATGTTAAATTGCATATTCCAGATCTGTTCTTGAATTATTTTAAGCAGCATTCCTTCAATCATCTTTGAGGGCTATGTGATGTTAATGATCAGAGCAAGCAATGGGTGAGGACATCTTTTCTTTTTGGATACCTCTCTTTTTCCTTTTTTGTTATAATCACCCCCTCCCAGTAGTATGCTAAAGAGAAAGAACTCACCAAAAATTATTTACTTGCATAAGAATTTTATAGAAATTGTGGGTTTTCTGTCTATTCCTTTTAAAAGCTTATCTTTACTTCCTATATAATGATTTATCTCTCTTCTGACTCTGTTGCTCTGATACTTTGGGGATCTCTAGGAGTACCTGACCCTTTGGATCCCAAGTCAAGATGTTAGTGCCTCCTTAGAGAAGCTGGCTCCCAAGAAAACAAGCACTTGAGTTAAGGAAACACCAACAACATGCCCCCATTTACTTGGAACACTTTTTTGGCTTCAGATATGAAATACTGCACATTCCTAGATAACTGCTTTAATTGGTTTACTTAAGGCTAGCAGAAGTGTCCTTCAAGGTTTTCTTGCAATTTTGTGCTTATCAGTTGGGCAGAAAAATGAAATAACCTGCAAATAAAATGGTTGTTCTGCATAGTTACAGGTCTTCTCATGTCTGCAGAAAAATCGACAATAAATTAAAAGGATTTTTTTAAACATTAAAACTATTAAAAAGGATAAGTTACTGTGTAATAAATCTCAAAATGGAGGTTGCAACACTTTATTTTGAAATCACATCACTTCCAGTATCTGAACCCTTGAAACAGCCTGTTTTGAAATCAGAATATTTTGACCATTAAATGTTTTGCATGCGTCTAAGTGAGCTTCCATTTTTTTCCCCTGAATTTTTTAAAATTTTCCTCACCTAGAACTGGTTTTACACATAGAATTGGTACACACTGTTCGCTTAGCCATTATGAATTTAACAAAGCAGAGTTAACTAGGGTCTCAGAATATTTAAAATAATTTAACAGAATAACAGAGTTGGAAGGGACCTTGGAGGTCTTCTAGTCCCTGCTCAAGCAGGACACTATATCAGGAGGTGTTAAACTCAATTTAATTGAGGGCCTCATCAGGGGTATCTTTGCCTTTGAAGGGCCAGGGGGAAGGGGAGGTGGGCGTGGTCATGGTCATGGTGTTTGACACAAGCTCAAGATGAGCTTGCTCCTTTCTCTTCTTTCTTTCCACAATACTCCCCGGCCTCCAAAAGCGCTCTGCCGGCCAAAAACAGGCCACACGGAGGCCTTGCGGCCCATTTTGGGCCGGTTCTTGGCATGAAGAGAATTAAAACTGCCCTTCAAGTTGGGTGTTCTGTATTTTCATTTCATTTGAATGTGATGTGAGGCTTGCTGCTCAGTACCCTGAGACACATTTCACCTGTCTGAGAAATTTTTATGGCATTCCAAACATTCTTCCCACACATTTTCTCATAAGAAACTGGGCAGAGAACAGAGCATAGTTTAACTACACAATGACAGCATGGAAACAATTCTGGAATTCTCCTGGATTGCTTTTTTGTGATAAAAATTAATTGAGCTGCTTTTTTTGGATTGGAAAATCATCTTGGAGTTCCCAGACTATTAGCTAAATTGGTAAATTGAAAAACATCCTATGAGAACATTATGGCAACCTATTCCAAATGCATGGATGCTCTCATCAGGAGCTGAAGTTATAGAAAAGAAAAAGAAGTGATGTTGAAAAACTATATAGGGTATGGACTCAAATGAATATTCTTATAAATCAGATCTCGAATCAGTATTCTCTTATCTTCGACTCTCGTAAGGCATGGCTGCTGTTCTGTAGGAAGTTAGCACCCACCCCTTTCCTAGAAGAATGAAATATTTTAGGAAATATTAAAAAGGCAGAATATTATGTTTCCCTGGATGAGAAATGGAGAAGCATGTTTTACAGACAAAGCAGCTCCCATCTTCCTGCCCACCACCCTTTGTTAATGGGCCAGAAACCCAATCCTTTGTCAAAGGACATTTGCAACACAATAGCAACAGAAACTAACACAATGGGACCCATCTAGACAGAAATTCACCACATGGCACCTGGGAAGATTACATCAGCCAGCAAGGCTAGCTAACACCCCCACCCCCTGGGAGTCTGACAACCAATCAGGATACTCTTTCTGGGCCCCAGGAAGTTCAAAGCCAGAGATAAAAGCCAGTGCCTCGCTGTATCTGCCCTTTTTCTGTTCAGGAACTCAAGCTATGTGATCCTGTCCACCATTAAACCATCTTTCCAAGCAGTCTCCATGTTTCCAGTGTCTTTTTCCCCACTTGGAGTAGAACCCAGAAGGATGTTTCTTCCAACAGTTCTATATATATATATATATCTGGCTAAAGCCAATGCCTGTGGTTTAGCATATTTGCTAGACGTGCTGAAAAAAACGCTAGGACTTTTCCAGTAGTAGCTGAAAGAAATAAAATAGTTAAAGATCTTCAGCTTTTTTCAATAGGCTCAGGGTAGCTGAGTGGTCTTGGTTCAGCATTTAAAATCTTACAAACTTTATAGTGTATATTTTTTTTTTCACATTTATGTATCTCCCATCTCCCTCAAACAGTGACTCTTTGTATATACAATTTCATAGCCTGTGGAGCTGTGTAGTTTTTAATTACTAGAAGGAAAAGGGTGGGAATGCATCGTTTTATCCCAGTCAGCATAGTATGATGAACTATGAGCCACGTAGTTCTGTGGCTGATGCATGCAACTGTTCAACAGAGCAAAATGTGTCTTAAAAACAAGGGTTCAAGAGGAAAAAAACAGCTTTTTATGGGAGAATACAGGCTTTTGTTTGGAGCAATTTTATGGATAAAATTGATAACCATATTCTGATGTGGAATAAGTTATTGTTCAAAAGACTGGTTCCTGATCCTTCCAACTGTTTGCAGGTGTTGCATTATAGGAGACTATAAATTAATTAAACCATAATCCATTTGTTTGGTTTCCTCTGTGGTGTTAACACAGCCAATTGTGGCCTGTTCAATAAACTATGGTTAAGCGAACTTTTCACGTTTGATAACAGTTGAAAAACATTTTATTGACTTTAGTTGTTGTTCAAATATGCCTAGAAAATCAGTCATGAAGATCAGTAGTGGAATTCAATTTTTTTTTACTACCGGTTCGGTGGGTGTGGCAGGGGAAGGATATTGCAAAATCTCCATTCCCACCTCACTCTGGGGCCAGCCACAAGTGGTATTTGCCGGTTCTCTGAACTACTCAAAATTTCTGCTACTGGTTCTCCAGAACCTGTCAGAACCTGCTGAATTTCACCCCTGATGCAGATGCTTAAAAATAGTACAGTTGTAGCTCATAAAATCTTTTTTTCCCAACTTAATTTCAAAAAATGCCATATGCTCCTTATTATCCCTTTATTTATCATGATGGAAACTGGAATGAATGTGAATATATTAATTGTGTGTTTTGTTTTGATGATTCTTGGAAAGTGTTGGGTACAGTATTCTCTTATGAACCTTGCTGTCGGAATGCTTGATGTAACCTGTTCTTGAATATCTTGATATTTCAAGTTGGATTAGGACCAAGCCATTAGCAGAAATGTGTGTGTTGATATATTTATTTTGCACTTTGACAAACTTCAAGCTTTGATTGTAGATGGTGTAATGGCTGGTAAGAGATGAACACTTAATTATTTATACGTACTTATTAATGTTCACCATTAATGGCCTATCAATCTGAAAAGCAGTTTTGAGGTTAATGTCAAATGTCATTCAGACTTTAGGCTGTAGTATTCTTGCAGTTAAAATAACTTTATGATTAAAATAGAGATTCTGGAATGTTTTGTAACAACCAATGAATTTAACAAAAACAAGAAGGGCAAACTTGTGGTAAGAAAATGTTTTTTTAATAGGAATTTACTGAATATGAACTTAATAAACTAATTTAATGTTAGAATATAAGGCAAATCTTGATGATGTGAGATAAGGCATGTTTTCAGTAATTTATCATATTGGAAGCTTTTCACATACATAGTTGTAAACAAGAGACAAAAATATTTTTATTTTCTGGGATCACCACAATGTTGCTAATAGCTTTTGGGTTAGCTATCTGAAAGCTGAGTTTTCATATATTGGCAATCATTAAAGAAATTGAAATAAGCTTGGTGGTTGAAATATTCAAGATTGGTGTCTTGGCAGTAATTTAGAGCGCAAGGTTTTTTTTCTACACTGATGGTTACGGTGTAAAAATTGTAGAATCTCTGAAATAGTGATTATTTCATTACATGTTATAGAAACAAGTAGACTGGTACCATTTCTATCATTTTTCAGTCATTTGGATTTCTTATGAACGCATCAGCTTTGAAAATATATTTGTGAATTAAAACAGTGTTTAGGAGGAAATATGTATTGTGTGAGTACATTGTCCGACAAATTAAATAAACAAACAAACAAACTTATTGCATACAGGATGGTAGTTGCATGCTTATGTTCATTAAGCTAACTCATAGGAAGTATGGTGTGCAGTTTTTATTGTGATAAAGAAAAGTACTAGATATCAAAAGATCCTGAACCATATTCGCAAGTTTTGTGTCTGGGTCGCTCAAAAAATAGAATTCTTCCTCTAATAATTTATATCTGATGCAATTGATTGGCGAATGTTGCTAAAAAGACATATGGCAAGTAAGATACAACAGCTGAAAGCAACTTGGTAGTTTTAAGTCCTTGTGGTTCTTTGCAAGTCTCATTTCATAAATATTTGGTGCTGCCAACCATTGTTGTTGAACATGAAGAAGTCCTTGGTGCTGCCTGAGCCAGGTGGTTTGCTTACAGACTTTTTTTTTTTTTTTTTTTTTACCAGACTAGGTAATATCTTCAGTAGAATAAAGGAAAGCCGCCCTGAGTCTTCAGAGCGGGGCGGAATATAAATTGAATTAATTAAATTAAATTAAATTAGATTATTTGCAGCTCAGGGTTGAAACTAGCATCTGATGATGTTGCCTACTTTGGGTAATGAAATGTCTGCACGAAAACAACCAAACTCAGAGAATATCTTCAGTGCTAGAAAATGTTACCTATTCTGGTACCGAAACCTCTGCAAACAAACCACCAAGCTCCGTAAGCACCAAGGAATCCATAGTTCAGCTCTGAGCTTCCATTGATACCATTGTTCCATGCATGGTGATTATCTCTAGGAAGCCTTCTGAAGTCCCTGGTCGGCTAATTTTGGTTCTCTAACAAGCAGCATACTGGTGTTATTGCACATTCTTCATTGGCACGCTCATAAAATCCTTTTAAAAAGGGCCTGACTTCTGTAAGTGTATTTTCAGGATAGGAAGTTTCCCTAAGATGCATCCTGCGAAGTCTGTTCCAACCTTTGAATGGTAAAGAAAAAAGAAAAAAAAAGAACAGAGCTGGGAAAGAAAATACTGTGGTCCATCAACTTCTGGCAGCAGTTTGGGTGCTAATACTGGTTTGTATTCAGTACGTAGCTGCTAATGTCCATTTAATACATAACACTGTCATAAAAGAGATGAAAGCAGCTATTGAAGGGTTTGTAGAAGATTTGTATTAGATTTGTAATAGTGAAAAGAATATAGATATGAAAACTTGTAGCATAATAATGGTTATGTTAATTTGGTAGTGGGACACCTTTTATTTTCAGCTGCTGTGTTTATGCTGTATTGTCCTAAGTCAGCCAGAGGCATACAGTTGCACCAATTGGCCATATACATTGTATAAATAGAGTGGCATTTTAATTACCACAAGATTTTGTGTTGTTTTTGCAGTTTCTATAGAGAAGAGAAACAAGTTACCTTTTGTCATTGCCTTGGAAGATTCCTAGAATTCTACTTACTTATTTAAAAGTATGACTTTGCTACTTGTGATTTATAAGTGAATTGTTTGACATAAAGTTTCGTTGTGCTTCCTGTTACGGTTGCATTGTCTTACTTGGTAGACAGTCCGTTGCCTTATATTGGAAGACTTGGGGTGATTGACGAATATATTCCTCTCTAGAAGTCTGAAAAAACATGTCTGACAGTTAACTGAAGGATTTTCTAAAATCATTGTCTTCCAAATTACTTTTTCTGGGTATAGATAAATAGAAGACTGTGTGTGCTTCTTTTGCATTGTTTTCAAGAAAGTATGCTTGAAGCAGCCCCCAGAAAACAGTCATGGGTAGAGAAACTCCAAGCTATATGGCCTCAGTTGCTCCTCCTGTCATCTGTTGAATTGGCTGGTGCTCCCTTTGTCTTTTCTTGGAACCAATCAATCTATTCTTGATGGGCAGCAAGGAGACAAAGACTGGAAATGTACTTCTTGCTTTCTAATATGTGGAGATGCTACAGAGAAAAAAAGTAAATTGTGGTACGTTATAGCTTATTGTCCTTGAAGTAGTCCTGAATAACAAAGTGAGCCTAGAACAGATAATAAGAAATAGCATGTTGGTGACTTCAGCAAATTTTGGGATAAACAGGCGAAGTTTGCAGGTGGGACAAATTCCAGATTTTCTATTTTCTGTTAAAGGTAACTGGTGAGTTTAAGCCACAATGACATGCTGTTGTTAAAAATCTATGATTTGAATACGGGAGTGTGAGGGGCTTGTTTGCTTTGTTATAATTTAAACTTAGATTGATTTGGGGGGTGTTCTTTTTTTGCAGGCCTCTCTTGGATAACCAATGAGTATCACCAGTGATGATGTCAAAAAGTAAACCAGCCATTTCCTGCCCGTTCCAGTTTTTACAAACTTGTATGATGCAAAGGCTACAATTCAACATCCCAAAAACATTGATTTTAAAACTGTCTAGATGATTGTTGTTGCTTTGGTTGTGCTCTATGCAAGCAGAAACCTTTTCCAAGGTTTACGGCTGACCTTTGAACGGCATATTCTCTGTTTGCTACAAACCTTGGGAGTTAGCAGCATGGGCAATTCCTGTGTTTGTCGAGAAGACAGCAGTGCAGAAGATAATGCAGAATCCAGGAATCACCAGGCAGAGAACAGCAGAATGCCTGTACCTGAAACAAGGAGCCATCAGAGGGACCCAGTACGGCCCCCCCGGCGGGGGCGGGGGCCACATGAACCCAGAAGGAAAAAACATAATGTTGATGTTTTAGTACTTGACACGCTGGCAGTAATTCGGACATTAGTAGACAAGTAAGTATCTGGAGAGCAATGAGGCAGTGAATGAACCTGGCTGCTACAGATCCTGCAATTGTGTTCTGAAACCATCAGAGTGCTGAAGCTCTAGGCTTAATGGGGATAAAAATGGGTGTGTTTGTGGCTTCCTTAAGACACATTTTCAGGATGCTGAATCATTAGATGATAACATTGGAAAGTACCTATTAAGAAGGTAGTTTTGTAGAGAGACTCTTATTTGAACCCTGTCTTTGGTGTCGGATGATATCGAATTTGGACATTTCTGCTAACTTTTCAGGAAAGACTGAATGAATTAGATATTATCAGCCCTTTTTGGTCATGCTGGTTGGAGTATTTGGAAACACTAGTTCAATGTACAAGGAAGATATTTATGTTTCTTTTGGTCTAGCCTTAGTTTTAACACTACCTGGATTATAATTTTTGTTTTAGATTTTTAACCCAACACACCCTTGTTTTACTTCATAGCCTTTCATGAGCCAAGGGTGACATAATCAAACTAAGAAGAATAAGTACAATATAAAAGTGGTTCATAAGCATTAATCACACGCACAAGTTTTAGTGAAAGAGGCTAAAGCTGGTTCCACAATTCTTGAAAGCGCACACATTTTGACAGAGGAAAAAATGTGTGTTGCTAATACTTGTAAATCTCCTGGGATCATTGCTGATGAAGGATTTCCATAAACCACTTTTTCAGGATGTTGATCGTGAATCACTAGATGAAAACATTGGAAAAAGCCTGCTTAGAAGACAGTTTTGGGAGAAACCTTTATCTGACTCCTGTCTCTGGAATTTGAGACCATTGCATTTTATTGCCAAAAAAGGTATAGGGTGTATACATATCCAGTCACCAAAAGACAAGCTTAACAAAGAAAACTATTTTTTTAATCACAGTTGTGCAGAATCTGTACTGCATCACTATTGCACTGGTTTCTAGATGATGTAATAGATAGGTTACAAAAAAGAAAAGTGATGGAGAAGGAAGAGTGCAAAGCAGTTCAGGGTTTTAAAAGAAGACTAGATAATGGAGGATTGGTTTCTGAGTGTCTCTTATCATAACATGCTTATCACTAAGAGTAAAATCATGCACAACAAATACTAGACATTTAGAAAAAGGAGCAAGATACGGCTGTTGTTTCCCTGAATTATTGTTGGCATTTAATTGGTAGCTGTAGGAAAAATACTAAATGAGTACAGGCAGTCCTCAACTTACGACCACAATTGATCCCAATGTTTATGTTTCTAAGTAAGAAATTTGTTAAGTGGGTTTTGCCCTGTTTTACGACTTTTCTTGCCACATTTGTTATGTGAATCGCTGCAGTTGTTAAGTTAGTAACACAGTTATTAATTGAATCTGGTTTCCCCATTGACTTTGCTTGTCAGAAGGTTGCAAAAGGGTATCACACAACCCTGGAACACAACATCCGTCATAAATATGAGTCAGTTACCAAGTAGCAGAATTTTGATCATGTGACCATGGAGATGCTGTAATGGCCATAAGTGTGGGAAATGGTCATAAGTCACTTTTTTCAGTACTGTTGTAACTTTGAACGGTCACTAAGCAAACTGTTGTAAGTCGAGGACTTACCTGTAGTTGTTAAGCTGTTGGATCAGATCCAGCTTCAGTTCCACCCCAGCAGTTGAAACTCAGTGGTTTACTAGTCAGTGCCCATCCAACTCATAGTTTACTTGTTATGGTGAAGTTAGAAGGAATGCTATGCAGGTTACTTGGGATGCTGGAAGAATGAAAGAGGTGATTTTAAACAAGTGAACATGTGTCACTTATTACAGGTAACCTTCAGGTTACAACCACTTGTTCAGGTACCGCTTGAAGTTACAACAGTGCTGAACTAAGGGAATTACGACCAGTCCTCAAAGTTTCAGCCTGTGATTAGGATTGGGACGCTTGGCAACTAGCTTGTTGCAATTCAGAGAGTGACGTAACTGCCGTTCACCACCTTCCCTGCTGACTTCCCACAAGCCGAGTCAATGGGGAAGCTCGAAAAAGGTTGCAAGTTGCAAACACCTCCCCCCCCTTTTTTTGTGGCTTTTTCTCCCAAGCATGGCTTGCTGGGGAATTCTGGGAGTTGAAGTCTACAAGTCTTAAAAGTTGCCAAGATTGGACCTTCCTGTTCTAGGATACCTTTGCTGCTGTCAAAAGCTCTCATAATTCTTTAGATGATCATTCTTTACCAGCCATTCTTGAACCTCTTGTGTCTTTTCGGGCAAGGAACGAAGCACCCTGGGCATGTTTGGAAGGCATGTGATATTGTAAGCAAAGATGACCATGCTGGCTGTTACTAGTATAAGGATGTAAAACAGCCAGGCAGCCCTGCGATATTCTCCTTTGAGTTCTATAATTAAAGACAGGCAGAATATCAATGTCATACCAGACATTTGCTTGCATTGAATTTCGCTGGTGCTCTTTATGAAGCCCCTTCATTGGCTAATTAGTTCTGTTCCTATTTCCGTTGGTCTTTTGTTGAGGAAAAAAAGAGTCATGTTTCACAAAATTGTACTAAACCATCTTTTTTTCCCCCACATCCTTGGATAAACAGCTGTAATGGTTATTCTGGTCTCTGCAGCAGTAGCTTGAATGGCAATTTATTTCACTTGGCTCCAGTTATCCTTCCATAGAATCAAGTGTTCATCCAGAAGGTTACCCCCTCTTTTATCCCCCAAATAATCCTATCATGTTAGCTGTGCTAAAGACTCACAGTTGAACTGTGCTGTCTGTCTGAAGTCCTGCACTTACGTTATTTTGTAAGCTAGCAGTAGTAAAAGTCCTCCATTGTAGGAGAGAGACTAACAGAATTATTGTAAGGATAAAAGGCAAGATATACTTGCTGGTTTTAGCTCCTGGAAGAAAGGATGATGTACGAATTAGTTGGATAGTTGAACAGAGTAGAGCAGCGATCACCAACTGGTGGTCCGTGGACCACTGGTGGTCTGCGAGAAAATTTTGGTGGTCCGCAGAAAAATTATTTGCATTTTTTACATTGCACTAAATTGGGTCCTCAAACTACGGCCCCTGGGCTGGATACATGCAGTGAACGTTTGCATTGCTGCAGAGAGGCTCTCCCTTTGGGGTCTTTTTGTGAGGGTCAGAGGGGGCAAGAAATTCCGACTTGTGGTCTGCTTCAGCCTCCTGGTGTGGGGCTTTGGGCGAAGGCTGGAGGGAAGTACCGCTGGTGGTGAAGAGCCAGAGGGCCTTGTTCCAGTGGGACTGCCTCATGGCCTGGAACTGGTTGGCCACCTCAGCCTGCTGGGCGTCCGGGTGCCTGTACCTGGCCTTGCACTCCCGCAGGTCTTCCCTCTGCTTGGAAAGCCTAGGCTCCTAGTCCTCCGTGAGGTGCTTCTGCTGAGCCTCCTTCTCGGTCAGATCCAATTTGAACTGAGCTGTTTTGCCAGCTCTTTCTCATGGAGCTAAGCACTCAAACAACTGCTTCCTGTTGGGGCCCTAAGGAGCCTGGGCGGGCAGACAAGGAGTAGCTGGGAGGGAAAGGGCAAGTAGAGGCCAGTGAGGCGCCCCTTGATGCAAGTGACATCAAGTTGGCCATGCCCACCCAGTCACATGACCATCTAGCCACGCCCATCCAGCCGGTCATTAGGCAGATCGTATTAGTGGTCCACGGGATTTAAAATTATGAATTTAGTGGTCCCTGAGGTCCAAAAGGTTGGGGACCCCTGGAATAGAGCGTAACCATTCTACAGATTAGATAGAGAACTTTTTCATGAGTTGGGGTTATAGGTAGTCGTAGACTTACAGCCATTTATTGAGGGACCATTCAAAGTTACACCAGCACTGAAAAGGTGACACAATCATTTTTCACATTTATGACTACTGCAGCATCTGTGTGGTCATGTGATCAAAATTTGGATGCTTGGCAACTCGCATGTACTTAGGATGGTCATGTGATCACCTTTGGCAACTTTGTGACAAGCCATGTCAGTGGGGTTTCTAACTTAACAACTGCAGTGATTCGCTTAACAATTGTGCTAAGAATGGTCATAAAATGGGGCAAAATTCATTTAACGACTGTCTTGCTTAGCTGAATTGTGGTCGTAAATTGCAGACTACCTGCACTATTTTTCATTCAATGTGGGCAGGTAGAAATGTACCAACTTGGTAATAATTAACAAGGTTTTTACTTTCTCCTCCCCCTTCCCCTTTTAGTGATCAGGAACCTCCTTATTCGATGATGACCTTGCACGAAATGGCAGAAACAGGTATTTCCTTTCTATTGGGTGGCACTTCACTTGTTCTTTGCTGAAATAAACTTTTCACTCTGGAAAGAAATACAGAGTTGCAGTGTCTGTTTATCATGTGAGGTTGAGCAATTATTTAAATGATTCCTCTGCCTGACAGCAAGCTTGGTAAAATAAAATAACTATTTCTTTGATAATTATAAATGTACCTGTTTAATCTGGCTAAATTTATGAATTATGCCATTGGAAAAAATCAGCCTGCCAGCTGACTTATTTTATTTCTGTTGCGATCAAGTAATTTATCTTAGAATCACCAAAGGAGCAGCTACGTACTTTTCAACTAAATGGAAAAGAAAGTTGTAATTAAAAACCAAGAAGGTTTGCGGGAGCAGGGAAGACCTCCAATGTGTACGGATACCTCTAGATTCCCCCCAAGCTGCTGTGCATATTAAGTATTTGATTGCTTGGCACAGTTACAAAAAGTCTAAATTATTCTATTCTGGGGCTCCAAGATGAGTCGGAGAGACTGGAAGCTGCTCATAAAATTCTGCAGCTTGGTAGCATATCTTATGGGAAATCTACATACCTACACAAACCCATATCTGGATACAGGTAGTCCTTGACTTAGCAGCCACAGTGAAGCCTCTCATTGTGATCATAAATAGTGACCGATAAAGCGGGCCGTTATGTGACCAGCCCAGTTTTATGACCATTTTTGCAGCGGTTGTTAAGCGAATGCTATAGTCATTAAATCAGAGGCCTTCAAACTTGGCAGCTT
Source organism: Masticophis lateralis (assembly GCA_030761175.1). Taxonomy (NCBI): domain Eukaryota; kingdom Metazoa; phylum Chordata; class Lepidosauria; order Squamata; family Colubridae; genus Masticophis; species Masticophis lateralis. Next base: position 22,937,960 of record JAUDYJ010000010.1, read on the forward strand.
TAAGACTGGCAGCTTTAAGACATAGCTTTAAGCTATGCTGGCTGGAGAATTCTGGGAGTTGAAGCCCACAAGTCTTAAAGATGCCAAGTTTGAAGGCCTCTGCATTAAATGAACTCATTGCTTATTATGGGGTGTTTTTGGAAAAACTAGAAATGGTCATGTGACCACAGGACGCTGCAGATGGCTGTAAATGCAGGACACTTGTGTGAGTGGGGGGAAAATTTCAGAACCAGGTGATAAATACCTTTTGGGGGATCTAATTGAACCTACACACAGTGACTGGTGTAAATTGAGGCCTACCTACTACCTACCTGTGCTTTGTTTACTCAGTGCTGTTGTGATCTCCTGTATTGCATGTAACCATTCTAAATTTAAGCTGTTCTTATTGTGCTGAAAACAGAAAAGCAGTTTAAGCCAGAGTAGTCTTCATTATTTCTCGATCCTGCTGTGTGTTTTGGAAAAGCTCCATCATTATTTTTTTCTTCTTCCCCTTTTCCTTCAAGAAGGAACTAGGAGGTAGGCCAGATTAAAACACTGTTCCTGACTAAAGTGATTACAGCCATTTTTACAGCATATGAGAATTTCAAAGTTCCCTTTTATAACTTGCAGTTCATTATGATTCAATTTTCTGTACATATTGTGGAAAATATGATTGACTGTCTCTGATTTGCTGGAGAAAGAGAGTCTATCTGGGTATGACTATTGGGTACAACACCCCCCTCCCCCCAGCATTTCTACCTCCAATTTAGGGTGAAGCAATGTCTTTTTTATCTAACTCTCATTAAAACACCACACAGAGTTTGCGGGTTTCAAAATGACATTGGGGAGTCAATCTGTTTGAGTTTTGTCCTTTGCCAAGGACAAAGGGTTGCCATTTTTGTGGGCTTTGAGAAGGGACAAAATCCCCTCAGCTTTCTTTGGATAATTCACTCTCTCGGCCCAACTTACCTTATGGGATTATTGTTTTGGGTAAAAATCAAGAGGAGAGGGTACAGTAAAAGTCTCCTTGAGCTCCTGAACAGGTAGTCCTCAACTTACAACAGTTCATTTAGTGACTGTTCAAAGTTACAGCGGCTTATGGCCGTTTTGCACAGTTACCACCTTTGTAGCATCCCCATGGTCATGTGATCAAAATCCAGATGCTTGGCAACTGGTTCATACTTACGACCGCTGCTTTGTCCCAAGGTCACGTGATCCCCCTTTTGTGTCCTTCTGACAAGCAAAGTCAATATCGAAGCCAGATTCACTTACCATAAGAACCATGTTCCTAACTTATCAACTGCAGTGATTCACTTAACAACTGTGGCTAGAAAAGTCATAAAATGGGGGCAAAGCTCACTTAATAAATGTCTCAACAGAAATTTTGGGCTCAATTATGGACATAAGTCGAGGACTACCTGTAAATCTAACGAATGAGATGGCTCCAGCAGAAAATGGAGATAAAACTCCCCATCCCTCCCCCCCCCCCCCCCCCACACACACACATACAAAAGAGAGCAAAATCTGACTGCAGGAATTGTGGAAACTCACTAATAGTCTTGCATGTGATAAGATGCATTGACTTCAGTGGGGAGTATTGTGTGTTTCACCTGTGGAAAGTGTCAAGTCCGTCTGCCCAAAGCATCCTGGTTTCCACAAACTTGTGTAGTTGTATTTTGTACAAGTGAAAGTTTGCCCTGGCATTCCGTTTGGTTATTACGAGTGTCTGTCTTGACTCCCAAGAGGCCTAATTTTGTCCTGCCATTCCACTCTGGATCAACAGCCGATCGTTTTATTTTTAACATATGTCTGAGATGATTTGTCCCATTGAATTATTCAAATGCTGATGAAATCTTGTTTTTGGTTAGTGATATGTCTCTCTATTCCTTTAAGTTATTTGTTTTTATTCTTTGGTGGTTGACAGATGAAGGATGGCTGGAAGTTGTCCAGTCCTTAATAAGAGTTATTCCATTAGAAGACCCTTTGGGACCAGCTGTTATAACTTTACTCTTGGATGAGTGCCCATTACCAACCAAAGTAAGTTAAATATACAGATTGGTCAAATGAAATACCTGATTAAATTTAAAATTAAAGCAACCACTTTAAAAGTCTGCTTTAATCTCCTTGATTTTAATATCCTTTAGAAGTGTTTTTTTTTAAAAAAAAATGCAGGTCTCAAATGAATAAAATACCTCAGTGTGGTTGAATGTGAAATGTTTGTCAGTTTTATATCAAAAATAGAACTTGAATAAAAATTCAGAAAAAAATAAAAAACAGTGACTCAAATCGTGTTCTGCCAAAACCAATTTGATATTAATCAATACAATATGTATCTTTAATAGTAGGTCACATTGTCATGTGGCCTCAGTAATGCTAAACATACAGATATTGTTTATATAATTAATTTTCCAAGTTCTATATTATATTATTCATTTTAATTCATCTATCGTCACTACAATTAAAAAATCTACAATTTGTGCCTTGTTAAATCTTAGTTGTTTTTGTATCCTATTGCTGTAGACATTATATCTATGTTTTTTCTCATTATATTAAAATATCAAAAGTATTCACAATCCAATAATATGAATCTAAGAACTGCTTCCAATTTTGTATTTTTTTTCTTTGAAAAGCTGATAATTCTATTATGAAATGCTCTAAAAAGTTATCTGCTCTGAAAAAATACCATACCATTTAAAAAACTAAATATTAGATAATTAGAATTCAGTATGTGATTCCTAATGCCGTATTTGAACATGTAATTTCCCAAATTGTGTCTATATATATATGAAGCAGGAGAAGTTTGAAGCAGCTTCAAAATGGTTACATTTGCTAACTGCTTATAATGCAATTATGTTGTGTATATCAGTGTTCTCCAAATTGCTGATCTTTTGCTTCAGTCCACAATCCACAGTGACACCCAGTATAGGGATAAGGTTAACAGACATCGTTCAGAATGGCTTGCGTGTTTTCTTAGGTGTGCCTTTTAGATGTACAACTTATATTTGTTTTACAATGCAAATTAATTATGTTTGCTTGAAGCACAATCAGAGAAAATAGGGCTTTTAGTTTTCACGTGTTTAATAGTGTTTCTCAGCTTCCTTCAATCTTGTGACTTCTAGTTAAATGTTGTGAGCCATCACTGTTTGGTGCCTTATCATCCGTATGGGAAAGTCATCTTAAGTAAAAGTCTCTCCAAAAGAAAAAACTTAATTTTGTTATTTCATAGAAATATAGAAAGCAGAAAAAGATTCAATGGTCCATTGAATCTGCCCTTTGAGGATTGTTGTTGTTTTCTTTTCTTTTTAATTCACTCCTTTCTTTTTTTAAAATTATTTTTATTTTATTTTATAAATTTTATTGGTGCAATTTCAGTGCTTACTTGTTAGGATCAAGGGTTATTTCAAATTCAGTTTGTGCCTGAATAAGTATAGATAGGTTACCTTATACGGTACTAAGATATGAATGGAATGGAACATTTCTTTTGGTGATCTGACATTCAACAGCCTGCTCCTTTTCCTGTGTAGGATGCATTGCAGAAATTGACAGAAATATTAAATTTAAATGGCGCAGTGGCTCTCCAGGATGCCTGTCATCCTGCCAAACATCGGAATACCACTGCAGTCTTGGGCTGTTTGGCAGAAAAGCTTGCAGGTAAGGATTCTGGGATTTCTCTTTGGGGAGGTCACAGTTCAGTTCTTCAGGACTTCTCCACACATCACTGTTGTTTCTAGGTTTTACAGCTTCACCCTCTCCTAATCTGTAATAAATATATTGTCTATAATTAGACATCTGCTCATAGAGCATCCTTCAGATGGCATGAATGGCATGACAGTGTTTTAATCTCTTTAAATTAACTTGTAATCCCTGGTGCCATTTGCCAGAATGCAGTACAGTGGTTTATGAGTGGTAGGAGTGAGATGTTTACATATAGATTCCTGTTCTGACTCCCATATGGCAATATCTACAGAGGGGAAGTCTGTTTTCTCAGAAGGAAGGTGGGAAACAAAATGTCACTACTGAATTTAATCAACCTTTTTAGAAGGACAAACAAGACTGGAGGTGTCAGATTATGTAAATCACTTTATGTGTTGCTTGTATTCTTCTGTGGTAATGAAAGGGGGTGGGGGAGAGAGAAAACTTAGTCAAAAATATTTTTGCAGCTATATCTTCTTTGCTGCATGCTTCTTCCTTCCATAAAACAAGAGAACTGGAAAGGCAGTGCAGGATCCTAAACTTTTCTGAAGAGACTTCTTAAACAATGTAAAACAGCACCTTCGATGCACGTGTTTCATTTTTAGTGTTTTTACAGGCCCTGCAAGTGTAGGTTTACTCAGCCAAGGAATCTTGGACTACTTACTGCAGAGCTTGGTGAGTACCAAAATAAGTATTGTGTGTGTAAACATTTGAAGGGATTTCTATGGCCTGATCTCATTTAGTCTTGTGTCACAAAAAAAAAAAAAAAAGGAAGCTGCAGCATAGTGTTTTTCAGTGGCACAGTGAATGTTGACACTATTCTGCCCCAGCTCTGGATTCCCAAGGATTGTGACACACACCAGCGGTCCTTATCAAAGTTATAACGTACCAAGAATAAACAAAGTCCGGCAAAGGTTGGCAACCAGCCCAGAAAACAAGATACGATAAGACACTCACTCTTCAAAAATGCTCTTTAATAATTACATGTTGTTTCCAGCAAGAAATTACTAACTGCGTGTGACTTAAATAGGCTAAGGGAGTGGCCAATTAGCTTCAAACCTTACTCTCAAGGAGACCTCCTCCTCCTGAGTAGCCACTCCTGCCTCCTGCCCTGTGTATTCGAGTATTGAGGAGAGGTTCCTCCACTTCGCTCTCTCCACTTGAAGGAGCCTCTGGAGATTCTAAAGGCCCAAACTGAGTCTCTGCCTCTGGCACCACATCCTCTTCAGCCTCCTTTCTGTCCAACGCGAGCGCCAGCTGCGCAGGCTGCTGGCGCGACCCCATACCAGCCTTCTCGTTGTCGGGATCAGCCATGATCTGCGCAGGCCACTGGCCGGCCACAACAGACAGGTTTTGGTAAAGAAGAAGAGAAGAGCCACAGTTCAGAAGTTAGCATGTTTTCTTAAGACACCAACATCTCTCCGGGCCAGTCTCTACATGGTTACTGTCAAACTTTCCAAAAGCTGCTACTAATGCAGTTAATAATATTTTTGCTAGCTGGATGGACTAGCAGTCCAGCTGTATAGGACATTTTGAATGTTATCATTTAATGAAACAATCACATAACTACTAACATATTTTCTTGGGCAAAACACATGCTCACTTCATCCACAACCCTATTTTTGCTTTCGGTGAATTTTTATATGTAATTATAAATAAAAGTTGCGAATCACTCCAATTTCAGCTGTAGAGAAATACAGAAACACCAGCAACATTTAAATTTAACAACCTTTTCACTTTTTAAGGCAGACAGGCAACATGTACTTGACAACTTAAGGGAAAGTAGCTGTAAATTACGTACGTGCTACTAAAAAGATCAATTACCCAGAGTCGTGTATAGCATGGTAATATAAGGATTCTGGTTTAAGGAGCAGCTGCCTTTATACTTTTAACAGTAACGTATTAGAATTGAAGTCACTGTTATTTTACATAAAATCCATGCCTACTTTTCTTCATTTTAGCAGTATAATTTACTTTTGAGCGTGGGAATCTCGTCATTAGTCACACTAAAGCTTCAGAAGGGATTCTTAAAATGATAAAGGTCTCTCCTTCAGCTTTGTCTGGAGGCTGCAGAAATGTGGCTTATGATATCAGGGTAGGTGGGCATGGAATCAAAACCTTAAGGCCCCCATTTAATCTTTAAACCTTCCCCCAAAGAAATATATGCATCTGACTTGGGATGAAGGAGGTTTGAGGTGGTTCTGACATTCTGAAAGAGGTGAAGGCTGCAAATGGGATGGTGTAACTTGGGGGTCCCCAATTCCAGAACTGCAGCCCATTTGGAACCAGGTCCTGTGAGCAGTGAATCAGTGTATGTGCTCCGCTTGCACGAATGTCGGGCACTCGCACAGAAGTATCGCCCCTCTCCCATTTGAAATCAGGTTGTGAGCAGTAGGCAAGTGTGTGTGCGTGCATGAGTGTTGGCTGCTTGCATTTGCGCACAAAGCTCCATTTGTGGGAGTACAAATGGAGCTATGCACACTCACGCACACTCCTACCAATAACAACCATCCCTTCTCCCCAACCCCCCTGCCGGGCCACCAAACCAGAAAGGTTGAGGACCTTTGGTGTAACTTGTTGTTAGTTGCGAAGTCATGTCTGACCCATTGCAACCCCATGGACAATACTCCTCCAGGCTTTCCTGTCCTCTAGCATCGGGGTGAAATGTAAAATTTATTACTACCGGTTCTGTGGGCGTGGCTTGGTGGTAGTGAGTAATGTGACTGGGTGGCATGGCCAACTTTTTTTTTTAACTTTTCAAAGCATTTTTTCTAATGCTTTGAAAAGCCTCTGCCGATCAGGAAACTCAGTTGGGATCATCAGAGACTGTTCAAAGCATTTTTTTAAACCACCTCTTCAGCCAAGAAGTTGCAGAAAAAAATGCTTTGAAAAGCCTCTGACTATCCCAGCTAAGCCGCATGATCATCAGAGGCTTTTTTTCTTTTACTTTTAAAAGCATTTTTTTCGGTCTAAGAGGTTGTAGAAAAAATGCTTTGAAAAGTAAAAGTAAAAAAGAAAAGCCTCTGATGATCCTGCAGCTCAGCTGGTCCTGGGGGGTGGGCAGGGATTTTTGCTACTGGTTCTCCAAACCAGCCACCACCATCGCTACCAGATCGGACGATCTGGTCTGAACAGGGAGCATTTAACCCCTGTCTACCATCCTCCAGAGTCCATTTAAGCTCACGCCAACTGCTTCAATGACTCCATCCAGCCACCTCGTTCTCTGCTGTCCTCTTCTTCTTTTGCCCTCCATCGTTCCCAGCATTCGGCTCTTCTCCAGTGAGTCCTTCCTTCTCATTAGGTGGCCAAAGGATTTGAGTTCCATCTTCAGGATCTGGCCGCCTAAGGAGCAGTCAGGGTTGATCTCCTCTAGGACTGACTGGTTGGATCGCCTTGCAGTCCAAGGGACTCGCAGGAGTCTCCTCCAGCACCAGAGTTCAAAGGCACTCAGCCTTCCTTATGGTCCAACTTTCACAACCATACATTGCAACTGGGAAAACCATAGCCTTAACTATATGTGGTGTAACTTACCTCTGCAGAAACTATGGTTTGGAAGATGAGGAACCTTTTTTGAATGGGAAAGAGGAAGGGGTGATCCTGTAGCTAGAACTTCTGGCTTTTTCACTTGCTAAACTAGAATAGTAGTCTTATTTCCTTTTGTGTAAGAAAGCAGTTTGTATTGTACTCAAAGGGTCTCTTTTATTTTTATTGTGTTAAAGAGTAATTTTTCTTACTCATACAAATCCCCCCCCCCCCCGGGTGTTGGAAAAACTAACCAACGCTTGATTTTGAAGACAGCTTTGGGGGATATTCAATACAATAATTTCCCTTCTTTATCTTAGGAGTTCCAGTCCCATCCAACTGTCATGCTTTTTGCACTAATAGCCCTGGAGAAGTTTGCACAAACAAGTAAGTGTGCTCATTTGAAATGCAGAGTTAAAGACAAAACAGGTGCCAGGATGGGTTATGATCTGGGATATTTACAGTATTTTGAGCATTTATATGGCTGTCCAAATCAAACAGCATGACTTTGGCTAGCATACAAATAAAACAATACAAAAAAACCATATACCATTAAAAACCAATTAAAACAATAACATGCAACCAGAACTAAAATACACTCCATTATAGCTCATCCAGAGAACAAGTTCAATGCAGTAATTAAAGCACTGGGTTACAAAATGGGAAGCTGTGAGTTCTAGACTTGCAGTACACATGAAGCCCAGCTGGGTGACCTTGAGCCAGCCAGTCTCTCTTGCCCTAGGAAGGAGGCAATGGCAAACCACTTCACTCACCCTGACCCAAAGGCTTGGGGAAAGAACCAGGCCTTGTCTGCTTTTTTGAAAGTATTCAGGGGTTGGATTTATTCTTTTCTTCCAAATTCCTACCTGGCCGTGGTCAAGAGCGGTGGTAGCATCAGTGTTTTAAGCAAATAACCAGCAGGTAGCAATTTGTGTGGGTGCCAAGATCTCCTTCCTGCTGTTCCTTTCACACCACTGGAGATGGCAGTGGAGAAAGCAGGAAGGCTTGCCAAGCATAAGCTTTGAATCCTCAGCTACCCCCTAGGTGTGGCCTTCAGGGGTGGAGAAGCATGACAAATTCTGTCACCCATGAGGACCTTGATGGTGCTTGTTGAGGACTTCTTCCCCAAATTTCAAAGCTGCAAGGGACTAAATTCATTGTCAAGAAATGGGGACAGAACTGATGTGCCTCTGGCTTGACCTGCATTGTCTGTGTTCAAACACACATTCACACATGTTCAAACATGAGCTGCGGTGGCGCTGTGGTTAGAATGCAGTACTGCAGGCTACTTCTGCTGATCACCAGCTGCCAGCAGTTTGGCAGTTCGAATCTCACCAGGCTCAAGGTTGACTCAGCCTTCCATCCTTCCAAGGTGGGTAAAATGAGGACCCAGATTGTTGGGGACAAAATGCTGACTCTATAAACCGCTTAAAGAGGGCTGTAAAGCACTATGAAGCAGTATATAAGTCTAAGTGTTATTGCTATTTGTGTGTCCTAAACAAGAAATGGATAGTAAAATCAAGATGCCACTGAGCTGAATTCATCTCCTGACGATGACTACAGCTGGAGTTGTTTTCTTGGCCTCTGGCCCTGACTGTCTGCCAGCAGCTACTGGCTGCTGAAGCTTTAATGGATTATGGTGGAATTTATATAGTATGAGAAAGGGGAATATGCCGGGGGGGGGGGGGGGGGGGCAGGAGGGGACAAAAGCCTTTTTTCCTCTTGGAAATGCTGGGTTTTTAATGATCATGATTTCCCCCCCATAATTGTGAATCCATTCCAACTCTAGGTGAGAATAAAATGACAGTTTCCGATACCTGCATCAGTGATCAGCTAGTTTTGTTAGAGAAATGGACAAACAATCCAGACTATTTAAAACGCCAAGTTGGATTCTGTGCTCAGTGGAGTTTAGACAATCTGTGTAAGTAATAATATTTTTCTACTGTGAAGGTGATGTTTCTAAACAGTATGGTTATTAGAAATGTCTTGTGTTTGCAGCAAAAGTAACAACCTTTAACACTTTACGTTTAGAAAATAAACTTGCATATTCATTTCATCAGATGTTTCAGGGTGCAATTCCTGAATGGTATATAAGCGGTATGGATGAATGTATGTGTGTAAGATGGAGCAGGAGGAGGAAAACAGGGAAGCAGCAGTTTCACTGACATACCGCTGTTGTGAATTTTAATTCTTCTAAATCCATATTGTTTTTAGCATCTGCGCCTAAAATGTAATATTCTCTTGGTTAGAGATCTGACACACTAGTAATGGTGATTATTAAGGCACAATATAGTATAAATTGGGAAATCAGGCAAATAGAAATAATACATTGTTTTGTTGCAAGGGGTTTCCAAACTTGGCAACTTTAAAACTTGTAGACTTCAATGCGCTGGCTGAGGAGTTCTGGGAGTTGAAGTCCATAAGTTGTAAAATTGTCAGGTTTGGAGACTCCTGTTGTAAAAGAGTACAGCCTATCAGGATTCTCCATTACTGAAAGGGTGCAGGTACATTAGCACATTTTTCCATGTCTGCAAAGGTCTTGTTTTAATACGTGTGTTGGCATTTAGCTATAGATCCAATTCTCCGCTGTTGGTAATTCCAAGGAAAGTGGCAGATACAATTTACACTATTAATCAAGTGTCTTATTGAAACATAGCCATGAACTTGTCCTGACTGAAGAGGTTTTAATTGGAGATTCTAAACTGTTCATTTAGTCTGGAAGGTGGGTTCTCTAGACTTTTCTTTTATAGATTAGTCTGGAAGCTGGGTTCTCTAGACTTTTCCAAAAAGACAAGTTGGTTTGAGACCCAGGGGAAAGGATACAAAATGACACCAGTGTCCTGTTTTGAATGCAGATGGTGTTAGATAATCTAATTCATTTCTAAAACAAATTCCATATCAATTTTCAGAAGATGAAGACCGTCATTAGTGAAAAGCCATTGAAATTGAATTTCTTAATTGGTAAATTGAAAGTAACCTCTTGCCAGCAGCTAAATGTAGCTAGTATTAATAGAATGCGTATAGAAGCACACATTCACAGGTTTTGTTATGTTCCGTCTCTAGTTTAATCAGAGAAAGAAGCCTTCTGGCGAAATACCAACTACAGTATCCCTAGCCAATATTTATTTAAGAGCCGTCACTCTTAAATTCAATATATAACTGCATTTTGGGGGATATTGTATATTAGTATCTGCTCTGTGCAGGCTCCTTTTTGCAAGCTAGTGGTTAGAATGGATCCTCTCATCTTGGTTAGAGACATGTAGAAATCATAGTCCCTGGTTTGCTCTTCTTTTGACATGCTAAAATTGTAAAGGAAGCTAATGACTCCAATTTGTTAGAAGAAAAACCAGCTAGGGATTCCCATTTGCACATAATGCTAAGCAAACCACAGATGGAGCAGTTATACTTAATTGCTTTTGTTGGCAGAAGACAAGCAGAAAGCATTTAGCATGTGGGCTCATTCCCCTTAAGCCCAAATTCTAAAGAATTCAATCTTTGAATGCCTGTCATTTAAAGGGATAGTTGCTTATTTGGAAAGTGTTTGATTCATTCTTAAATGGCCGAAATTGGGCAGACGAATTCAGTTTTCTAGGTTACCATTACTACATTGCTGGATAGCCCGTATAACCATTCTTCTTCTTTCCTGCAGTTTTGAAAGAAGGGAGACAGTTTACGTACGAGAAAGTTGACCTGACCAATATTAGAGCCATGCTGAACAGCAATGATGTCAGTGAATATCTGAAGATCTCGCCGCATGGGTTGGAGGTAGCCTTGTGTGTGTGTTTTTGTGCATTAATTATGAAATACTGTTTATGCTGGCTCAATTTCCCTGAATAGCAGGGGAGATCTGGAGGGAGGGAGGGAGTTTCTATGAACTAAAAGACATATTGCTTTCAGAGTGCGTATTTTAATTACTTTGCTTTTAACTCAAATCAGACAGCATTTTAAAAAAAAACATTTCTGTGTAATTAATGGAGGAAAGTGCATACTATAAAGGCATGCTGGGTAAGATCTTAGCTCTTTGGAGACACAAAATAAATACATCATTCTTGATTGTCTCACCACATGGACCTTAGCTTGAGAAAGGGAGATGGGCCCTCTTTATTGGTAAGTGCATGGAGATATAATATGCAGGCAGGCAGTCCTTGGCTTACAACCAGACTTTCAGTTGCTAAACAAGTGAGTCGTGCCCAGTTTTATGACCTTTTAGGCTATGGTTGTTAAGTGAATCACTGCACTTGTTAAGCATACGCAGTTTCCCCATTGACTTAGTTTGTCGGAAGCCAGCTGGGAGGTAGCAAATGGCGATCACCCCAGAATGCTGGTTACCAAGCGCCCATATTTTGATTACATGACCCTAGGGATGTTATGAACGTCCTAAATGTGAGAACCCATCATATGTCACTTTTCAGTGTTGTTTAACAAGTCACTAAACAAATGGGTTGTAAGTCAAGGGCTACCTGTGCAGTGATGAAAGGTTCCAGTGAAGTCTTGTCCCATCAAACCTGGCATTTTATTTTGGAAAAGGCCAAGTCAGGATTTCCCCCCTTTGTTTAAAAATTGACTAAAGGCTTGCATTCAGGAGCTGATATATAGATCACTGAGTTAAACCAAACTCCTATTCAGGGGTTGGTGTTTCCAGTCTCCGAGAGACTCTAGTGAAATGCTTTTGATCTTGAATTTCTGTTAAAATTCAAAATGGCAGTTTTTCAGATCTATGTAGTCCCAAAAAGATCATAATTGGGCCCAGCAGCATGGTCATTAAGCAGAGCAGCATATGGCCACAACTTGCAGTTTTGCTACCTACTTCTCCATTGACTCCTCTTGTTGCCGGGCTGTGAAGTATGCCAGTAGCAGTCATGTAATCATGGGATGCAGTGACAGTCATAACTTCCTGCTGGTTGCAAGCAACTCAATCTCAATCATCTGACCAAGGGGACACCAAAGATCTTAAGTGTGAGGACTAATCCTGGAGTAGAGGTGTTTTTCTTTGCTAGATGACTGAGTGGGATGGTTGACAACATGTCTCCTCAATATTCCTTGCATATCTTCATCCTTTCTGTATCAGATGTTCAGTGATCTGCCCTTTCCAGCTCTGAGCCTCAAGATGAATAATACTGCAGCACCCTGGATTCCTAGCCAGTTGACTGTGCTGGTTGAGGTTTCTGAGACTTACAGTTCTCCCAACAAATATATGAGATTAATAAATTGGGCGGCTGAGCACTTTAATGTGCCTTTTGGCGTCAAATTTGCACATGGACTTTAATTTTTCACCCCCATGTTTTCGTCTGCTAGGCCCGATGTGATGCTTCGTCTTTTGAAAGTGTCCGATGTACCTTCTGTGTAGATTCTGGAGCTTGGTACTATGAAGTCATAGTCATTACTTCCGGAGTGATGCAGATAGGATGGGCTACAAAAGACAGCAAGTTTCTCAATCATGTAAGTGCTCGTGGGTAGGAATCTGTCTACCAAATTGAACTGGCACTGGACAAACCCCCCTATCCTCTCACCTCTTCATCCCACCTCTGAAAGTTTGACTTGAAAGCAATTTACATGGATAATATTCTTTGTAGCATGTTTGCAGACCTACCCATCCTAGCAATATTTTCCTGGATTTTGCTGTACTGAGGTATTTGTAGAAGCCAAGTAATCACTGGCTTCGGGTATCATTCACACAGAGCAGAGAAGTCATCTCTTGCAGGGTGCACAGTGACTCATTCACCCTGCTGGTGTTGTGGCCCACCAGCGGTCAGTGGGTCTGGCAGCAGATTCGGAGAGTGAGGAGGTTGGGGAGGAACATGGCCCAATCCTGGAGTCTGGGGAAGGCTCTGATGAGGGCTCTGCATCGGAGGCAGAGAGGGGGCCAGGGCCGTCTGACAGTCATCACCTGCTTTTGGAGTCAGACATCAGTGAGGCAGATGAACAGCTGGAGCCTGTTCCCAGTGTGCGCATGCGCAGAGTTGCCAGAAGAAGAGAATGGCTAAAGAACAAGGGTCGACTTGGGAGTAAGGCCACAGGTGGATGATGAATGGCCTGTCCCAGAGGGAATAAAAGAGGAGAGAAAGGGGAGGGGTGTTTGCAGGAGACAATTAGTTCATTCCTGCATTCTTGCCAAGTATTGCAGCGTCTGACAGATATCGGCCTGGCCACTCTCCAAGCCTGATAAAAGTTGGTAATTGCAAACTATCTTGAAAGACTGTGGGAGAGGAAAGGCTTTGCTGGAGAGGAATTCACTGTAAATTAAATAAAAGGGGTTTATCGGGAGGAGAACTCGGCTTTGTGCTGCTGGGGAAGCCTAGGTCAGAACAGCTGGTATTGCTCTTCAGGCTGGCTGATGGCCATTCATAAAGTGGTGGGGAGGGACTCTGGACAGGGACCTGGGAAATAGAAGTTCAGAGCCCTGTTCCAGGCTCATTTGGCAACCTTCAGCTTTTCAGTTTCTTTCAACTTAATCTTCACTTTGAAGCAGATCTGATCAAGACATGATTCTCTAGCCCTGGTTGTATTCCAATAATTTGTTTACTGGTCACTAATGGGCAGTGGGGTGGATGGACTTGTTGACCATCAATTCCTTCTGGGGTTGAACCTCTGTGAAAACAGGCTCAAGGGTGTCTCCTCCCAGTAACATGGAGAAGGAAACAAGGTTCAATTGTGTTATGCAGAATTGTTTTGGTTTTGATCCCGTTTTGGTCACCACATTACAATAAAGATGCTGAGACTTTGGAAAAAGTGCAGAGAAGAGCAATTAAGATAATTAAAGGCCTGGAGACAAAAACATATGAAGAATGGTTGGCGGATTTGGGTTTAGTTAGTCTAGAGAAGATCCAGTATTTGCGGGGCTGCCACAAGGAAGAGGGGGTCAACCTATTTTCCAAAGCACCAGAAGGCAGGACAAGAAACAGTGGATGGAAACTAATCAAAGAGAGAAGCAACCTGGAATTGAGGAGAAACCTCCTAACAGTGAGAACAATTAACCAGTGGAACAGAAGTTGCCTTCAGAGGTTGTTGTAGGTCCTTCATCACTGGAGGTTTTTAAGAAAAAAATTGGAAGTCACCTGTGGAAATGGTGTAGGGTCTTCTGCTTGAGCAGGGGGTTGGACTAGAAGACCTCCGAGGTCCCTTCCAACTCTATTCTGATTAGTATTGATATTTTGATAATACTTAAAGTTGGGAACATGCGGGTGTTGTAGTGAAATGGTTTTATTTAGTCCTATTTTCTCTTTAAGAGTTTCTTCTGACAAATCTCTTACAACAATGATGGTTAACCTTTTCTGGACTGAGTGCCCAAACCACAAAAATGCAATGTGCATGCGGCCCCCGTGCATGCAGCCCGTGCATGCGCGGCAGAGACCTGATGACCAGCTGGCTGCTGGGAAACGGGTGTGCATGCATTGCAAAGCTGAACTGGGGTGACGGCTTGCATGCCCACAGAGAGGGCGCTGTGCCATAGGTCCGCCATCACGGTCTTACCTCTAGCCCTATCCTTTTATGCTTTAACCCAGAGAATAAGTGGGGAAATTTTACTCAGATCAGAACACCCGTCTGCATCGTATTGTGATCCTCCTGATTATTAGCCAAATGTGTAGGCAGAACGCAACACATCCTTTAATGAAATACTGTATTCTATATTTCCTGAAGGAAGGTTATGGCATCGGGGACGATGAATACTCTTGTGCTTACGACGGCTGCCGGCAGCTGATCTGGTATAATGCCCGAAGTAAACCACATTCCCACCCATGCTGGAAGGAAGGTATGATATTGTCCCACTCGTTTTCTCGTTGCTGAAGTTGGGTCACTATCCAGTTGGCCCTCATTTGTTTTCTGTTTTCCTAGAGTGTAGAGCACAGCACAATGATCTAATTTCCAGCGCTAGGAAAATCTTTTTTTGTTGTTGTTGTAAAAGTTTTACAAATACAAATTTTCCCACTTCCCCCCCCTTCCCCTCCCCTCCCTAACCCTCCCCTCCCCCCCTTGACTTCCCAAGGTGAAATCCAAATCACATCATATCATGCAATTCCCCCAAACTAATCTGCCCCCTGTCTATACTATAAATTTCTACATAACATTCAGCTAGAAGCTAACTGATACTTCCTTGTTTGATATTTATTCTGCACATAATCTATCCATTTCTTCCATCCATTTTCATCCAGAAAATCTTACCATGGGAGCAGATGGAACCAGTTACGAATAACTGGCTTCCTTTTGCTCCAGGTGTTTCAGCAAGAAGGTGGGCAGCCATTTTTCGGGGATGGCTTAATTTGGATCGCTCCATTGAGCAAAGGAGTTGGGCTCAAGTGACCCTGCCTGCCTGTGATTCTAGCACAGAGACTTAAAAACCGGAAGAAAAATGTCATGAAATAGATTCTTGAACAATGGAGCAAGATACCTGCAGCTGCAGGAGTCTCACTCCCCAGTAGTCTTTTTATGGGGATGTCTGTACACCTGTTTCCTGTGCTTATTATTAGTTCAGTGCTTCCGCAGTGATCTTGTGAGTTCAGGAGGCCTTCCTCCATGGAAACAGAGCAAATTGCAAATACTGTAGCTAATTAATAGGCTAATGTTTTGGTAGGCAGAATAAAATCAATAGAGAGCACGTTGTGAAGATGGCAGTGACTTTGTAGCAAGCCTGAATTTGTCAGTCAGTCATTTATGACACGGCTGCATTTCATGGACCTTGATGAGCACCATACGTCTCTTAATATGTCAAACCTATTAAGACATAAACATATTAATTCATCTTGGGGTGGAACTTTTGCAGCATCCCTCCAGATTACAAATTGTAAATAGCTTGGTTTTAAAAAGAAAGCATGCTCCTGCAGCCAAATTCTGTGTAACTTTCTAAATCCTTTTTTTTTTAATATGCTGAAATGCTTTTGAGGATAAGGCTGTTAGTAACCCAACTGGTAAATCATGGTTGGCATATCAGAAGCCAACTTCATAAATGGGTTCTTTTTCTCATATGTGAATTTTTATCCCCTTGCATACCACTATTTCTAGAGTAACTAATGTAAATTCTGATGCTTATTTAGCTTTTATCTTAACCAGGATTTGAAGCAGTTTTACAAATCCTGGTTGAGATAACACCTGTTATTGGTAGTTTTCTTGGTTTTGATTAGATGGAATAAATACAGTTAAAACCGCTAAAAGGAAGAAGATGACATTTATTGTAAGATAGCGTCCCTGTTTGCAGGACTGGCTTTTAATTTGTAAACACGTAGAGAACAGTCATTTTATCTTCTCCACATATCTGAATATTTATTGAAAGGTTTTTATACACGGGGATAGAAACACACAAAAGTGGGAAAGATGGAAACACAAATCCAGACTGTTTCAGGCACCTTGCTTTGTATGGATTGGGTGTTATGGGGGAACACAAATGTAACCCAACTACTATGACCCTTTCAGTAGTTGTCAGATAAAACCTGAGCTCCCTATTCCTCTTTTGCAGGATATAGTGAGAGTGTCTGGGTGATACCTTGTATTTCAATCACTTGTTTTCTTATGTTAACTAAGGTGACACTATAGGATTTTTACTGGACTTGCAAGAGAAGAAGATGGTTTTTTATTTAAACGGGAACCAGCTTCCTGCTGAGAAGCAAGTGTTTTCATCAGCTATGTAAGTTCATTCTTCAGAGGGCGATGCCCATTTTGCAGTAGAAGTCCGTCTTTGCAGAATTAGTAATAAATATTTAGTAAAATAAGACTTGATTTTGAGGAGGCCCACAACCTGAAGTGCCCGAAGGAGCCCAGCTGTCTGTACAGATTGGTCTGATTCAAACAAAATGTTAATCTCCAGTGAGGATTTATTGACTTGTGTTTTAACTAAGCATGATAGGTAAATCCACTCATTTTGATTTAATACAGTATTAAAATCACTGGAGTTTGTGTAATAAATCATGGTTTTTTAAAATTCTCAGATGTGAACACTAGTATGGCTTTGCTTTGGCCTTTTAAAATAGTTTTTATTTTCAAGTACAGTTGACCCAGTTCTCTGTTATTCTTTCCCTTCCTCCACCAGCCTATTTTCTTGGGGAGATCCTTGTTTTGTGTTTCCTGTGACTATTTTTCTTATTGAGTTTTCTTGAAGCTTATTTCACAGCTTCTTCCTTAATGGGATATAGCAATTTTGAATTCCCAGGTCCCTGCTGCTAAGAAAAGGAGGGGCAATTGCTCAAAGTGACACATTAACAACAGTTGCAAATTGGGTCAATCGTGGGTGACCTGATTTTCGACGGTCACAAGTTATGATCGTGGTGGACAGGCTCCATTACAATCATAATTTGAAGACCACTTGTATGCTGTCCTCAAGTTACAACCGCCATGGAGCCTGCCCATCCCGACCATAACTTGTGATAATTGTAAATGGGGTCACCCTTTTCTGGCTGGGGAATTCTGGGAGTTGAAGCCCAGACATATTCAAGTCGCCTAGCTTGAGGATCATTGATGCAGAGAATGCCCATCAACCCGTGCTGATAAAAATCACTCCTAGCCACAGAAGTCATCTTGGCCTTAAAAAAATAAAAACAACACCTCCAGCTGTGAATGCCACTACCCTTATGGCATTCCTTCTTTAAAGGAAGTGTTAGGGATGATGAAGGTTGTAGTCCAGGATTTGGAGAGCACACAAGGCACACAGCCATTGGCTGACTTTAAAAATCATGGTTGTTTCCTAGCCTCTCACTATGAAGAATTTTTTAAAAAATTTTTAAATTTATTTATTTATTTTAGTTTGATTTATATGCTGCCCTTCTCCGGAGACTCAGGGCGGCTTACAATGCGTTAAGCAATAGCCTTCATACTTTTGTATATTTTATACAAAGTCAGCTTATTGTCCCCACAAACTGGGTCCTCATTTTACCTACCTTAGAAAGGATGGAAGGCTGAGTCAACCTTGAGCCTGGGGAGATTCGAACTTACAGTAATTGCAGACAGCTGATGTTAATCACAATGCTTTAGTCTGCTGAGCTACCTGGCCCTGAGCTACAGAATTAACTCCCAACAGGTAAGCTAGTATTGTCGCACTGATTTTTGTTTTTCATTCTTTTATCACGCAGTTCTGGCTTCTTTGCTGCTGCTAGTTTCATGTCCTATCAACAGTGTGAGTTCAATTTTGGAGCAAAGCCTTTCAAATACCCTCCCTCTGCAAAATTTAACACCTTTAACGATTACGCGTTTCTGACGGCGGAAGAAAAAATCATTTTACCAAGGTAACGTGCGTGGACCTGGAAAGCTGGGGTGTACTTTTGTGCTCTGCATCTTCCCTTTATTTGCAGAAAGTAAATGATTGTCTTCCTCGGGTGAGGAGCTAATGCATCGCTCACATCAGTAAGCAACACATTAACTCCTCACCCAAGGAAGACATTAGTGTGAATATGAAGCCCCCCCTGTCAGTTGTGTGTCTATTTTTCACCTTATCCTATTTAATCTTCAGACATAGACGCCTGGCCTTGTTAAAGCAAGTGAGCATTCGAGAAAATTGCTGTACGCTTTGCTGCGATGAAATAGCTGACACAGAACTCAGGCCTTGTGGACACAGGTACTTTAAGAAACAGTGACTTTTGATTGACATTTCTTGTAATTTCACACACACACACACACACACACACACACACACACACACACACACATACACAGAGGCACACACTGCCCTTGGCAGTGTGAACAAATGCCAAGCCCATCTGATCTAGATATATACCTATGTTTGCCCAAAAATAAGATTAGTTCTTCTATTAATTTTTGCTCCAAAAAATGCATTATTAGTGCTTATTTTCCAGTTAGGTCTTATTTTTAGGGAAATACAGTACTGAATGCATCCGCCTGGCTGATGATTGGCTCAATTTATATGCCGCCCTTCTCCAGAGACTCAGGGCGGCTAACAATGCGTTAAGCAATAGCCTTCGTACTTTTGTATATACCTGCTTAGTAGGGCTTTTGGCCCCCTCTAAGCGGTGTTCTTTTTCTACACAAAATCAGCTTATTGCCCCCACAATCCAGGTCCTCATTTTACCTACCTCGGAAGGATGGAAGGCTGGGGTCAAACTTGAGCCTGGTGAGATTCGAACTTGCAGTAATTGCAGGCAGCAGGCAGCTAAGTGCTATTTAACAGCGCTTTAGTCCACTTCTCCACCAGGCTTCTGATCTTAACTGGGGCTTATTTTTGAAATAGGGTTTATATTAGGAGCATCCTTAAATATCATGCTAGGACTTATTTTTCCATTGGGCCTTATTTTCAGGGAAATAGGTTTTATATATAGTCCTCAACTTATGATTTAGCCCCACATTTCTGTTGCTAAATGGAAGCCAGTTGTTAACTGAGTTTTGCCCCATTTTACGACCTTCCTTGGCACAGTTGTTAAGCAAATCATGACAGCTGTTAAAAGAATCATGCCGTTGTTAATCAAAACTTGGCTTCCCTCATTGACTTTGTTTGTCAGAAGGTCCCAGAAGGTAGTCACATAATCCCAGGACTCTGCAACCATCATGAATACATGCCAGTTGCCAAGCATCTGAATTTTGACCACATGACTGTGGAGATGCTGCAAGAGCCAAAATTGGTCCCTAGTCACTTTTTTCCAATGCTTTTATCACTTTGAATGGTCATAAGTGAATGGTTGTAAGTCGGGGACTACCAGTTCTCGACTACCAAGCAGTATTCAGCATTGTGTCCAAATCAGCCCTATGGTAGACAGAGCGTTGTGTTGTAAACCTGGCCTGTGTCTCAGTGACTGGTCTTGCCTCACACCACTCCAATCACGACCTTGCTGACTGACACACAGCTTCAGCGTGCAAGAGAGGAAGTGCATGATGCTTTCCCTGTTTAGGTCTTGCAAGCTGTTGCCCAATTTTTTGAGAGGCCTTACGTGAGTGACTCCGTACCTAACAGCCGGAGAAGACCCAATTCTTTCTCTTCGCAAGGCTCTATCCCATTTATTGATTTATTTATCAAATTTATGTAGCCACCCATCTCACTGAAGGCAACTCAGTGCACCGCAGCACACAACAGAAATAAAAAAGTATAACACCCCCCCCCCAACAAATTCAAGTATAAGAACCATAATAATAAATATCCTAAAAACCAAAATGGAACCATAAATGGAAGAATAAAAAGGATCTCTCAGCAATGGGGTCATCAAGAGGATATCTCCAGTTGTTCATGTCATCCTTCCCAATTATCCCTGGATTAGATCTGCTAAGAGGAGGTAAACGTCGCTTGCTTAAAATCTGTGCCGGTGTTTCTCAACATTGGCAACGTTAAGATACAAGGACTTCTGGGAGTTGAAATCCATGTATCTTAACATTGCCAATTTTGAGAATCACTGATCTATGCATTCCCACATCCATATAAAATGTTCCTGCCCTAGAATGCACTATTTCCTTCAAGATAGAGATGCCTGGGCCAAACCCACAATAACCTTCAATATATTTGGCACCTTTTTAACCCTTTAAAGTTTGCTTTAACGCTCTTCCGGGAAAGAAACCGCCTTAACTCTTCTTGCATCCTTGTCTCTTTTCAGTGATCTGTGCATGGAATGTGCCTTGCAACTAGAAACCTGCCCTTTGTGTCGGCAAGAAATTCAGACCCGCGTCCGACAGATTGCTCACATTTCATGACACGGGGAGAACTTGGTCTCTTGTGGATTTGCCAACCAGTCCATTGCATCCAGCGCCAGAAGAAAGGCAGCTCAAAACAAGCGCCATCTCGTGTCCCATTTCCTCCCCCCTCTCCCCCAGGCCGAAGCCCAGCCTCCTCATCCCCATAAGGACCACAGATGGGAAGCCTGTTGAATTGCTGCAATGTATCATCCTCGCGAGATGCTTGCTTTTCAGCGGTCATGAAAATTGGTGGTGAAAGCTGACTTACCATTTAATTTATCCCTCCTTCAAGATTGATTAGGAAAGCCTTCTTCATTTCTTTCTCTGGTTAATTTTTGCCTTCTCAACTTCTCCCATTCACACACTGAAGACTTTGCACTGGAAATGTTTAATGCATAATCTCCTAAAATGGGGACGTAGCTGTTTCCCAAAGCCTTTGTTTTGGCAGCCATTATGCATTTTTTTTATTACTTTGTCACTGTAGCTTCCTGCTGGTCAGAGTACAACTCCTATATATATTTTGGACTGTTAGCATGGAAATGTTAAAAGAGACTTGAAACTGACATGAAGAAACTGATTTCTGAGGAAAATTGGTTATTTTCATTCATAGTATTTCTAGTCCCTTCAGTTTCAGTACCTACAATTTTGTGAAAAAGAAAAAAAAGCTAATTTTCAGGAGGAATTCTTATAAATGCAGCAACAGACTGGAGATAGTTTGATATTCTAGGTATTTTTAAGGTACCATTGATCATTGCTTTTTTTAAAAAAAAAACAATCTGTCCTTGCAAGTTCTGTACATTTTGAAAATAGTGAGCTATGGATCTTAAGATCCGGGAAGAATATGGAGCAAATGTGTTAATATTGTTTTGAAGAAATACATGTTTGAATAGCAAATAGCTTGATTTGGTTAATTTCTACTTAAGATGATCCTAACTATTTTTTATATTATGGTGTTTACTCAGGCGACTTCTGTAAAACAGTTGCCTCAATCTTGTTCCTAGTTCCCCATGGATTTCTGAAGAAGCAGAAGTCGTAAGATAGTACAAAGCCATATCAAAATGTTCATCCTGAGATTAAATAAACTGTGCTGGGTTTTAAGAAGAGACGGAGATGGGGAAGAAAAAATCTCAACTTCACAATTACCGGTAACTAAGATGCATATCATTATAACGTTACAGATGAGTTTCTGAGACAAGAACAGAATAAACTGGTAGAAAAAGTACTCGGGAAAGACTGAGTAAAAGAAATTGCATAATCCTTTTTAAGTTTATGGCATTGCACTTCATGCTAGCATATTTATTTATTGCAGAGTCAGGGAAATGCAGCTCTTACTTGAATAAATGTTGACCCCATTTTGCAGTTTGATCACAAAACCAGACCCATAAAAACGGTTTTTAAAAGTGGATGTGGCGTGATTTAACTGTTAATATTTAACACGTGCGGAGCATTTAGGAGCTCCCTGCCTCAAAATGGATTCCCAGGTTTAAAACTAGTACTATGCCAGGAATGTTTTATAAAAAGATTCTCACATACAAATGTGTCTCGTAAAAAGAGGAAAAGGGGATCTACACATACTTTATCTTAGTCAAGAGGCCAAGAAGCGGGGATCTAAGATTTTATTGCTCAGAAGGATTGGGACTGAGGAGTATCTGATACCTAGAATCCTGCATCCAGTTTTGGTCCCCACACTATAAAAAAAAGATGTTGAGGCTCTAGAAAAAGTGCAGAGAAGAGCAACCAGGATGACGAGGGGACTGGAAGCTAAAATATACAATGAACAGTTGTGGGAACTGGGCATGGCTAGTCTAGTGAAGAGAAGGACCAAGGGAGAGATGAATAGCAGTCTTCCAGTATTTGAGGGTCTGCCACAGAGAGGAGAGGGTCAAGCTATTCTCCAAAGCCCCTGAAGGCCAGGCAAGGAATAATGGATGGAAACTGAACAAGGAGAGATTCAACCTGAAAATAAAGAGGAATTTTCTGACAGAACAATCAACCGATGGAACAGAAGTTGCCTTCGGAAGTTGTGGGAGTTTCATCCCTGGAGGCTTTCAAGAAGAGACTGGACTGCCATCTATCAGAAATGGTGTAGCATCTCCTGCTTGGGCGGGGGTGGAGTGGAGGAGTGGGGGGTAGACTAGATGACCTACAAGGTCCCTTCCAACTCTGTTAATCTATGTAAATGTATATGTAGACATGAGGAGCCAGATTGTTGGGGGCAATAGGCTAACTCTGTAAATTGCTTAGAGAAGGCTGGAAAACACTGAACGGTACTGCTACCGTATATCCCTTTGTGGCTATTCAGTAGGGCCATATTCCACAGCCTTGGCAACTTTAAAATATGTGGACTTCAGCTCCCAGCCAGTTATGGTGCCAAGGTTGAGAAATCATGCAGGAGGCCTCTACAAAGCTGCTAAAAGGGTATTTCAATCTTTTGAATGAAGCAACCCTTCCAAATCCCTTAAGAAGCAATGCGACCAAAATGCCCTATCATTTCTGTGCTTGCCTCCTCCAACCCTTTTGTAGTACAGGTTGTCTGCACAAATACGTTGTTGGCCACCAGGATGGTACTGCTTATTTTAACCTACACAGCCCTCCAATAAGGGAATCGCAATAGATTGAGATAGTCCTCAACTTACAACCATTCACTTAGTGACCAAAGCTACCACAGCACTGAAAAAAGTGACTCGTGACTATATTCAAAGTTTTTTTTTTTACAACATTTTTTCCAGCGTCCCCATGGTCATGTGATTAAAATGTGGGCAATTAGCAACTGGCATGCATTTATGACGGTCTCAATGTCATGCGGAGGTCATGTGAGATTGATCCCTTTGGCGACCTTCTGACAAGCAAAGTCAATAAGAAAAGCCAGTTTCACTTAACAACCGAGTTACTAACAGCTTCAGTGATTCACTTAGCAACATACGAACAGCAAGAAAGTTCATAAAATGGAGCAAAGCTTATTGTAACAATTGTCTTAGCAACAGAAATTCGGGGCTCAATTGCAATCGCAAGTCAAAGATCACCTGTAATCCCTAAAAGTTATCAAAGCCTTCAAGCCCTGCAGAGAAATAGGCTTGTTTTTGCTTTTTATAATTGCCACATGGAAACGGATCATTTCTAAGATACAGGTAGTTCTCTACTTAAGACCACAACTGAATCCAGAATTTGTTGCTAACTTGAGAAATTCGTTAAGTGGAGTTTTGTCTCATTTTACCTTTTTTTGTCACAGTTGTTAAAATGAATTACTGCAGTTCAGGAAAAATTCTAAAATTTTTTACTACCGGTTCTGTGGGCGTGGCTTATTTTGTGGGCATGGCTTGATAGTCATGTGACAAATTATTTAGGATTTAGCAGAGGTACTGGTCTACCAGGCTTTTAACTGCTTGCAGAGCTGTATCCGTCTACCCATTTATTTATGTAGGCACTGATCTACTCATGTATTTTTGCAGGCACCGGTCTACTCATTTGTTTTCCGAGCACTCTGGTCTACCACCACACTGCCTTTTACCACTGATCAGCTGTAGGGCCGCCCTTTGAAGCCCCTTGGCAATAGTTTAAACAGTTTTTTTCCTTATAGCCCATCAGATGGGACTCAGGAGGCAGCAATAGATTGGGGGTGGGGCCAAATAAAAGATAAGAATAACATGGGGGTGGGACAGAACTGGTTTGGTAACATCATATCGTCACCACTACCGGCTCGGCGGAACTGGGAGGAACCCACTACTGCTTCAGTTGCTAGGCAAATCTGGCTTCCCCACTGACTGCTCGTCAGAAGGTTGCAAAAGACCCCGGGGCACTGCAACCGTCATAAATATGAACCAGCAGTCATGCATCCGAATGTAAATCACAGGACCATGGGGATGCTGCAATGGTCATAAATGTGAAAAATGGTGGTAAGTCACTTTTTCCAGTGCCGTTGTTACTTTGAACAGTCACTGAACGAACTGTTGAAATCCGAGGACTGCCTGTATTGCTGATGTCTTATTGGAGGGCTGTGTAAGTTAAAATAAGCCGTACCATCCTGGTGTCCAACAACGATTGTCAAGCCAAACCGAAGCCAGCGTGCTAATGTATTTATTGTATCCGATAGCTGCCTTGTAACCCCATTCTTAATGTTAAAACTAGTTTCTCCACCTCTTTTCTTGAGGATTTAAGTCTGTTTTTATTGTTGGCTGAAGTTTTCCTTCTTGTAACATAGAAGAACCTCTAGATAAGATTCCCCAAACCCTTAGCAACATTCAGAGATGTGGATTTCATTTCCCAGCATGGCTGGCTGGGGCATTCTGAGAGTTGCAGTCCTCAATTCTTAAAGTTGCCAAGGTTGGAAACCCTGCTCTAGATATTAAGCATGTGCTGTAGCTAAAATTCCGTGTATGGCTTTGATCCGTAAAGGCAGTTCTTGACTTTACAACTATTCGTTTTCGTGACTGCACTGAAAAAATGTGACATGACCATTTTTCACACTTGTGACCATTGCAGCATCTGTATGGTTACGGGGTCAGAATTCGGATACTTGGCAACTGGCACGTATTTACCATGGTTACAGCGTCCCATGACAAAAAAGATGGTAAAGTTGGGTGCGACTTGAGAACTGCCTTGCTGAGCAGTGGGAATTCTGGTCCCAATTGTGTTGCAAGTCAAGAACTAAACCAGCACAATTCCTCCAGCTGTTAATGAACAGTGGAAGCTAGTTAATGTACAAACTAAAATTGTTCCTGCAACAATTGCTTTCTGTTAGAAAGATTTGCTCACCCCAGAATATTTGCACCTGCTTTGTTCTGCACTCTACAGTCAACATTTGTCCTCCATATAATCAATGCTTTGACCTAGATTCATAGCTACATGGGTGAGGCAGGGTCTTCTAAGTATCTTCAAAACATGCAGCTGATTCATTCTGATTTGGTATCAGCTCTTTCCTATTCTACAGAGCTCAGAGCTGCTTATGATAAATAAGAAAGGCAAGTACAAATTTCAAAACACAAATACATTTTAGCAGTACAGTTTAAAGGCTAAATATGCTCTAAGAAAATCATTACTTAGAATAACAGACTTGGAAGGGACTTTGTAGGTCATCTATATTCTAGTCCACGCCCACCCACCCAAGCAGGAGACCCTACACCATTTCTAACAGAGGGCAGTCCAGTCTCTGCTTGAAAGCTTCCAGTGATGAAGCTCCCACAACTTCCGAAGGCAACTTCTGTTCCATCAGTTGATTGCTCTCACTGTCAGAAAATTCCTCCTTATTTCCAGGTTGAATCTCTCCTTGATCCGTTTCCATCCATTCTTCCTTCTCTGGCCTTCAGGTGCTTTGCAGAATAGCTTGACCTCCCTCCTCTGTGGAAGCCCCTCAAATATTGGAAGACTGCTATCATTACAGCAAGGTTCAAAAATTTTAACCCATGCTGCAGAAAACAGGCAAAAACGAAGTAGAGTGCTGCCAGTAGCCAAGACAGGAAACCATGAATTGGGAACTAAATCAAGGAGAGAAGCAACCTGGAATTAAGGAGAAACTTCCACCTAACAGTGAAGACAATTAACCAGTGGAACAGCTTGCCACTAGAAATTGAGGGCGCTCCATAGTTGGACCTTTTTAAGAAGAGACTTGACAGCTACTTATCTAAAAAAGTATAGGTTCTCCTGCTTGAGCAGGGGGCTGGACTAGAAGACCTCCAAGGTCCCTTCCAGCTCTACTCTGATTAGCCGCCCAAGTGATCGCTGTAATTCGTTTCTTCCCATTGGGCTCAGACCTTAACAAAAGAAATGGCGCCCATCCCAAGATGCAAGCACATTTTATTAGCACACAGCGGGCTCAAAATAAAGCTGTAAATCAGAGGTCTTCCAACTTGGCCGCTTTAAGACTTGTGGAACTTCAACTCCCAGAATTCTCCAGGCAGCAAAGCTGCCTGGAGAATTCTGGGAGTTGAAGTCCACAAGTCTTAAAGCGGCCAAGTTTGGGGCCCCTGCTGTAAATATTTAAACAAATATTTTGCTCTAAGCATTTTCACGACACACAGAAAATCACAGACGCGGAGAGCCACTCCCACCCCACCTTTGCAAAGGTGAGTCGAGAAGCCCCGCCCCTTCCTTATATTTGATTGGCCTTTCCTAGGAGACCGGAGAAGCCCCGCCCCTTCCTCCTCTCCCTTCCTGCCGATTGGCTCCCTGCTCAAGCTTTGCGTTACCGGAAGCGGCGGTTGCCCCGACGACGGGAGGAGTGTGGGGGGGGGGGAGGAAAAGAGCCGCGGCCCTTTTAACGGACTCGATGGCGGCAGCTGTGGCGCCGCGGCGGCCTTGGCTTCTGCTTTGATCCCGGTGAGCAGCGCGGAGAACCGGGCAGAGAGGGGGGCTTCTTTGGGGGTGGGGAGGGAGGGGCTGTCACTGTTGAAAAGAGGGAGGGGGAGTTCGCCGTCCCGCTCGGTCCACCGTGTGGCCGCAGGTAGACTGCGCTTGGAGCAGGAGGCTCCATCTCCCCAGTCAACAGGGGCGCGCGTCGACTTGGGGGTGGGGGGTGGGGCGGGCGGTGCCTTTTTTTCCCCCGGCCTCGCCCCCACACTTAGTGAAATTGGTTTTAAATCTCTGGATGGCCTAAATTAAATTATATTTCTTTTTTAAAAAAAAAATCTTATTAATTTTAAAATTAAATTTTATTTCTCTCTTTTTAATTTTTTTTATTAATTTTAAAATTAAATTATATTTTTTTTAAAAAATGTTTTTAAAATTAAATTATATTTCTTTGTTTTAATTTTTTTATTTTAAAATTAAATTATATTTTTTAAAAAAATTGTTTTTAAAATTAAATTATATTTCTTTTTTAAAAATTTTTTTTATTAATTTTAAAATTAAATTACATTTCAATTTACAACCCCCACCCCCCCAAAAAATAAAGCCCGGCGGCTTCGTTTGTTTCTAATTATTTCTATTAATTTAGCAACCTTTCAAAGCTGCCGCCCCCCCCCCCCCTAAAAGCCTTTATTCACTTAAACATTTGTTTATTTAATCAGCGGCCTTTCAAAGGCCTGGAGGGCTTATTTATTCTGCTTGATTGTTTATATTGATTTTATTCATTGGTTTAGCAGTACTTCAGGGTGGCCCTGGGCCTGAAGAAGCTATGCATTTCGTGTATAATTTTCCTTTTTCTTTATTTTGTTTTAATTTAGCAGCATTTCAAAGCCACTCCAAGCCCAAAGGAAATAGTTATTTAATTCTAACTTAATTAGATGAATTGATGGAGCAGCATTGCAAAATTAGCTTGAGCCTAAAGGGTTCTAGGTTGACTTTTACAGCTGAGGCCTTCCTGACATTTCTTTTATGTCTCTCCTCCTCCGCTGATAGAATGCTCCCCCCCCCCCAATAATATAATTATTGATAAAGGGATCCCTGTTGAGTCAGTCTGGATGCCCTCCAAATGGGTGGACTTCATCTCCCAGAATTCCCCATGCTCATTGCTCCAGTGATGAAATCCAATTTTTTTTACTACCGGTTCTGTGGGCATGGCTTGGTGGGCGTGGCAGGGGAAGGATACTGCAAAATCCCTATTCCCTCAAAAAATCCCCATTCCCTTCCCCACTCCAGGGAAGGATACTGCAAAATCCCCATTCCCACCTCACTCCAGGGGAAGGATACTGCAAAATCCCCATTCCCACCCCACTCCAGGGTAAGGATGCTGCAAAATCCCCATTCCCTTCACTCCAGGGGAAGGATACTGCAAAATCCCCATTCCCACCCCATTCTAGGGGAAGGATACTGCAAAATCCCCATTCCCTCCCCACTCCAGGGGAAGGATATTGCAAAATCCCCATTCCCACCTCACTGAGGGACCAGCCAGAGCTGGTATTTGCTGGTTCTCCAAACTACTCAAAATTTCCAGTACCGGTTCTCCAGAACCTGTCAGAACCTGCTGGATTTCACCCCTCCATTGCTCTCATTAGTGGTATGTTGCCTTTGGTGAGATGGGCAACTATATAAATTTGATAAATTCTGGAGCGCTTGCATTGCTCAGCTCAATGGCACCCCCCCCAGCCCCCACCCCATTCATGTCTATGGCAATACTGTAAAAGGTTTCCAAAGGAGCAAAATTAACATCTTGTAAAGATTAAATAAGATGAGCAGATTTGAACTGTGTAAATATAGGTAGTTCTTGACTTTGACTTTCTAATGCTTTAACAAAGAAAAGGGAGTCAATTTATTTTCCAAAGCACCAGAGGGCAGGACAGGAAACAATGGATGGAAACCGATCAAAAGAGAAGCAACCTGAAATTAAGGAGAAACCTCCTAACAGTGAGGACAATTAACCAGTGGAACTGCTTGCCACCAGAAGTTGTGGATGCTTCATCACTGGAGGCTTTTAAGAAGAGACTTGTCTGGAATGGTCTAGGTTCTCCTGCTTGAGCAGGGGGCTGGACTAGAAGACCTCCAGGGTCCCTTCCAACTCTTTTATTCTGTTATTCTGACTCGCCCTTGATTTTATCTACCAGATGACATGTATACTCTTCCCCGTGGCTCTATAAAAGGTTCCATGGCCCTTCCTTCCCCAGATGGAATAGGCCACCCTAGACCACGACACAATCGGGGCACAGAAATAATGAATTTCTGCCGCCTTTATCAGCATAATATAGGAATGAATCTGGTTATCGCTCCTGTTTGGTTGCATTCACTGCATGCCTTCCTGAGCGTTAGAAAGTGCTTAGATGAGTTGGAGACCCAACAAACGTCTTCATTTCTCCAAGCTCTATTCTGATTGCCAATCAGAAATATTTGATTTGATTTTAATGAAAAGAAGGACTAGGGTGATACGATAGCAGTGTTCCAATATCTGAGGGGCTGCCACAAAGAAGAGGGAATCAAGCTATTTTCCAAAGTACCTGCGGGCAGGACAAGAAGCAACGGATGGAAACTAATCAAGGAGAGAAGCAACCTAGAACTAAGGGGAAATTTCCTGACAGAACAATTAGTGGAACAGCTTGCCTCTAGAAGGTGTGGCTTACTGGAGGCTTTCAAGAAGAGATGGACAAATCCAAGTGATTGGATTTGTCTGAAATGGTATTGGGTTTCCTGCTAGAGCAGAGGATTGGATTAGAAGACCTTTCCCACTCTGTTATTCTGTTATGACGACAATTGAGACCAGAAGTTCCATAACTAAGTGATGCAATTGTGAATCACATCCAATTTTACAATCTTTTCTCCTGCAGTTGTTAAGTGAATTTGCTTTTCCCCGTTGACTTTGCTTATTGGAAGACCCCTATTTTTATTTGTTCTACTCTGGGCAACTCACAGAATAATAATATCAAAACAACTATAAAAACTGTGTAACAAAACCTCCCAGCATTCCAAAGGCAATATACTTCACTTTTAACTACACTGTGTTCCAGACTAATTCTACCCCAATATGAGCCGAGGTGGCGCAGTGGTTAGAGTGCTGTACTGCACCTACTTCAGCTGACTGCTAGTTCAGCAGATCAGCGGATCAAATCTCACCGGCTCAAGGTTGACTCAGCCTTCCATCCTTCCAAGGTGGGTAAAATGAGGACCCAGATTGTTCTGGGCAATATGCTATTTAGTATATTGTCTTTGGTGTAAACCACCCAGAGTCCTCGGAGAGTGGGCGGCATAGAAATATGACTAATAAATAAATAATAATAATAACCCTTGCAGGAACAGCCAGAT
Source organism: Masticophis lateralis (assembly GCA_030761175.1). Classification (NCBI taxonomy): domain Eukaryota; kingdom Metazoa; phylum Chordata; class Lepidosauria; order Squamata; family Colubridae; genus Masticophis; species Masticophis lateralis. Next base: position 22,968,410 of record JAUDYJ010000010.1, read on the forward strand.
CTCAGGAGAAAAGATATTCCACAGAGCAGGGGGTTTTGTAGAAAGAACACAGTAAAATAATATCACTGCAGTTTTCCATTCTTCTGAACTATCTTCTAAATAGACTTATTTAAAAATCTAAGAATTGGCTGAACAGTCACAAAACCATGTTAAATACTATCAGAACCTCACACAAAGCAAACCCCGCTCTTTTAAATAAAGTTAATAAGGTTTGGATTCTATTATGTACACTCAGTTCTTAGATGAAGGTCTAACAGGCTTGGCACAATTTATATCATATATCTTGAATGCTATTTCCTGTTCTGAAGGATTATTTTTTAATTCTGTTTTTGGTTTAGTTTATATGGGTTTTAAAATATAAAAGGAATATATAGGAATTTTTTTCCTCCTGTATATTGATTGTTAACTGTCAAGAGTTAATATAAGATAGCAATAGCACTTAGTCTTATATACTGCTTCATAGTGCTTTCCAGCCCTCTCTAAGGGTTTACAGAGTCAGCCGATTGCCCCCAATAATCTGGGTCCTCATTTTACCCACCTTGGAAGAATGGAAGGTTGAGTCAACCTTGAGCCTGGTGAGATTCGATCTGCCAAACTGCCGGCAGCCGGCAGTCAACAGAACTAGCCTGCAGTACTGCACTCTAGCCACTGTGCCACTGCAGCTCAGATGGGCAGTTGTAGGCATTTTGTTGGTATCATCAAAAGGATCTCTGCCTTTCTTTGGTTGGTATTTTTGACCAGCATCAACGTGCTCTCCTTCTACCGTTAACTATTAAAAATCCAGCGGTGAAACCCAGCCAGATCTATCTGGCTCATGCAAATCGGTAGCACTGATGGAGGGAGGTTCTACCCACCCACCCCGGACATCATTATGTTCCATTTTTTCCCTCTGAGCATGTGCAAAAGGGGTGGGCCTGTACACTCCCGTTTCCAAACCGGTAGCGAAGGTAAGTGGATTTCACCACTGTAAAAATCCTCCATGATGAACGATTAAGATGAAAAGCTTCCTGATGAAAGAATGGCAAGCTATTTTCATTTAGAACAGGCATCCCCAACTGCCTGTTGCAAAGAATCCAAATCCTGAGAATTTAAGTCCACTCATATAGGAAATATAAAGGGGGGGCGGGGTGTCCATGATGTCCCTTGGGTTCTGAAAATGAGTCAACTATGTTCAAATCTTTCCTCCATAAACACAGGTAACAAAGCAAGAATGGAGACTTTAGAAGAAGAAAATTTTGGCGTATCCATGTAAGTCTATTTGTACTTTTGCAAGGCATGCAATTTCATTGGGAATATAAGGAAATCAACAAGCTGGAGTTTTGGGGGTGGCAACTCAGCCTTGTGATCTTCTATAGCAGTGCTGGCTGGGGGATTCTAGAGTTGAAGTCCACCCATCTTCAAGCTTCCAAGGTTGAGAAACACTGTTCTATAGAGCCCTGAGAGGGTGGGATGAAAATTCTGTTGTTGTTGTTGTTATTTTTTTGAAGTGGTTAAGGGTGCAAGATGAGCCGAGGTGGCACAGTGGTTAGAGTGGCATGCTGCAGCTACTTCAGCTGACTGCTAGTTCAGCAGATCAGTGGATCAAATCTCACCGGCTCAAGGTTGACTCAGCCTTCCATCCTTCCGAGGTGGGTAAAATGAGGACCCAGATTGTTGGGGGCCATATGCTATTTAGTATACTGTCGATTGTTGTAAGCCGCCCAGAGTCCTCGGAGAGTGGGCAGATGATTAATAAATAAAAAAAAAAGAGGAAGGTGGAGCCTCTGGTAACCTGAAACAAACCAACTGCGGCAAATTTTGGAGTGAGGGATGTAGATGAAACAAAAGTCTTCCCAAGATATTTTCACTAGCTATTTTCAGTAGCAACAAAAATAAAGGTTCTAGAGGCAAAATCATATCATGGTTGAGGGAGCTGGGAATGTCTAACCTAACAAAGAGAGGGATTGGGTGTGTGTGACATACTGTCTTCCAGTACTTGAGGAGCTATCCCAGAGAAGAGAGGATTGACTTACTGTCTTAAGACACCAGAGGGCCCGACAAGGAATAACAGGAGGAAGCTCCTTAAAGAGAGGTCCAACCTAGAACTAAGGAGAAATTTCTTGAGAATGAGGACAATTAATCAGTGGACTGGCTTCCCTCCAGAAGTTGTGGGTGCTCCCATCACTGGAGGCATTTTAAGAAGAGATTGGACAGCTATTTGTCCGAAATGGTATGGGGGTCATCTACTCAAGCAAGGGTTAACCCTTGTTTTAACCCTCCCTTCCAACCCTGTTATTCTGTCCTTCAATTCCTGCCAAATATTATTTTGAAAAAAACCTTGGAAGGCCACAAAATGATAGAACTAGAGTAGAGGTCTTCAAACTTGGCCGCTTTTAAGACTTGTGGACTTCAATTCCCACAATTCTCCAGCCAGCTTTGCTGGAGAATTGGAGAATTGTGGGAGTTGAAGTCCACAAGTCTTAAAGCGGCCAAGTTTGTAGACCTCTGCCCTAGAGACGGCTAACAGAAACCTGGATTAATTAATGTAATTCTTAAATCAATTCCATGTCAGCCCGTTTGACATAATGTGCATTCCCTGGTTACTGAAATCTAAATTGCTTGTCTCTCTATTTCAGCTCATCGCCCTCTGACACGGAATTTGATGCTATTGTAGGATATTTGGAAGATATTGTAATGGGTGAGTTCTGCTTTGATAGTCAATACTGCCCCCCAGAGGCCTCCCTCAGTATTCCAGCCTCACAAAGAACAGCTTGTATTTGATCGATAGACCTAATATATATGTATATAAATATATATATTCCCTAATCTCACAGTTGTAAATGTAGTCCGTCCAGTTCACCAGGAAGACAGCAAGTATGAGGAGGAGGAGGAGGCAGCCAAGTCAAACATCGATACACTCCTTGTTCCAAGCCATTATCATGCTTGAGCGATGTTGCTGTAGCAGATACTTTTCTGCATCAGATGTGCTTTGCCCTAATCTGAGCATGATTAGCTCTGAGAAGATCTGACTTCTCTCAGAAGCTTTGCCCCTAAGTAATCCCAAATTTCTGAGGATAACTGTTTCTGTGCCTCTCTTTTATTTTTTATTTTTATTATTTTTTAATTTGATTTATATGCCGCCCTTCTCCGGAGACTCAAGGCGGCTTACAATGCATTAAGCAATAGCCTTCATACTTTTGTATATTTTACAAAGTCAGCTTATTGCCCCCACAAACTGGGTCCTCAGTTTACCTACCTTAGAAAGGATGGAAGGCTGAGTCAACCTGGAGCCTGGGGAGATTCGAACTTGCAGTGATTGCAGACAGCTGGAGTTAATCACAATGCATTAGTCTGCTGAGCCACCAGGCCCTCAGAGATTTGCAAACTGAGCTTAAGAAATTTGCCAAACCGAGGTGGAACAAAAAAAAAGAGAGAGAGAGAGCACATTTTCCCAGTCATAATGAAGACTTCCTTTGGGCTCCTTCTGAGAGCCCTTAGCTCAGTGTTTCTCAACCTTGGTAGCTTGAAGATGGGTGGACTTCAACTCCCAGAATCTGAGAGTTGAATTCCACCCATCTTCAAGCTACCAAGGTTGAGAAACATTGCCTTAGCTGGAGAAAAGAGATTTCTGACTTTTTTTTAAAAAAATAGATTCTCCGAAGACTTAGGGCGGCTTACAATGCGTTAAGCAATAGCCTTCATACTTTTGTAAATTTATACAAAGTCAGCTTATTGCCCCCACAAACTGGGTCCTCAATTTACCTACCTTAGAAAGGATGGAAGGCTGAGTCAACCTTGAGCCTGGAGATTCGAACTTACTAATTGCAGACAGCTGGAGTTAAATTACAGTGCATTTGTCCGCTGAGCTATTCCAGGCTCCAGGCTTTTGACTCTTCTACCCTCAGCTCCTTCTGAGGATACACGAAGGGAGGCTTCTGATCTAGGCCAAAGCCTGCTAGATGGAGTGGTCGTCTGTTTTTGACCTGGTTTATAAATATTGCTTCTGCTCAAATATTAGTCAGAAGCTTCTGCTGAATCCATCACTGTTGCCAGAATGATGAGAGGATGTCCAGAGACATTTGTCTTCTTCTGGCCCTGCTCTTCAGCTGAGGAAGACACTTGAAGCCTGATCTTTGCCAGTCAGCTGGTTAAACCGACTAGTTCCAAGTTCATGGAAGATTTTAAACGCATCTTCAGTGTCGCTCATTTTAGTGTCTGCTAGACGGATTTGATCTGTGTTTTGTCGTTGCGCATATTATCTGCAACAGGGCTCTCCAAACTGCATGCCAAACTTGATGGGATTCCATGATCAGGCAAACATTTGGAATGATCAGTCTGCTTAATGTCAATTCGCTCTTCCTGTATAAACCACCATGTTAATCATGATAAAGGGAACACTGTTGTAGGCCTGTCAAATTCTCTAGGGCAGGGGTGTCAAACTCGATTTCATTTTTTAAAAGTTTTTTATTTTATACACAAACAGACACTTAATACATCAGTCAATCCTTTCGTGTGTCATCTCGATGTTTCTTCAATGGCTTCATCTTGTTATTTCTTCTTTCTTCATTTTCTCTTAATCTATTACAGCCTCTCTTCAAAAATACAATGTTTTAATTGTACCATTCTCTTGCCTAACGGTTAATTTGTTTATTTACATCTCTTATCTAGCCAATGGTAAAATTGACCCCATATCTTAAAATATTCCGAATCCTCACTTTCTTTAATTTTCAAAATTAATCTATTCATTTCTGCACAGTCTAAAATGTTCTTAATTGCTTCCTCTTCCAGAGGTATTTTCTCTGCTTTCCAATTTTGCGCAAATACAATCCTCGCTGTTGTTATTACATGAATAATCAAGTATATCTTTACTAATTTTCTCTGGAAGGATACCCAATAGGAACAGTTCAGGTTTTAAGTCAATATATCATTTCTTCTAGCCATATCTTTAATTTGACCCAAACTCAATTTCATTGAGGGCTGCATCAGGGTTGTGTTTGACCTTGGGGGGCTGGGGGGGAGGGCATGGCCAGCTCGAGATCCCTCATGTTGGGGGTGCCTGTGGTGGCCCGAGTGCTCTGCCAGCGAAAACGGGCCCCTGAGTTCCGTTTGCAGCTGTGACAGCCTCCTGCAACCCTCTGCCAGCAGAAACGGAGTATGGGAGGGCTGCCCTCCCGATCTCCCTTTTCACTGGCAGAGGCACCGTGGGCCGGTTCTTTGCTGTTTCCAGCGTGGCCCCTGCGGGCCAGATCTAAGCACCCCACAGGCTGGATTCGGCCCCCGGGCCTTGAACTTGACACCCCTGCTTTAGGGAATAGATATCCCTTCTTCAAGGAGTCTTCCGAAAGACTTTTAGGACATTTGCTTCCAAGAACTCTGGTCCTACATGAGCCATCCTAGCTAGCAAAAAAAATGGAAGCAGTTGCATAGCTGGTGCCCCCCGCCCCCCACTCCCCACAAGTTGCAGCTGTGCTGTTGTCATGCCTGACCCAGAGCACAATGTGCTGGATTGCAAGTTGAGTGTAGCGGGCCCGAAGAATGGAGTCACTGTCTTTCAGCTAAATAGCCACCCTCTTTAGCAGCTGTTTTGTGATTTCAGACGATGACTTCCAGCTAATACAAAGAAACTTCATGGATAAATACTACCGAGAGTTCGATGACACAGAGGAGAATAAACTGGTCTACACACCTATCTTTAATGAATATGTAAGTTTGTTGTGGTCTTTTTGGTCCGTACAGATAAGATTTCCCCCCCACTCCCCCCCCCCCCCCCCCGGGTTGAATTGGTGTTTGGCTCGTTTGTAAAGATGCTAAAAGTTTGAACTAGGCAAGAATGTGTATTCTGGCTTCACTCACATACAGAGAAATTGTATGACTTGGTAGAACAGAGTTCCCCAACCTTATCGGCTTTGCTGAGTGGCAGGGGGAATAGAGGAGATGGTTCTGTGCATGCAGCTCAATTTGTGTGAGTGGCAGGCACATGTGGTCACATGCCTATGTGAGTAGGGATATGTGCCCATGCTTACCCACCACTTCCGTTACCCAGTTCTAAAAGGCTTGAGGGCCAGTAGTGGGCTGCGGCCCAAGGTTTGGGGACCTCTGTGGCAGCCCTGCAATTGATTGGCAGGGGTGGCCTCATCACCTGTCCTGTCACTTCACCCCGCATGGCCCGTTAGAGGGTGCTCAGCTGTACATCAGTGAACTCTGTAAACCAGCATGAAGAAATACCAATAGCACTTAGACTTATTTACCGCTTCACAATGTTTACAGGCCTTCTAAGCGGTTCACACATAAGCATATTGCCCTCAACGATTTGGGTCCTCGTTTTACCGACCTCAGAAGGAAGGATGGAAGGCTGAGTCAACCTCGAGCCAGTCAGGATTCAACACCTGGCTGTGGGCAGAGTCAGCCTGCAATACCCACTGGGCTACCAGGAAGGAGAATGAGAAAGGAAATAAGAGAGGAAGGAAGGAAGGAAAATAACAATAGCACTTATATACCGCTTCACAGTGTTTTTGCAGTCCTCTCTAAGTGGTTTACAGAGTCAGCCTCTTGCCCCCAACAATCTGGGTCCTCATTTTATTGACCTTGGAAGGCTGAGTCAACTTTGAGCCTGCTGAGAATTGAACTGCCAAATTGCAGGCAGTCGGCAGAAGTAGCCTGCAGAACTGCACTCTAGCCACTGCGCCACCACAGAAATATTCTTGGGATCATCTTCTCTGCATTTTATTTAACTTGCCTGATGCCTTTCAGATATGCCATTATTTCTTAAATAATAGCCTTGAAAAATACACCAAGAATGGTAAAATGCACTTTTACAAGTACAGTATTTACTTAATATTTAAAAGTACAAGTAGTCCTCAATTTACAACAGTTTGCTTAGTGACCGTTCGAAGTTACAACCTTACTGAAAAAAATGACATGACCATTTTTCACACTTACAACCATCGCAGCGTCTTCATGGTTACGAGATTTACATCTGGATCCATGGCAACTGACTCGCATTTACCCTGTTTCCCCAAAAATAAGACATCCCCTGATAATAAGCCTAATCGGGCTTTTGAGCGCATGCGCTAAAATAAGCCCTCCCCAAAAATATTTAACCGCAGAGCTGGAAATCAGGTAACCCAGCAAGAGGAGCCCCATCTTGCTCCATGCGCCCCAAAATAATAAGACCTCCCCGAAAATAAGGCCAAGCTCTTATTTCGGGGTTCAAAAAAATATAAGACAGGGTCTTATTTTCAGGAAAACACAGTATGACAGTTGCAGTGTCTCGGGGTTCCTGGGATCCCTTTCTGCGACCTTTTGGCAAGCAAAGTCAATGGGGAAGCCAGATTCACTTAACAACCGTGTTACTAATTGAACAACTTGCAGTGATTCACTTAACAAACGGGCAGAATTCACTTAACAAATTTCTCACTTAACAACATAAATTTTGGGCTCAATTGTGTGGTCAAAGAACCCTGAACTAGTAAGATCGATCAATATCATCTAATATCATCCAATGTCATCTAGCGGTGCCCAGGGGTAGGGCGTTCTCTGTGGGTGCTCCCACCCTCTGGAATGAGTTGCCTACCGAGCTCCGGATGCCTCCTGATCTCTGCTCCTTCCATCGGGAGCTGAAGACTTGGCTGTTCAAGCAAATAGGCTGACTCTGATTCTGGGTTTATTATTTATCAGTAATTAGTTATTTGATTTAAAGTGTGATTTTATTGTACATGTTTCTTAACTTGTGTTCGCCGCCCTGAGTCCTTCGGGAGAAGGGCGGCATATAAATACATGTAATAAATAAATAAATAAATAAATATGTCTTATGGTTTCTTTCATCTGCTTATTAGTTCATGATGCTTTAGCAACATCATCCCAGGCAGGAGATACAGGTAGTCCTCAATTTACAACCACAATTGACCCCCAAATTTCTGTTGCTAAGCGAGATGGCTGTTAAATGAGTTTTGCCCCATTTTCTTGCCACAGTGGTTAGTCACTGCAGTTGATAAGTTAGTAACCCAGTTGTTAAGTGAATCTGGCTTCCCCGTCGACTTGGCTTGTCAGAAGATCACAAAATGGGATCGCATGACCCCGGGATACTGCAACCGTCATAAATGTGAATCAGTTGCCAAGCATCTAAATTTTGATCCCGGGGCCACGAGGATGCTGCAATGGTCATAAGTGTGGGAAATGGCCATGAGTCACTTTTTTCGTTGCCGTTGTAACTTTGAATGGTCACTAAATGAACTGTTGTAAGTTGAGGACTACCTGTACAATTGATGTTACGATGTTAAAGAAGGAGGAATAGTTCCTTTTTAAAAAAACAATAATGTAAGGTAATCTCCAAATCCTGTTTGCCAAATTCCCAGAATTTATTACCTACTGAAATATTTCTCCCTACATCGCAAGAGGAGATTATTTTTCTTTCCTGCCAGATATCCATTTGCTTCCCTAATTACTTAACTTGCTTAAAGAGGTGGAGATTTTATCTGATCTGATCTCAGAAAGTCTAAGCAAGGTTGGACGTGGATGGTAGTAGTTAATGAAACATTACCAGGAGATCCCAGAGCTGTGGATTTGCCCAGCGCTTGTAACAAGTTAAACAACATCCTGGAAAAAGGCAGTGACAAACCAGACACTCATATTGTTACCAAAAAAGCAATCTAGGTTGTCATTAGATATCAGAGCTGACCTGGACTTGACTTTAATTTATTTCCCGTTCCATTGGCACTTAGTACACCTGCTTGTACCTTTTACCACCCTTCTTATGTGTTCTTAAGGGACGCGGTGGCTCAGTGGCTAAGATGCTGAGCTTGTTGATTGAAAGGTCGGCAGTTCAGCGGTTCGAATCCCTAGTGCCGTGTAACGGGGTGAGCTCCCATTACTTGTCCCAGCTTCTGCCAACCTAGCAGTTCAAAAGCACGTTAAAAAATGCAAGTAGAAAAATAGGGACCACCTTTGGTGGGAAGGTCACAGCGTTCCGTGCGCCTTTGGCATTGAGTCATGCCGGCCACATGACCACAGAGATGTCTTCGGACAGCGCTGGCTCTCCGGTTTTGAAACGGAGATGAGCACCGCCCCCTAGAGTCGGGAACAACTAGCACATAGGTGCGAGGGGTACTTTTACCTTTACCTATGTCTTCTTAATTATTGAGTCGTTGAAAAAGAAAATGCATTAAACATAGCATTCTAATTATCAGATAACTGTAGCTTCATTAGCAAATTCAGCAAGCAGAGGGTTAGTTTTTGCCACAGGTCCATTAAAACATTCAGCCATAAGAGATCAGAAGTGGGCCCTCTGAATAATCCCAGGGGTTACCTTTAGCTTCTGAGTGGTAGCCTGTTGGGTCATCATCCTGAGAATTGAAGTCCAGGTATTTTCAACTGGTCAGGGTTGAGAAACACTCTTTTAATTATTGTAACCTGGTTTACAGCTGCTAGGTGCGTATGCCATTCACAATTGGAATGGCATCAGAGGTGGGTTTCAGCAGGTTCTGACCAGTTCTGGCGAACAGGTAGTGGAAATTTTGAGTAGTTCGGAGAACCGGTAGTAAAAATTCTGACTAGCCCCACCCCCATCTATTCTCTGCTTCCCGAGTCCCAGCTGATCAGGAGGAAATGGGGATTTTGCAGTAACTTTCCCCTGGAGTGGGGTGAGAATGGAGATTTTACAGTATCCTTCCCCTGCCATGCCCACCAAGTCACATAGAACCGGTAATAATTTTTTTTTGAAAACCTACCACTGAACGGCATTTAAAGGCAAGAAGAAGCAAGTAAATAAAACCTTCTCATTTTAGATCTGCTTAGTTGAAAAATACATCGAAGCGAAACTCTTGGACAGGATTCCTGGTTTCAACATGTCTGCCTTCACCTTATCTTTACAGTAAGTCAGTTTTCTGTCTTGGTGTGTGTGTGTGTGTGTGTGTGTGTGTGTGTTTAAAGTTGGCTGAGTTCTTTCTGTTCTGATGTCTTCCTCTGTTTTTCCTCCGTTCAGGTCGTCCTCAACGGACAACCACAATTGAGCCCAAAATTTATGATGCTAAGTGAGAAATTCGTTAAGTGAGGTTTGCCTCATTTTACGACTTTTCTTGCCACACTTGTTAAGTGCCGTTGTTAAATTAATTGTTAAATGATTTTTTTTTTTTAAATTTGATTTATATGCCGCCCTTCTAGGAGACTCAGAGCGGCGTACAACGCGTTAAGCAATAGCCTTCCTACTTTTGTATATTTATACAAAGTCAGCTTATTGCCCCCACAAACTGGGTCCTCATTTTACCTACCTTAGAAAGGATGGAAGGCTGAGTCAACCTTGAGCCTGGGGAGATTCGAACTTGCAGTGATTGCAGACAGCTGGAGTTAATCACAATGCATTAGTCTGCTGAGCCACCAGGCCCTCATAGATTTGCAAACTGAGCTTAAGAAATTTGCAAAACCGAGGTGGAACAAAAAAAAGAGAGAGAGAGCACATTTTCCCAGTCCAATGGGAAGGCTGAGTCAACCTTGAGCCTGGTAAGATTCGAACTTACAGTAATTGCAGACAGCTGGTGTTAATCAGCTTTTAGGCTGCTGAGCTACCAGGGAAATTTGGCTTTCCCATGTACTTTGCTTGCCAGGATATCACAAAAAGGTGATCCCACATGACCTCCCGGGACATTGCAACCGTCATAAATGTGAGACAGTGGTCAATCCGAATGCAAATCACATAACCATGGGGATGCTTCAACCATCATAAGTGTAAGAAGCCACTTTTTTCAGTGCTGTTGTAACTTTAAACAGTCACAGAGCGAACGGTTGTTAGTGGAGGACTCCCTGTAATTTTTTTCTCTCCCCTTTTGAATCTTGGGCAAGTGAGCTGCTGCCACTGGGTTTCATGGCACATGGACCTGGGTGTATTCTTGGGGTGCCACCAGTGGTGGGTTTCAAATTTTTTTACTACTGGTTCTGTGGCTTGGTGGGCGTGGCAGGGGAAAGATACTGTAAAATCTCCATTCCCTCCCCACTCCAGTGGAAGGATACTGCAAAATCCCCATTCCCTCCCCACTCCAGCAGAAGGATACTGCAAAATCCCCATTCCCTCCCTACTCCAGCGGAAGGATACTGCAAAATCCCCATTCCCTCCCTACTCCAGCGGAAGGATACTGCAAAATCCCCATTCCCACTCCACTCCAACGGAAGGATACTGCAAAATCCCCATTCCCTCCCTACTCCAGCGGAAGGATACTGCAAAATCCCCATTCCCACTCCACTCCAGGGGAAGGATACTGCAAAATCCCCATTCCCACTCCACTCCAGCGGAAGGATACTGCAAAATCCCCATTCCCTCCCCACTCCAGGAGAAGGATACTGCAAAATCCCCATTTCCTCCTGATCAGCTGGGACTTGGGAGGCAGAGAATAGATGGAGGCGGGGCCAGTCAGAATTTTTACTACCGGTTCTCTAAACTACTCAAAATTTCTGCTACCGGTTCTCCAGAACTGGTCAGAACCTGGTGAATAGCACCTCTGGGTGCTACCATATATACACTTTAATTTCTTTTTTCCCTATGTGGGGGCCCAGTGAAATAATAGCAAGATGAATCCTGGCATCTGTTACAGACACAGGGACAAATGGATTAGAGGTTGTTCTCAACTTACAACTGTTTGTTTAATGACCATTCGGAAATTACAGCGGCGCTGAAAAGAGTAACTTATGATTGTTTTTCACGCCATCATTGCAGCATCCCCATATCACGTGATCAAAATTCAGACAACGAGCATGTATTTATGAGAGTTGCAGGGTCCCTGGGTCATGTGATCTCCTTTTGTGACCCTCTGAGAAGCAATGTCAATAGGGAAACCAGATTCACTTAACGATTGTGGCAAGAAAAGTCACACTTAGACTTATGTACCCCTTCACAGTGCTTTCCAGCCCTCTGTAAGCGGTTTACAGAGTCAGCTTATTGCCCCCAACAATCTGGGCCCTCATTTTACCCACCTCGGAAGGATGGAAGGCAGAGTCAACCTTGAGCCGGTCAGGATCGAACTCCTGGCGATGGGCAGACTCAGCCTTCAATACCAGGGGTCACCAACCTTTCAGACCTTAGGGACCACTAAATTCATCATTTTAAATCCCACGGACCACTACCAGTAATATGATCTGCCTAATGACTGGCTGGGTGGGTGTGGATAGGTGGTCATGTGACTGGTGAGTGTGGCCAACTCCTTGCCTCCCCGTGCCCAGGCTCCAACAGGAAGCAGTTGTTGGAGCTAAGCAGCCACCACGAGAAAGAGTTGTCAAGCTCAGTTCACATTGGATCTGACCGAGAAGGAGGCTCAGCCGAAGCACCTCACTGAGGACTAGGAGCATAGGCTTTCCAAGCAGAGGGAAGACCTGTGGGAGTGCAAGGCCAAGTACTGGTGCCTGGAGGCTCAGCGGGCTGAGATGGTCAGCCAGTTCCAGGCCATGATGCAGTCCCACTGGAACAAGGCCCTCCGGCTCTTCGCCACCAGCAGCACTTCCCTCCAGCCTTCGCCCACAGCCCCACACCAGGAGGCTGAAGCAGACCCCAAGTCAGAATTTCTGCCCCCCTTCAACCCCCACAAAAAGACCTTGAAGGGGGAGACTCTCTGCAGCAACACAAACGTTCATTGCACATATCCAGCTCAGGGGCCGTATGTTGAGGACCCCTGATTTAGTGCAGTATAAAAAATGCAAATAATTTTTCTGCGGACCACCAAAATTTTCTCATGGACCACCAGTGATCCATGGACCACCAGTTGGTGACCGCTGTTCTATACTGCATTCTAACCACTGGCAAGGAAGGAAGAAGGAAGGAAGGAAGGAAGGAAGAGCACTTAGAGTTATACCACTCCACAATGATTTACAGCCCTCTCTAAGCAGTCGGTGGGTGGGAGAATTTGTAGCATCAAGAGAGGTTCGATTCATTTCTTCAAACGTTCCCCAGACCCTTAGCAGGTGGCACCTGGCAGCAGGCTAGGGGCCTAATCCTTCCCTCTTAAGTAGGGGATTGCATTTCCTAAGCCCCATATGGACTTGGGGATTGCCTGCCCCAGGAAGCCTGTCTACCTTCAGAGAAACTCCCACGAGCAAGAGCTGCATTAAGGGATCATCCAAAGCAGTCATTTCTAATTTCACAATTCAGGATTGCTTGGCACCGAACGCAGCGATGAAAAAACCAATCTCAAGACAGAATCCATAAGCAGGAATTCCATTTAACACTGAGATTCGAACTTAATGCAATTTGCCGATGGCTTTGGGATTACATTCTTCCTTGGAGAAGTGCAAAGAAAATGGGGCAGCCGTTCCTCTGATGATGACTGCTTGTCATCCCTTTTTAGATTAGATCAAAGCTAATATCAGATTTTTCATCTTGATTATGAAATTCCTTCTTTGCATTATTATTATTATTATTATTATTATTATTATTATTATTATTATTTAATCTGTAGTGAGATTCACAGTCTTTGAGGCTGGTTAATAGCTCAGCAGCTTGAGTCCTAACCAAGGACCTAGGAACTGTTAAGGTATCGTCGGAGGATGTAAGCTGTTCCGAGTAAGGTGGTTGTTGTTGTTGTTGTCATTATTATTATTATTTCTTTTATTCATTAAACATGAAACTCACTCAGAAACATTAAAAAATGTGCCACAAATACCACTGACTGGTGCTAATGGTTGGTACAGGTTGCTGCCAGCATCCTAAGTATGAACCAAGCATCTTCTCAAAATATATGATGTTCCGAGTAGCGCAGGTTTTTGCAGTTCCACTGGTAGTATTGCAGGAAGCTGCAATTTCTTGATGTGTTTTGTAAAATTCTTGTACCTGGTACCAAGTGCCCCAATGACAATGGGTATCACTGTGACATGTTTCATCCATAGCCGTGTAGTTTTGATGGCCAGGTCACGATAATTCGTGATTTTTTCCCAGTTCTTTTTCTTCGACTCTGGCATCTCCTGGTACAGTGATATCAATGAACTGTACGCTTCGGCCTTCAACAACCCTGATACCTGGCGTGTTGTATTCCAAATGACGATCTGTCTGTATTCAAATTATTATTATTATTTACTTTATTCATTAAATATAAAACTCAGTCAGCTGAACATTCAAAAATGCATCACAAATACCATTGACTGGTGATTTGTGATGCATTTTTGAATGTTCAGTTGAACATTACTAATTTGGTTTTTTTGTGGGTGTGGCCTTTTTCCTTATTGTCTAATTCTTCATTATAGTAACGATGTAATTCTTAGGATTCTACAGTATAGTAATTCTTCAGGGATTATTGGAAATATCCTAAGTAACCCTGTCATTTTCTGCACAATCACATTTATGGAAGGGGCAGGAGGTAATCATTGCTTAAGAGCCTCCTACTTAGCGACTATTCAAAGTTACAATGGCTCTGAAAAGATAATTTCATGACTGGTCCTCACACATACGACCATTGCAACATCCTGCAGTCATGTGATCACCATTTGTATGCTTCACAGCTGGCTTCCGAGCAGAGCAAATGGAGAAGCTGGCAGTAAAATTGCAAGTCATGGCCGTGTGCGTTTCACTTAACAACTTTGGCACTCCTCAACCAAGTTGCCAGTCCCAGCTGTGGCCGTTAAGCAAGAACTGCCTGTACTATTTTCCTCTTCACTTCTCCAGAACAGATGTTGTAATCCTTTACAATCTCAAATACCTTTTCCACATTAATCACCTACCTCTCACTTGCAGGCAGCACAAGGATGAAATAGCAGGAGACATTTTTGATATGCTTCTCACATTCACTGACTTTCTGGCATTTAAAGAGATGTTCCTGGATTACAGAGCTGTAAGTATTTCAAAACTGAGCAAGGGGTGGGGGGTGGGGAGTGCTGAACACGAGTATGCTGGTCCCTCTGACCTGGGGTCATGTTTTCCCATTAACAGTGGTTCTACCATTATGACAGTGGTCATAGGAAGAGAAGTGCCTCAGATAGAAAGTCCTTACAGAAAGTGGTAAGGACAACGGAGAAGATTATAGGAAGTTTTGCTTCCCATCATTTAGGATACTGCTTATGAATGCTATTTGCTTAGAACTTGAAGCATTGTTAGAGACCCCACACACCCACTTCGCAGTCTGGGAGGAGTTTTCCAAGTATTTCTAGCAGGACAGCCAGATTTTGGAACAGTTTTGTTCCCTCTGCCATCCATCTGGTAACCTTGCAAGATTTGTTTTTTCTCTACATCAGAACTAGACCGTGTTGTTTCTCTGTGTCATATATATGAGTATGTGCATAATTTTGTATTTATTTGTTTTGTCATGTTTATTGTATATTGGAGGCGGTGACCCTTTGAGAGCTTCATGCCATGCAATTTCATTTTAATATATGCCAATTAGTATACATTCCAAATGACAATTAAGTTATCATTCTATAAAGGAAAGAGTAGGCAGCTGTGCAGGGGACCAGTGATCTCCTAGAATCCTTTCCATCTCTCTCCCCCCCCCCCCCCCCAGCAGTGTCCCACCACTAAAATCCTTGCTTTCCATGGTTGTTAAAATATTCTACGTTTTAACCGGAGGGGTTACATTGCATTGTGATTTCTACTCCAGAATTGGGCAGGGGGGAAATAAAAGCCCAGTATTGGTAAATTGCTTTCCTTTTTCATCTGCCGGGTCTTTTCTTTACAAATGCCCCCCGAATTGAAGTGTGTTTTTGTGTCTCGCTTTAGGAGAAAGAAGGACGAGGCCTGGACCTCAGTGCCGGGTTGGTGGTCACCCCTTTAAGCAAGCCCTCCAGGTCACCGCCCCAGAACAGCCTGTGGCATTAGTGTTTGGCTCCAGAGGAGGCCTGTTGGGGTGCCTCCAATAGGAAAGAGAGGAATGAGGGAGCTCAGCAAGCCTGATCTTCTCTTCGGCTCCTTCTGTGGCTGGTTCCACCACCACCACCACCACCACTGTCATCTCTCCATCAGAGCACTGGGATTCCTGCGATTCCCACCCAACCGGATTTTACATTGCGGAGATCAATGCGCTATCGTTTCTCTGAGGACATCCTAAGCTCCTTCCTTTCTTTTTTTTGGTGGGACAGTGGTCGTGGAAGACTACTGTCGGGCGTGAGGGGGTCATCTCTATAGCCTCCCTGCCCTCGAGTTTCACAACCACAGGACCGCTGGCAAATTATCTTTGTGTGTGGCTGTGAATATGTGTGGCTGTGAACACGTTGACTTAACACAGGGGTCTCCAACCTTGGCAGCTTTAAGACTTCTGGACTTCAACTCCCAGAATTCCTCTTTGCTGGCTGAAGAATTCTGGGAGTTGAAGGCCACAAGTCTTAAAGTTGCCAAGGTTGGAGACCCCTGGCTTAACAGGTAATACGCATTTGAGTGCTTTCTGTCAGTGTTCAATGCAATTTTTTTTTTTTTAAATATATGTAGCATGAAAATGTTCTCTCCGGATGGTGAACTTGAGTCCTTCAGTCAACATGCTTTTTCTCACCACTTTGTAGGGCTCTCACCCCTTTTACCTCAAGAGGGTCATGATATTTTTTGAAACGTACATTTCACCTTTTCTAGGGAAACTATCACGCAGTGTCCATGCTATGACCTGTAGCTCATCATATAAGGATATAGCCATGCCCTACAATGAATCTAGTTATGAAGACTTCTTGAGAACGTTTCTGGTTCCTTCGGTCAAATTCTTGTTCGCAAAGCCACGCTGCCCTCCGTATTGAGCCAAATCAAGTGCCAGTGATGTGCATTGTCCACTCACAGCTAGCTCCTCGTCCACATTCTCTTTGACCCCTGCCTAAGTTTGTCTTCCACCTGCTGGGAAGAAAGGAGCAGTTGTAGCCATCTTCAGTGCCATTAAGGAGGAGGACCAGCCGTGATCAGTAGGTAGCTGTTCTTTACGCTCTCCTATGGCAGGGGCCCGAGTATATTCACCTGCAGCTCCTCGATGGAGCCCGAGATGTTTTCTAGGTGCCCTCGGGGGTAGGGAAGATCATCTTCCATACAGAAACAGGGACCCCTGTATTTTAAGACTGGAGAGAGTAAAGAGAATGTAGTGTTTCTAAATAAGCAATTACAATATTTACAGTTACTGCAGTGTTTCCCTTGTAAATTTCTTTTCTGTAACGTTCTCAGCTTCTTGTTGGAAGTTGGTCTCCGGCGGCGTTTTTGAGAGCTTTATTCCGGAAGCCCGTTCTGCTTGGCAAAAGAAATTTATTCTTAATTTTTCTGCCAAGAGCATTTATTCTGTCAGGTTCCCGCTCACGAAATGTAAAAGTAGTGGGCATTATTACCAAGATTGAATTGTGCAGGTGATGCGTTATCAGACAGGCCTAGTCAAGCACGCTGGAAATTATCGATCAGTATTTACCTTGGCATTGTTGGCTTTTTTTTTTTCAAAAGCCTGGTCTCTCCATCAGTAACAATCGGTACTTGGCTAGCAGGATCCTATGCAGAATTTCTCTCTTTTTTTCATTTTGTCATAATTGCCAATTTAATTGCGAAGGCAACTAAGTTTCTGCATCCCAGGGGCCAGAGCTGCATCGAGAAGAGCAATAAGAAAAATACTTGTTTTCTGTAGTTGAAATGGCATTTCAGTTATATTAGATCAGGCGTCTCCAACCTTGGCAACTTTAAGCCTGGAGGACTTCAACTCCCAGAATTCCCCAGCCAGCAAAGAATTCCCCAGGCTTAAAGTTGCCAAGGTTGGAGACCCCTGGCTTAGATACTTGGATAACAGATGGGCTAGGATAAGGAGGAATTAGAAGTCAACACAGCCAGGGACACCAAGTCAGAAAGGCTGAGTTAAGTGTGCCGGATTCACAGCGCTACCTGTGTTTTTTTGAAGCTATTCCCTGTAGTACGCAATAGGCTTGGGAAGTCCTTGGAGCATTGCATAGAAAATGTTACGGAGATAGCATCTAGGAAACCTCCGCCTCTCTGAGTCTCCTGGCAGCAGCCCCCATGGTGGTACGTGAACACCTCTCTTGTATTTCGCTTGCTTCGTGCGAATAATAAAATCTGCATGCTTGGTAAAAAGTTGTGGAATGTGGCAAATAAATTATTCCGACAGGTTAAAGGTGATCCTCTGTGTGCAGATAAGAAATGATAGGGGGGGTTTTATTGGAGGGGGAAAAATGAGCTTTTAAAGTCATTTCTTCTTGTCGTTTGATACGCCCTTTGTATCCCCTTCCCCTAGTTCCTGATCTTAACCAATGAAGCATGTAAGTGTGGGTCTCTTATTTTCATTCTGCTCCGTGTTTTGACCCTGAAGTAGCTCTGAAACAATCTCAGATTCTGTCAGCTGCTTAAATTGTCCACAGTGAAGCAAGTAATGGTGGAAACTAATTAAGGAGAGAAGCAAACTGGAATTAAGGAGAAACTTCCTAACATTGAGGACAATTATCCAGTGGAACAAATTCCCGTCAGAAATTGTGGGTGCTCCATCCCTGGAGGCTTTTAAGAAGAGACTGGACAGCTATTGGTCTGAAATGGTATAGGGTGGCATGCCGAGCCATATCTGTGGGCATGTGAGAATTGCCCTAGCTTAGCTCCAGCGTGCATGGGCGTGCCGGCCACCTGATTTTCCGCCCTTCCGGGCCCACCAGAAGTCAGGAAACAGGCTGTTTCTGGCCTCCGAAGGGCCTCCAGCGGGGTGGGGAAAGCCATTTTCACCTTCCCCAGGCTCCTAGAGAGGCACTGGAGCCTGGGGAGGGCAAAAAAACGGGCCCACCATGTCATCACATGCCAAAAGCACGGGAATCGAGCACATGTGCAGGGGGTTGGAGCGCATTGAATTATGGGTGTGGGCACGAGTGTGCGCGACCCCCCCACGCGACCCCCACTTTTGGCACGATAGCAAAAAAGTCAGCCATCACTGGTCTAAGGTCCCGTGCTCGAGCAGGGGGTAGGACTAGAAGACCTCCAGGGTCCCTTCTAACTCTCTTATTCTGTTAAAAGAAAAGTCAGCCCTGCTGATGGGAGAGCAAAGCAGGCTTCCAAAAAGAGCCGCAAACCCCTATTCTCCTTTGCGGCTTGTTTGTTCTGTTTCCACAGCAGATGGTGGAGGTGGCTGCCGATATTCCCCTCGGACTTGAGGTGGAACTAATGAAGGAAAGAGTTGTGGGAGCCAGAGAGCAGGGTCATAATTCAGCTTTCTATGTGATTTTAAATGTACTGTATCCTCCAGCCACCCGAAGGGGTTCACTCCTGGCCCAGCAGCGCCTGGAAGGAAACAAATTATTTGGCACCCAGATACAAGATTCTTTAGGACAGAATGACAAGCTGCAATAAATAACTTTAATAGTTAAATCTCCTGGTATGCTTGAGACTCATTAACTCTCAGTTGCTGAGCCTCTCGTCTGCCTTCTGAGTCTACTGGACTTCTGCAGTCCTTCCCTTTCATTTCTGCAGGTGGAAAAATTGAAAACGCTGTTTGTCTGGCTAGCCATGGAAGGAAAACAGATCTACTTCGGTGCTCTCATTTCATATTAAATCATTATCACTAGTGTATCGAGTGTGTATATTTTACACACTCCTACCTTGGAATCCTAGATCAGGGGTTTTGACCTTGTTGATTTTTAAGACTAGTGGACTTCCCACTCCCAGAATTCCCTAGCCAACACTGGGGAATTCTGGGAGTTGAAGTCTACAAGTCTTAAAAGTTGGCCAAGGTTCCCTAGCCTTGATCATCTAGGTGTTCAAAATCAAAAGGATAAACTTTTCCCACGGATTCTGCGTGCATCTTTTCCAAGCAAGTTATGTTCTGAAGAACCCTCCTTTTTACAAATGAGAACAATGCAGAAGGTCTTTTAAAAATTTATTTAAAACAGGTGTATTTTTTTTTAGAAATAAAACATTTGTTGGGTGTATACGCCAGAGGCATTTCTGCTACTGTACTATGAAACAAAACGGAATTAATTGTTAAATATTATTTACCGACGCTAGCTGCAAGTGATGAGCCTAGGAGTTTCAGTTTGCTTAGTTCCGGTGAGAAATGCGTGGCCATCCCTAGAGACATGCAATCTCTGGATTGCTTTGCACATTTTTTACTCCACTCCTCTGCAAACTTTATAGCAAAGGGGAGTATCCAACCTTGGCAACTTTAAGATCTGTGGACTTTTAACTCTCAGAAGTCTGTAATGCAAGGGTTTGAAGAGCTGTGGATTTCAACTCCCAGAAACTTTAGTGCAGGGATGTCCAGCTGTAGCCATTTTAAAACTTGTGTACTTTTTTACTCCCAGAATTCCCTAGCCAGCTGGCTGGGGAATTCTGGGAGTTGAAGTCCACAAGTCTTAACATTGCCAAGGTTGGACACCGTTGCATTACAAGCGAGGACAGCCAAGTTAGCTTAAGTTAAGACAGCCGCTCCACATATGCCCCTGAAGAAGCCAATGGAGGCATGCCAATAACAGGCCTGGGGAATGCCCATTTAAACGAAAGTCTGCATAATTTCCACCCAGGGCTATTCCGGCTTTGCTCTGAAAAGATCCCAATCAATATTAGTAATCCCAATTGTTTAGCCAAGAGACATTAAAGGCTCTTTTGTGCCTTTCCACTCCACTAATGCTCAGCTAACACTGCCATGTTCAGCTGTAATGCTCAGCTAACATCATCTTTGCCAAGGGAGGGGAGGGTAAGGTTGATAACCGTTATTGTCCTTTTTTACTGTGGGCACAATGGCACGTATTAAAAATGAGATTCCCTTGCCTGCTGTCAAACATGCACACATACATAACACACATATAAGTCATGCCATATACATACCTATGCATATACCTGCACCCATACATATAAATACATATAAATGTTAATCACTGAAAGTAGCATTTAGGCACATCGAAAGGTTTAGCTCTGGGGTTAGGGACAAACCAGGAATCATGGTAACCAGCATGAGGCTGCCTATCTCATCCGGGCCTTAGCCACTCTGTCGAGGATGGCCGGTTAAGAGCACGGGAGAGGGAGGTGAGCCCTGTGATAGGAGCAGCCCCTACTGAAGCTGGGACGGGACATTGTTTCCAGGCCAGGCCACGTAGGTGTGGAAGAGAAGGGACAGAAGCTGCAAAAGCCATCACCTTTGCCCACCAGCTTGCGCCCCCCCCGGTCGATTCAAAAGGAGGCACAGTTTCTTTAAGCATGATTGGAGATGTTTGCTTGGCTGGTGGCCGCGTTGCTCCCATAACCCCTCCAGGCTCGGATGCTGAAGCAGGCACTGATCCCGTAGCCGATCATCACCAGGCAGGCAAAGAACTGGGAAAGACAAAGAGACGTAGGGATTAAAGTAGGCAACGGGAGAGGCGGCTGTAGATCACCCTGGATGGGAAGTCTCAAGGGAGATTCTCGGTCTTCCAAGACATGGTTGTCAAGGGTTTTTTTTTTTCAAGAGGCAACTGGGCTTTCTTGTGAGTAGAGCAGAACAAACAGAATAGGAATAAGAAATAGAATAAGAATAATAGAATAAAAAATAGAATAGAATAGAAATAACAGCAGAATAGAGTAGAAGGAATGAAGGTATAGTATCGTAATAGTATAGTTATAGTATAGTATATAGTGTATAGTGTATAGAGTATAGTATAGTACAGTACAGTACAGTACAGTACAGTACAGTATAGTATGTTTCCCTGAAAATAAGACACTGCCTTATATATTTTTTTTTATTGAAAAAGTTTTACATTACATTTATAAAAAACCCCCCTCCCTCTCCCACCCCCCTACATAACCCACCTTAACCCCCCCTATCCCTCCCTCCCCCCCTTGACTTCCGCTGTTTAACAAACATCAACCTTAACATATTTAACAATCTTTAAAAGTGAGATCCCCATACATAAAACACTTAACACTTTACTCTAAACATAATAAACATATTTAAAAAAAATCTAGTAAAATATTTTAAACATCATACTAACATTTTTAACATCAGGAAATCTATTAACCTCCTTTATATCATTTATAAAATATAATAATACATTTCTCTTTAATAATAATAAACCAACTATTTCATATTTAATTCTCTAAACATATTTAGAAAATCTAATAAAATATTTTTTACTTTATGTATACCTAAAATATATTTCGTATTCAATTCTCTAAGCATATTTAAAAAAATCTAGAAAAATATTTTAAACTTCATCGTCATTCATACATTAAACTTATTCCATTCTTCATTCATGTCGTGTCATTTTATACATTTCTCTTTAACAATTAATTATACTTTTATTTAATACTCTTATTAATAATAATGAACCAGATATTTCATGTTCAATACCTTACATTTAAACTACTTAAGTTACTAAAATTCTAATTCAACTGAGCACTAGTTGAAACTTCTTACTTTGGTATTTATTCTTCATATACTCTACCCATTTCCTCCACTCTTTAACAAAAGCTTCATGGGTCCTTTCCTTTAGGTATGCAGAAATTTTTGCCATCTCTACCAAATTAGACATCTTCAATATCCATTCCTCTATAGTGGGCACCTTATCTTTCTTCCAATATTGACCTATCAGTAATCTGGCTGCCGTAATCATATGCAGTATTAATCTAGTATCCATTACTGAACAGCCTTTAACTATTCCCAACAGAAAAAACTGAGGAGAAAACTCCAACTTCTTCTTCAAAATATTCTGCATTACCCACCAAAGTTTAATCCAAAATGGTTTCAATTTTCTACATGTCCACCAAATATGAAAATATGTTGCATCCAAACATATGCATGCCTTATATTTTTTTGAACCCTGAAATAAGTGCCTGGCCTTATTGCCATGCGCTCAAAAGCCTGATTGGGTTTATTATCAGGGGATGTCTTATTTTGGGGGAAACAGGGTAGTGTAGTATGGTATGGTGTGGTGTGTGTGGTGTGGTGTGGTATGGTATGGTATGGTATGGTATGGTATGGTATGGTATGGTATGGTATGGTATACTGTGTTTCCCCAAAAATAAAATACTGTCTTATATTTTTTGAAGCCCGAAATAAGCGCTTAGCCTTATTTTCAGGGAGGTCTTATTATTCTGGGGTGCTTGGAGCAAGTTGGGGCTCCTCTTGCCATCTTACCTGATTTCCAGGTCTGCGTTTAAATATTTTTGGGGAGGGCTTATTTTCGGGAAAACAGGGTAGAATCGAATTGAATTGAATTGAATTGAATTGAATTGAATTAGGATGGAATGGAATGGAATGGAATAAGGAATAGAATGGAATATAAAGTAAAAATAATAGAATAGAACAGAATAAAGAAGAATGGAAAAGAATAGAATAAAGAATAGAATAGAATAAAGACTAGAATAGATTAGAATAAAATAGAATATAGAGTAAAAAGAATAGAACAGAATAAAGAATAGAATAGAATAGAATAGAATAGAATAGAATAGAATAGAATAGAATAGAATAGAATAGAATAGAATAGAATAGAATAGAATAGAATAGAATAGAATAGAATAGAAGCTGGAAGGGACCTTGGAGGTCTTCTAGTCCAGCCCCCTGTTCAAGCAGGAGAACCTATACCATCTCAGACAAGTGACTGTCCAGTCTCTTGGGAAAAATGGCCATAAGTCGCTTTTTTCAGTGCCGTTGTAACTATGAACAGTCACTAAACGAGCTCTTGTTAAGTCGAGGGGCCATCTGTAATCTTAGCCTTCTTCTCTATCAGGTTTGAAGTTCCAGATCGCCTGGAAATGGGCTTGAGATCCAGTCCCGAAGGTGTTTTTTTTCCAAGAGGCAATTGAACTCTCTTGTTTTTCTTTGAAGACGTTTCGCTTCTCATCCAAGAAGCTTCTTCAGCTCTGAGTGGATGGTGGGAAATGGAAGGATTCCCAGAAAAATGGCAAATTACAGGAACCATTGGCTCTTCAGTTTGCGATGCAGACAATCGAGACTCATCCCCAAAAGCCTCTGCCTGTCTTCAACAGGGAAGGGACACAGGGCAGGAAAACATCCCGCAGAAAGTACAACTCAAACTTCTCAATGAAAGAACTTCCAAGTGGCCTCAACAACCCTCTAAAACAGTGTTTCTCAACCTTGGTAGCTTGAAGATGGGTGGACTTCAACTCCCAGAATCCCCCAGCCAGCGCTGCTGGCTGGGGGATTCTGGGAGTTGAAGTCCACCCATCTCCAAGCTACCAAGGTTGAGAAACACTGCTCTAAAAGGATGCAAATGACCAGCTCTCTGCAAGGAGTATAAATCCTTCCATTCCCCACCCTCCGGTCAGAGCTGAGGAAGCTTCTTGGATGAGAAGTAAAACGTCTTCGAAGAAATAAAGAAGGAAGTCCAGTTGCATCTTGGAAAGAAAAACACCTTCAGGATTGGATCTCAAGTCCATTTCCAGGCGATCTGGAACTTCAAACCTGATAGAGAAGAAACATAAGATTACAGATAGTCCTCAACTTACAACAGCTCATTTAGTGACCATTCTAAGTTACAACGGCACTGAAAAAAGTGACTTGTGGCCATTTTTCACACTTATGACCACTGCAGCATCCCCGGGGTCATGGGATCAAAATTCAGATGCTGACGGGATGCAGGATCAAAATTCACTCGCTTGGCAATTGACTCATTTTGATGGCGGTTGCCGTTTCTCGGGGTCGTGTCATCCCCTTTTGCGACTTCTGACAAGCAAAGTCCATGGAGAAGACAGATGCCTTCAACAACCAGGTTGCTAACTTAATCTTATCTGAGAGCCTCAGATAGCTCAACAGGCTAATAGCCTGTTATTAAGATCCAGCTGTCTGCAATTATTGCACGGTTCAAGGCCCAAGGTTGACTCAGCCTTCCATCCTTTCTAAGGTAGGTAAATTGAGGACCCGGTTTGTGGGGGCAATAAGCTGACTTTGTATAAATATACAAAAGTATGAAGGCTATTGCTTAACGCATTGTAAGCTGCCCTGAGTCTCCAGAGAAGGGTGGCTTATAAATCAAATTTTTAAAAAAATTTAAAAAATCACTTCAGTGATTCACTTAAGAGCTGTGGCAAGAAATCTCGTAAAATGGGGCAAAACTCATTTAACCAATGTCTCGTTGAACAACAGGAATTTTGGGCTCTCAATGGTGGTCGTAAGTCGAGAACTGCCTGTATTTGGCATGGCAGAGAGTTTGATTCTTCACACTGGCTGTACAGTAGTGGCCAAAAATGTGAAAACCTTTTGGGGAAAAGATCATTGAATCAAGAATGTAATGCAATCACTTTTATGAAGGATTTGCTATTTAGAATAGCAGTCACAGTATAAAGAAGAAAAGTGAAACACGTAGAAAAAACGAGATATATAAAAATTATTACCAAAGAAAAAATGAGATATATAAAAATTATCACCATAGAAAAAACGAGATATACAAAAATGATCCCCATGTCAATGAATCCTTAGTTGGGTAACCTTTAGCATGAATGACGGCCTTACAACGTCTTCCCATGGAGGGAACCAAGTCTTTTAGTTCTGCAGCTGTTCTAATGTGAAACCAAGATGGAATTATGGCTTCTATTAACTGGGTTTTATTGTTGGATCACTTCTGACTAACAAGTTTCTTTAGTCGGCTCCCTAGATTTTCAATTGGGTTAAGATCTGGGCTATTTCCAAGCCATTCCAGCAATGGAATAGGATTATCTTTAAACTCCAAAAAAAAAAAAAAGTGGTATTATTAGCCATCAAACCTCAAAAATACATTTTTCCCAAAAGGTTTCCACAATTTTGGCCACTACTGTACGTGAGCTGCCCAGCAGCCTGTTTAGCTGAAGACAGTGAAAATATTTCAGTTAAAAGAGGAGACAATGCAAGAGTTTCTTTTAGATTTTCACATGTAAACAATCACACCATTCACTATTCAGTTCAGAATGCAAATACGGTCGTGCAGGAGCCAAGAAACTGAAGCAGCATCAATAAAAATCATTCTTGGGTTCTGATCTCTGTTATGAAGAACACATAAATCCATCAAAAAAAAAAAAAACCCAACAAAGCAAAATTTGGCAGAGGTGGGAGGGTTTGGTCACTTCCCAGGAGACAAACAATGCTTTTTATTTATTATTTATTTATTGGTTCGATTTATATGCCGCCCTTCTCCAGAGACTCAGGGAAGCTTACAATGTGTTAAGCAATAGCCTTCATATTTCTGTATATACCGGTACCTGCTTAGTAGGGCTTTCGGCCTCCCCAAGCAGTGTTCTTTTTTATACAAAGTCAGCTTATTGCCCCCACAATCCGGGTCCTCATTTTACCTACCTCGGAAGGATGGAAGGCTGAGTCAACCTTGAGCCTGATGAGATTTGAATTTGTAGTAATTGCAGGCAGCTGGTGTCACTTAACACCACTTTAATTTGCTGCACCACCAAGGCTCTTTATAGAGCTCTTTTTATGCTAAAAAGTCTTAAAATGTACCAGTTTCTATTTCACCCGAAACGAAGAAGCCCAGATGTTTCAAGAGCTGGCTCTTTCCATCTGGTTCCTTCAGAGAAGTTGTGCCAATGACCCACTGGGGTAGCCGGTGGGACCCAGGTCCCACAGATGCTGCCAACTTGAGGAAGGCCCAGTTTATATGCTGGTGACTGACACTTGAATCCAAGGGTATGCATCATGGAAAGCAAAAGGAATTCTGATGCGTGATGTAGCTCTCAGCTGCTGCTTCACTCACGAATGAAGATTAGCTCATGGCTGGCATTACACGACTTGAGGCTTAAAAAGCCAGCCCCGTTTTAAAAGAAAAAGCAAGCTGCACTGTGAGTGAAACAAGACGAAGAGAACAAAAAATATGGGAGAGAAATCATTGCATTCAGAGATGGGTTTCAGCAGGTTCTGACCAGTTCTGGTAGTGGAAATTTTGAGTAGTTCGGAGAACCGGTAAATACCACCTCTGGCTGGCCCTGCCCCCATCTATTCTCTGCCTCCCGAGTCCCAGCTGATCGGGAGGAAATGGGGATTTTGCAGTAACCTTCCCCTGGAGTGGGGTGGGAATGAAGATTTTACAGTATCCTTCCCCTGCCACGCCCACCAAGCCACGTCCACAGAACCGGTAGTAAAAAAAAATTGGATGCCACCGCTGATTCTTCGCATTGCATATCATCCTATGAGAAATCATCATGATATCATACAGTTCTACAGAGGAATTATTGAGTCTGTCATTTCTACCTCAGTAACTGGTTTGGCACAGCAACCAAACAGGACAGGTACAGATTTCAACGGATAGTTAGGACTGCAAAAAAAACAATCGCAACCAGCCTGCCTTCCATTGAGGACCTGCACACTGCAGGAACCAGAAAGAGGGCTGAGAAAATATCTGCAGAGCCCTCGCATGCTGGACATAAACTCTTTCAACGTCTACCCTCTGGACGTTGCTATAGATCATTGCATGCCAAAACAACTAGACACAAAGATAGTCCGTCCGTCTGTCTCCCCCCCCCCCCCACCCCCCCACCCCGTGTCATCCCTCTGCTAAACACCTGATTCCCACAGCAATGTTTTAGGCTTAAAGACGTGTACCCATGTTATAGGGCTGTATTGCTATATTATCCTTCTCATCTTCACATCTTTCTCATCTTATTTTTCATCTTTTCTCATCTTTCCTATTATCTTCTCCTATCGGTATCTTATGATTCATCACTTGTTTATATCTTATAATTAATGATTGTACCTATGATTTATGATCTATGACGTATCACTTTGTTGTTTGTATATACACTGAGAGCTTATGCATCAGAGAAAAATTCCTTGTGTGTCCAATCACTCTTGGCCAATAAAAAGTCTGTTCTGTTCTGTTCTGTTCTGTTCTGTTCTGTTCTGTTCTGTTCTGTTTCATTCCGTTCCGTTCCGTTCCATTCCGTTCCGTTCCAGTATTGTATTGTGTTGTGTTGCGTTGCGTTGCGTTGCATTGCGTTGCATTGCATTGCATTGCATTGCATTGTATTGTACTCCACTCCACTCCACTCCACTCCTGTATTGTATTGTATTGGATTGGATTGGATTGGATTGGATTGGATTGGATTGGATTGGATTGGATTGGATTGGATTGGATTGGATTGGATTGGATTGGATTGGATTGTACTCCACTCCACTCCACTCCACTCCACTCCTGTATTGTATTGGATTGGATTGGATTGTACTGGATTGGATTGGATTGGATTGGATTGGATTGCATTCCATTCCATTCCATTCCATTCCATTCCATTCCATTCCATTCCATTCCATTCCATTCTATCCTTATCCTTATCCTTATCCTTATCCTTATTCTATTCTGGTATGACTGGGGAAAGGGGCAGGGGCTCAACCACATTTGGAAGGGGGCAACGAAAACTCAATGGGACTGGCAGCTACCCCATGGCTCAGCCTAGAGAAATAACATGGCTTAATGGTTACCTACCGATGCTGAGGCCCTTCTGTTGTAGTCCGGGGAATGGGGCCAGGAATACGGTTCAACCGATGCAGCGCTGGTTATGAAGGCTGTTGCATACATGACGGCGGCTGAGACATTTAACACCACAAGCTGGGGAAAAGAGGAGAGAACCAGGGAATCCAGAGGTGAAAATCTCTTAAGATTCTGGCAGGGGCTCAGCCCAGGTTTTAGCCTTGCTGGGCCCCTTTTCTTTTTTTTTCTTTTTAATTATTTTATTTGCAACATTAAAAATAAAAAGTCCAAAACGAAAGGAAAAAAAATATAAAAACAGAACTAAAGAAGATATAAAATAAAAGTAAAAATATAGTGCATTCAAAAGAGAGAGAAAAAAACCCGCCATACACGTAAATTGCCCTCCCTAGTTGAAAACTGATAAAATATATTAAAAGAATAGAAGTTCCCCGCCCCTTGTGAAACAGGCACACCGTTTAGGTTTACAACTCTACTCAACCAATTTGCTCAATCTACTTCCTTTTTGATAAACAGGCTGTATTGACAAGGTGACTTCCTTTGTCATCTCCCTCCTATCTAAACAATGTTATATAGCAGTGACCAGCACCTTTTTGGCACCGAGTGCCCAAACCAGAACACGCATACGTGTGCACACACCAGAGTGCCGGAAACCCAAAGACCAGCTGGCCGGCACACGCATGCGTATTTCCAGGCCATTTTCCAGGCCAAAAACGGCCTAAAAACGGCTGAAAAACTGTTTTTTGGGGTGTTTTTCGGTGTCCCAGCGCCTGTGAAAACCAGCTGATACGCACGCCAGAAACCAGAAGAACAGCTGGTGATGGCATGCGTGCCCACAGAGAGGGCTCTGTGTGCCACCTTTGGCATGCTTGCCATAGGTTTGCCATCACAGTTATATAGCTATGGCACTTAGGCTTACATACTACATCACGGTGCTTTCCAGCCCTCTCTAAGTGGTTTACAGAGACAGCCCCCAACAATCTGGGTCTTCATTTTACCCACCTCATAAGGACAGAAGACTGAGTCAACTTTCAGCTGGTCAAGATCGAACTCCTGGCTGTGGGCAGAGTTAGCCTGCAATACTGCCTTCTAACCACTGTGCCACCATATATATCCTTTAAGGCTGTGATGGCGATGTCAGCTTTGGAAGCCGTATTAGGCCGGAAGCTCCAATGCTGCCCCCTTCTCATGTGTGGGAAAGTAGGAGAGTGGGTTAGTAGACATAATAGCATTCTTCCTGTCGGTCAAGGTCAGGACGATCCAGCATCTGGAGAAGGAGTGGTCAGGGGGCTGGATCGAGATGGAATGGACGTTGATTGGAGCATGTGACCAACTGGGTGGAAAAGGGGATGGTTTTGGGAGCTTTGACTTACTGAAGGAAAACCCGGGCTTTTCAGATTTGGGTTTCCCCAGATGTGCCAGTTTGCCTATTCTAGTAAAGAGGACTTTGAAAAATGCTTGCTTCCCCGTCTTTACTTGGAGTAGGGTTTTTTCTGGAACACTGACAGGCAAACCTATGGCACGCCTGCCAGAGGTGGCACACAGAGCCCTCTCTGTGGGCACATGTGCCGTTGACAGCTGCTCTTCCGGGTTCCATCACACATATGTGCCCCGGCCAGCTACTCTCTTCTGGGTTCCAGTGCATGCATGTGTGCCCCAACCTGGAAGAGAGCAGCTGGCCAATGCACATGCATGCGAAAGAACCCGGAAGAGCAGCTGGCTGCCATGAGCATGTGCACCGGCCAGCTGCTCTCTTCTGGGTTCCCGCACTCCGGTGCATGCATGCTCCAGTTTTGGCACTCGGTGCCGAAAAGGTTAACCGTCACTGCTTTAAGGTATATGCATCCTTAAACAGGTTATCATCCTACTTTTGAAAAAGGACAAAAACTTTGATCACACAGACACTTGCTAATGGATGCCCATCCTGGTTGGTTGCTTTAACCTGTAGGACTTCTTCCTTCTCAAAGAAAGAGGAAACAGGTATTATAGGTATTATAAAAGGTAGATTGGCTTTCCGATTAGTGAAGGCACTTCTGGGTCACTTCCACCACACATGGAGAAGATGTAAACAAAATATGGGGACTTCTTCCTTCTCAAAGAAAGAGGAAACAGGTATTATAGGTATTATAAAAGGTAGATTGGCTTTCAGATTAGTGAAGGCGCTTCTGGGTCACTTCCACCACACATAGAGAAGATGTAAACAAAATATGGGGACTTCTTCCTTCTCAAAGAAAGAGGAAACACGTATTATAGGTATTATAAAAGGTAGATTGACTTTCAGATTAGTGAAGTCACTTCTGGGTCACTTCCGCCACACATTTGGGGGGAAATTTCTGCAGCCAGGAAACCTGTAAGAAGATACGGCTGCTTTAATGAGTTGCAGGCAAGTAAGTGCTTCATTGGCTTTCCTGAAAATACCATTTCTAGGTTTTTGTGACAGCACGCACAGCCCTAAATGCCCAAGTGTGGTGCTTTCTTTTACAGTGGGCTTTGTTTCCCATTACTTAAACATGACTGATGCAGTCATTCCTGGGAGCTGAGCCACCATTCAAAGAAACAACATGGAAATCAAAATAAGAGCATTGGGGGTTGGACTAGAAGACTTCCAAGTCCCTTCCAGCTCTGTAATTCTGCATTCTGTAAGTGACCCATGCAGAGATGATTTGGTCACATTTTTTTATAACTGCCACATGGCGTTGGCGTGGGATGTTTTCTGGCTGAAACGAGCCTACTTCGGTGACTTGCCAGTCAGCAGTGCCCTTTCACTTTAGGGAAGGATAACAAGAGCAGTACTGTTACTCTCCTTCAACCCAGGGCGAGGCCACCAGAAATGGAGAGGCGGTTGTTGGTCACTCTAGGACAGATGAGACGGGACTCTTAGCTATTGGGAGAGAGGACTCGTACGTTGGAGCTGAGAGTGGAGGCGTAACCAGTGGCGGGATTCAAATAATTTAACAACTGGTTCTCTGCCCTAATGACCGGCTGGATGGGCGTGGCCATGGTGGGCGTGGCCAGAGGGTGTGACAGGCAGCACTCGGCCTCCTGCATCCCCTGGGAGCCAAAACGGGCCTAGGAGGGCTGTGCCGCACCTCCCGTACCCGGTTCGGGGCCTAGTAGGCCTCCCTGAACTTACCTAGCCAAAAAAAAAAAAAAAAGGAGCCTGGATAGCTCAGCAGATTAAGCATTGTAATTAAACATCAGCTGTCTGCAATTATTGTAAGTTCGAATCTCCGCAGGCTCCAGGTTGACTCAGCCTTCCATCCTTTCTAAGGTAGGTAAATTGAGGACCCGGTTTGTGGGGGCAATAAGCTGACTTTGTATAAATATATGAAGGTATGAAGGCTATTGCTTAACGCATTGTAAGCTGCCCTGAGTCTCCGGAGAAGGGCAGCATATAAATAAAAAGAAGGGGGGGCGGGAGAACTCCTAGAAGGGGCGTGGCAGGAAGGGGCAGGGCCAGGCAGCAATTTAACAACTGATTTATCCGAACCAGCCCGAACCAGCTGAATCCCACTATTGGATGTAATGCCATTTCTGCTATTGACCAATTTTCTTCCTAGTTAGAACGATTTTCTGTGTTGCAAGTATCGATGGAGCTTCTCTCAATCATCCAGATCGGGGATGTCAAACTCGCATCGTCATGGCAGCATCACATGATGTATCGGGACTTCCCCCCACCCCACCCTTTGCTAAACCAGGCATGGGCATGGCCAGCACGTGACGCATCCGTCCTGCTGGCTGTGAGTTTGACAGCCCTGATCCAGATGATGGTTATCCCAAAGTTGCTTTTCCAAAAGGCAATTGGATTTCCTTGGGGTTTTTCTTTTGCAGACAGCTGGTCCTTTGCATCCTTTTAGAGGGTCGTTGAAGCCCTTGGAGTTTATCTGTGTCCTCTGGGTCACCTGAGTGGGGCTTCTGGTTCCTGTAATTTTTTCCTTCTCTGGAAATCCCTTCCTACTCCCACCCCATTCCAAGGGTCTTCATCCCAAATTGTATGGCTAAAAGTCTGTAGGGATTCTCAGTCATCCAGGTCATGGTTGTCCCAAAGGGGCTTTTTCAGGAGGCAACTGGACATACAAAAGGATGCAAATGAGTATAAATCCTTCCATTCCTCACTATCCTGTCAGAGCTGAAGAAGCTTCTTGGATGAGAAGCGAAACATCTTCAAAGAAAAAACAAGAAAGTCCAGTTGCCTCCTGAAAAAGCACCTTTTGGGACCTTATTCAAAAGCACTTTGCTTTTGGAAGTTGTGGGAGCTTCATCACTGGAAGCTTTCAAGAAGACATTGGATTGCCATTTGTCTGAAATGGTGGAGGGTCTCCTGCTTGGACTGGGAGGGGAGGGGTTAGACTAGACCAAGGGTCAGCAACCTGCAGCTCTGGAGCTGCATGTGGCTCTTTCACCCCTCTGCTGCGGCTCCCTGTCACTCAAAATATGCATCACAACCGCCAATGTGCGACACCCACCGGCATGTGATTCATTGAGCTTTTCAACCCCTAGTGGGCCAATCATGGATAAATCCAAGAATAGAAAAGTTTCAGAAGAAAACAGAACGTTTAATTCAACTACATATGCTAGTTTTGTGGCTGCTCAAGAAATAGTCAGGCACTTGAAGGGTTTTGTGGCTCCCGGTGTTTTCTTTTCTGTGGGAAATGGGGCCAAATGGCTCTTGGAGTGTTTAAGATTACAGATCCCTGGCCTAGACCTACAAGGTCTCTTCCAACTCTGTGAAACTGTTAAATCTGTTAAACTATGATAAAAATGGATTTCATTGGTCTTATGACTTAAAGCAGAAGAAAGAGGGGCAAAAGTGAAGGTATGATTCATTTAGGGAATGATCATCATGTCAAAAGCGTATTTCACCTAGTTTTTTATTGGCTCCATCTACTCAACCTGTTTAAACAAGTTAATTAAGCAGCAGCTTCACTTGCACGGAATACGAAGCTTTTATTGTGGCTAAGGGCACTGGGCAAAGCCTATTCAGTGAGGTCACGGCTCACAATGTGGCGAGTGCAGAAAATGAATCAGTGCAGGAACTGAGTTCCACGCCTGGTGCACAATGGCCTTTGAGCAACAGCATCTCACAGACTTCAGGGTGAGTCACCCGAGCTGGAGAAATCAAGGGATCGGCCTGGACCTCTCCAGATGCCAGAGGTTTGCCATTCCTCAAAGCTGAAGGAGCATTTCAGCTCTCAGAAGAGCATCAAGAGAAAGAGATCTTTTGAGAAGGGATGAGACGTGTGCAATTACTGTGGCTGCTCTCGCAAGACGCCCTGTGATGACACGTAATTTAAGAGAAAGCAAAGAGGTGGACTTCTTCTTCACTGTTCCCTTGAACCTTCTTTTACCCTGGTAGGTAGTCCTCGAGATACAGGCACAAATGGGACCAGTATCTTGGTCGTTATGCAAAACAGTCATTAAGTGAGATGCTCACATGAATGCTTTGCTCAACAACCGCAATCCCAGTACTCACAGTTGAGGTCATTAAAAGATCTTTTGGGTTGTTAAGTGGACAGAGAGAAAGAGCTGCCAGCTGAGTTCAGCTCCCATCTGTGCACGAAAGAGAACTGCCCCAGTGGTCTGCAGGAACAGACCTTGGATTTCAGGATCAGAGTTCTGTTTCTGCAGCCCGCCAGAGAAGTTCAGCTCCCCTTACTAGGAGCTCTTCTAGCCAGTTCCCAGAGATGAGGGAATCTTCTAGACAGGTAGCAGCAACCACTTCCAACCTTTCCTGCTGGGTTCCCCAGTGACTTTCTGGGGAAGCCAGCAGAGAAGTTTGCACTTGGCAACCAATTGTTAGTGTAAACAGATTGCTAAGCACCCACATCATGATCATATGACTGCAGAAGGGGGTTGTTGTGGTCCGCCAGCAGCCTGAGGAGCTGGCAGCGGAGTCGGACAGTGAGGAGGCTGAGGAAGAACATGGGCCAGTCCTGGAGGCTGAGGGAGGCCCGGATGAGGGCTCTGCCTCAGAGGCAGAGGAACAGGAGGAGCCTGTTCCTAATGCACGCATGCGAAAAGCTGCCAGAAGGCAACAGCAGCTAAAGCAAAGAGGACGACTCAGGAGTAAGGCCAAGAGACGATTGGCCCCTCCCTTAAGGCTTAAAAGACCAGCAACAGCTCTTGGCCTCTTTGTCAGAAAACAATGATAGATTTGTTTCTTGTCTTGCTGTATTTATTTCTTGTCAGTGTCTTCTGCTTCTGAACTTTTGCCAAAAAAAGCCTTTGGCAGGTTGCCTAATTAGACCAAGGTTGGTGATAAGGCTGAAGAATTTGAGTTATGAAGAATTTGTTTTGAATTATTTTGGACTACACTGAGAATGAGTTCATTCTCAGCTGTTCTAATAAAGTCTGTTTGTTTTCGAACTGATTGTTTCTGATAATACCTACTTGGGCCTGGGTAACAACAGGGGTGCAACATTTTATAACAGCCAGAAGTGCTGAAAAGCACCCTTTCTGAGGCCACTGTAACTTTGAATGGTTGTTAAGCCACCACCATAAGTCAAGGACTACCTGTACGACACTCTCAGATAGGGATGTGAAATATTCCTCTTCTTTTCTACCCACCTTATTTTTTTTCCCTTGGGGGGATTAGGCAAAAAACCCTACTATACAGTTTTCAGGTTTACTCCTAACTATCGTGATATGTAAGGTTTCAAATGGGACCAGAGATGTCCAGACAAAAAATCACTTTTATGTAAACTTAAAATAACTATCTGGCTCAGGAACCTGAAAACAGACTTCAGCCTTCCGGTCAGCATTTCACCTCTCATGGTTTAACCTACTAGAAGTAGCTCAGAATCAATACACGCATCAATACGAGTCGTGGTGGCACAGTGGTTAAAATGCAGTACTGCAGGGCTAACTCACTGCTCACTCCACCTGTCCAACGGAACTGGTCAAAGGCCATCTGAGAAGAAGCTAACATTATGTATTTTCCCCAGCCTTCCACACTCACCACAATAGGCCAAGGGATCATGTAGAATTTCAACTGAAGCTGAAACAGATACATCAGAAAAATAATGACTGTCACCATCCAGAAGAAGATAGCTACGAACATCACCCAGCCGTAGGAAGGGTAGGGTTGGTAGTACGTGTCGGCAATCAGAGCCCACACCAAGCAGCCCAGCACCTGTGCAAAACACAAGAAGAAGAAGAAGAAGGTCACATACACCCTGGGACCCGATCACTATCTTCTTTAGTCTATATGCATTAGTGTTGTATAATATATGTGGGTATATACATAATTTTAGTTATCTTGTCATGTTTATATAGAGGAGGTGACCCCTTAAGAGCTGTATGCAATGAAATTTCATTTTTAATGTATGCCAATTAGTGTATATTCAAAATGAATACAATAAAGTTATTCTATTCTATTCTATTCTATTCCATTCCATTCCATTCCATTCCATTCCTATTCCTATTCCATTCCATTCTTTCTTCTCTCTCCTCTCCTCTCCTCTCCTCTCCTCTCCTCTTCCCTTCCCTTCCCTTCCCCTTCCCCTTCCCCTTCCCTTCCCTTCCCTATTATCTGTTCTGTTCTGTTCTGTTCTGTTCTGTTCTACAGTCTATCCTATCCTATCCTATCCTATCCTATCCTATCCTATCCTATCCTATCCTATCCTATCCTATCCTATCCTATCCTATCCTATCCTATCCTATCCTTTCTTTATTCCAATATAGTCTAGTCTACTCTTTCCCTTAATTGAAGAATGATGGTAAAGGTGGTGGAATTGATGGAGATGGCAAATTTGACTGTTTTATTAAAGAAAAGATTCTATCTATTTTTATTTCTAATTGAAAACCACTTGTAGGCTTCGTATTCAACATGGAAAAAAATTGAAACTTTTCAGCAATTGCCAAGACTCTAGGTATGTCTAGCCTAAGGAAGAGAAGGACTAGGGGTGACATGATAGCAGCCTTCCAATATTTGAGGGGCTGCCACAGAGAAGACAATGTCAACCTCTTCTCCAAACCACTTGAAATAACAGATGGAAGCTTATCAAAGAGAGATGCAACCAGAAAGTAAGGACAAATTTCCTGACTGTGAGAACAATTAAGCAATGGAACGGCTTGCTTCTTAGAAGTTGTGGGTGCTCCATCACTAGAGGTTTTCAAGAAAGGTGTCAACCATCCCACTCAGTCACATAGCAAAGAAAGACCCCTGGCCATTTGTTTTTGCCAAGAGTACACACTTTACTGAAGTTTAAGAGATTACAGAAGTAGCGAAGCCGAATCTGAGGTTTTCCCGCACAAACAATGCAAAGTAAATCGCCCTCCCTCCCCCACCCCACCCCCCTTATACTGTAGAGTATAAGGATTGCCTCTCCCTCTAACTTAAGAAAGTGTAGATTCTTGAAATGGAGTATTTCAAAAGGAACCTTTTATTAAGCAGAAGTGACAGCAATGGGTTCAAAGCAAAGTCTGAATACCCTTAGGCAAGACAAGTAGGATTAAAGCAGTAGAGACCCCTCCCTTTAGCCAGAATGCAGATTTTAGCCAATACACACGTGTGAAGATGTTTTCTTTACCAGCTGCCCTGAGAACCGGATAAGCATGCATTCCAGTGGTGGGTTGCCCCCGGTTTGGACTGGTTTGCAAGAACTGGCAGTAAAACCAGCGGGAGGCTCCGCCCACTGACCCGGACATCATCTTAAGTGATCTGCACATGTGCAGAAGAGGGCATGTGTGTGTGCACGAGCAAAGCGAGGGCGCACGGGCGGGCACGATGTGAACCGGTAGTAAAGGTAAGTAAAATCCAACCCAATGCATTCCCATTGGTATCTTCCGTTATCCTTTAAAGTGAAACAACCCACATGGTTGTCATAAACATTCCCCAAAGGTAAGGAGATCTCAGGGCGCTCCGGCACCAGGATATAGGTTGTAAAATATCTGTTGACACAGTCAATGCTAATAAATCGAATCCAGGGCCCCCATTTCTCCCAACTGAATGGCAGTATCACTTATCCTCATTTTATTTATTTATTTATTTATTTATTTATTTATTTATTTATTTATCATCATCATCATCATCATCATCATTTAGGAAACAGGTTATCCCTTGCATCCAGATGGTTGACCGTGGCTGGCAGAAGCTTCTTACAAGGCTCAGCTGGGCTTCCATTCCCCCCCGCCCCTGTTCTTCCTTCTTATATTCCAATCTTTCCCTCCCTCCTCCCTCCGTTGCAAGTGTCAGGCTGTCAGCTCATGAAGCTTGGATAGGAAAAATGCAGCCCTGACAACAACCATTTGACCAGGGTAGTTTAAGTACAATGTCAGCCTCTGCTTTTCTCTGCTTTGGCTGCCATAGTAACGGGGGTGGGAGGGTGGGAGGGGGAAGTTAGTTTGGGTTGTATGAATGCTGGAGGGAGGAATCGAAAGTGATACTTAAGACTTATTGCTGCATCTTTGAAGCTGCTATCGGGTCAACGGCCACGGCATTCCTGATTGATGACACTGCCAGATGTGTGCTCCCACCTGAACCCTGGGAGACTTTTGGATTGGATGATTTACGTTGGATGGTGGGAGGGGATGCTTTCTATCTGTAACTTTCGCGCTTTTTGCCTCCGATTCTGCTTTTCCTTGGTTGCAATCATTTCATTTCCTAGTAAAAGTACCTTACTCTATATTCAATGGAGTCTGGGTCATTCTTTCCTGGGCTTTGAAGGAAGCATACCTGACATTAAGCAGAATCTGAGCCAGATTCAGTATATTCTCCTGCCTCTTGAGCAGATGATTGGAGTAGATTAGAAGACCTCTAAGGTCCCTTCCAGCCCAAGCATTCTATGTTCTACAAAGCTCTCACTCAGTTGCAGCCACAAGGCAGCCACAGAGCTGCCAAAGAGACATTGTTTGACTCAACACAAATGCTCTGACTCCTCCCCCCCACCCCCGATTCTTTCGGCCTGGACAATGGTGTCCTTTCCCCTCCCCCCACCCTATGGCAGCTCCCAGAACAGATGAAGCAGAAGCTTTTTTTAAAAAAAAAGATCATTTGTTGAGAAGCTGAAAAGTACAGCAGAAACACAGCTCTTGATTGAGGCCAGATTCCCACCAGGAGCATAGCAGCTCTAGATGAGAGATTTTGTCCAGGGGAAAAAAGATTGGTTATCATTTCATTTTTTTTTTCCAGAAAGGGAAGAAAAGGAAGCATTTTATTTTAGGATGTTTGTTGCAGTTCCTCCCCCTAAAAGCCCATTTTTGCTAGGAACACAAGAGGCAACCCACAAAAAATAATTGGACATGTTCTGAAGAAATGTTTCTCAACCTTGGCCACTTGAAGATGGGTGGACTTCAACACCCTCCATTTTCGAGGAGGAGGAGGAGGAGGAAGAGGAAGAGGAAGAGGAAGAGGAAGAGGAAGAAGAGGAGGAGGAGGAGGAGGAGGAGGAGGAGGAGGAGGAGGAGGAGGAGAAGAGGAGGAGGAGGAGGAGGAGGAAGAAGAAGAAGCGGAAGAAGAGGAAGAAGAAGAAGAAGAAGAAGAGGAGGAGGAGGAGGAGGAGGAGGAGGAGGAGGAGGAGGAGGAGGAGGAGGAGGAGAGGAAAACAACGGTGGGGTCCTTGATGCTCTCTTGTTTTTCTGCAGAGCAGGGACCCCCAAGTTACACAGATTCTCTTCTATTGATTTGTGGTCTCTGAATTATTCACACAACTGCCACGATTTAGATGCTTAGGAAAGTCACCCAAAATCCCCTTCCATTTTGCACTGCTATTCTACAAACCAAGCCATGAAATTATAGTTTGACAGAGGAGCTGTGGGGATGGGAGGCTGCCAAGAAAGGGGCTGATGCCCTGATCCCTTGATATCCCAGTTCCACGAAGCGGGATGGAAATTCTTGTCCACTGCTCTGGGGAAGAAATCAAATCAATGCCCAACGTGGGGGTGTTGGCTAGGAATCCAGCTGGGACTTTTCCGTGGAAGAACAATGATTGGATGGAGGCCAAACAAGGAAACTAAAGAAAATAACTTATCTGGGTTGTTAATCCTTATTCTCTGGGCTCCCAATCATGGTCTGTCTTGAGACCTTGGTGGAAAACAAGCCTGTGATATTAAACATGGCCTCTAGACCAAGGCTGTCCAACCTTGGCAATTTTTAAGACTTGTGGACTTCAATTCCCAGAGTTCCCCAGCCAGCGTAGACTTCTGGGAGTTGAATTCCACAAGTCTTAAAAGTTATCAAGGTTGGACAGCCCTGGTTTAGACTATATTCACTTTCAGCTCTGTGTTTATTAGCAGGTCATGCCTTTGGTGTGTCTAGACAAGATGTGGGTCCTGACTACACAACTGAACCGCCAAGCTACTCTATGGATAGCAGCACATCACAAGGATACATGCACAATAGGGCAGGATTTCGGTCCTGCAATTGCAGTCATAATCTGGACCTATTTTTTTTTTATCTCTCCTTCCTTCCTCACAGGTACACCCCTGCCCGAAACTAATCTCTGCGTACCGTATTTTTCAGAGTATAAGATGCACCTTTTTCCCCCAAGAAAGAGAGTAAAAATCTGGATGTGTCTTATACTCCAAATGTAGCCCCGCCCAGCCTCTCAACAGGAGGTTTCAGAGGCTGAAAAAAGCATCAGAAACGAAGCCCCCAAACAGAGCTTCAGAAAAAAAGCCCCCAAACAGAGCTTCAGAGGCTTTTTTTCTGAAGCTCTGTTTTGGAGGCTTTCAGAGGCAAGAAAAAAAGTTTTTTCTGAAATGGAATTTCAGAAGTTTTAGAGGCAGGGAAAAAAGTCAAAAAAAAAAAAAAGCAAGGCACAGAACTCACAACCAAGGAACCTGTTGCTAAAATTCACCTCTGGAAACAGCTGATTGAGGGGTATTCTGGAAGGCTGATCCACCCGCCAATCAGCTGTTTTCTTATTTTCCTCCCCAAAAACTAAGGTGCATCTTATACTCTGAAAAATACAGTGTGTAAAAGTAAAGAAATCGAGGTAGTAATTCTTTTTCTTAATTTACTGTGCTGAAAACAAGTTGGAAGCCAATTGTTTATTTGTTTTTCTTTTCCCTTTATCCTTCACTTCTCCTCCTTCTTTTTGTTCCCCTTCCCATTTCCCTTATTGGAAGAAATATCCATCTGGTTCTGCTTCAGTTCCAAGCTGGGAGAAAGAGATTGGAAACATGGAGGCTGATGGGAAAGAGGGTTTATTGATGAAGCAGAATCAACAGCAGTCCTGGGTCAGCTGACCAATTGGTTTGATGACTACATGGATTTTTATACTGTGTTTTGGTTTTTTTTCCCTACAGCATGTTGAATTTAGAGGCTTGTTTTGTGCAGTTTGTTATTCAGTTTTAATTAGTTTGTCTTGCGAAGGCCGGCAATGAGTCTAAATTGCTCCTTACTCGGATTTTTAATCTTGTTTAACAAATATAATTTAATCCTAGATGCTGGCTTCCTTGGGGTTTTAATCGTGTCTTGAATGACTTACCAAATCTGCATTTCTAAAAGCTGCCTCTGAAAAAAAAACCCCACGTTTCTCCATTTCTCATTTAGGGAAATATAACATTCTGCCTTTTTAATATTTCTTAAAATATTTCATTCTTCTAGGAGCGGGGGGGCTTCCCACAACCTGTTACCTTGATTTGCATTTGCATTGTACGTTTTTATAATCTTAATCAAAAATTATGTTTAAAAAAATATTTCCAACTCAAAGGGCCACCGAAAGCAGGATGGTGAGTTTTCTCCAAAGCCTTCAGCAAGGCCCATATCAGGCTGACAACTTGGAGGTCAAAAAAAAAACCCAAACACCAGTTATGGGGAAAAATTTTGGTTATGGTATTGATTTAGAGAAATGGCAAAAACTGTGGTCACATAATTATAAAATGACAATGTCTACGGCATATAAGGAGAATGTGTATAAGATGTTTTACAGGTGGCATTTACCCTCGACGAGGATAGGCAGAACCGTCAAGAACAAATCGGAGAAGTGCTGGAAGTGTCATCAGACCCCAGGATCTCATTACCATATGTGGTGGACATGCGTAGAAGCAAGGAGATTTTGAACTAAGATACACACGTGGTTGGAAAAAATGACAAAAGAGTCATATTGACCTTAAACCAGAGATATTTTTATTAGGGATCTTACCAGAGACATTAATATTTAATTGTGAATATTCTAACAACGGCTAGAATTGTATTTGCAAAAAATTGGAAAGGAGAGAAGATAATTACTGATGGGAGTCAACAGGCTCAGACTTAACCTGTTGTGGCTCCGTTGCCTGAGCCTGTGTCATCGGCAGAGACAGACTCTGAGAGTGAGGGGGAGGAATTGGCAAGGCCTCCCTCTCCAGGACCCTCCTCTCTGGCAATGCCTCCGGAGGACACCGAAGAACAAGAGATAGGCCCAGAGCCAAGCACATCCACGAAGCCACAGGTGGATAGTGATGAGGGTAAGGAGTCTTGGCTGGATCCTCAGCAGCGTCGCAAGGACAAGCGCGCGCAACAGAAGAAAAGGCGTGCCAGAGATTAGGCTGAGTCACTGGACCACA
Source organism: Masticophis lateralis (assembly GCA_030761175.1). Taxonomy (NCBI): domain Eukaryota; kingdom Metazoa; phylum Chordata; class Lepidosauria; order Squamata; family Colubridae; genus Masticophis; species Masticophis lateralis. The sequence continues at coordinate 23,010,170 of JAUDYJ010000010.1, forward strand.
CCCCACAGGGTATAAAAGGGGGTGAGTTAGCCTTTCAGACTCTGTGATGGACAAAACTAACTCCTTTTGAGTCACATTGCATCTCTGGAAACAGCAATTTCGGCTTGGCTTTTTATTCTTACAAACGGGACTATTCCTTATCGGAGGTATTTGTTTGTTGATAAAAGTTCTTGGCAAGCAGCTACTGGGTGGTGCCAAGGGTCTTATCGGAAGAATTGGTTGTCTGCCAGTTTATTTAACCCCCGGCTGTTTATCTGTGTGTGTGTGAGAGACGGGGACAGAACATAACCCAGACAAGACCGAGTGGCTGTGGGTATTCCCTCCTAAAGACTATGTTGACTGTCCATCCTTGGTTCTGGGGGGGGGGGGGGGGGAGAGAAATTGTGCCCCTCAGAATGGGCTCACAATTTGGGCATCTTCCTAGACTCACAGCTAAGATTAGAGCAACATCTGACAGCTGTGGCTAGGGGGATCTTTGCACAGGGTCGCCTGGTGCACCAATTGCGACCCTACTTGGATCGGGAGGCTCTCCTCATGGTCACTCATGCCCTTGTCACCTCACGGTTAGATTATTGCAATATGCTGTACATGGGGCTATCCTTGAAAAGTGTTCAGAGACTACAATTGGTCCAGAACGCAGCCGCGCGAGCTGTCGTGGGTGCACCTAGATACACACACATTACACCAATTCTCCGCGAGCTGCACTGGCTTCCTATTGGTCTCCGGGCACAACTCAAGGTGTTGGTTATTACCTTTAAAGCCCTACATGGCTCAGGGCCAGGCTATCTTCGAGACTGCCTTCTACTGCATAACTCCCAACGACCGGTAAGATCCCACAGAGTTGGTCTCCTCCGAGTCCCGTGAGCTAAACAATGCCAGCTGGTGGGCCTGCATGGGAGGGCTTTCTCTGTGGCTGCCCCAGCTCTCTGGAACCAATTACCTCCTGAGGTCTGGACCATCCCCACCCTATTGGCCTTCCGAAAAGCGGTGAAGACCTGGCTTTTCCGGCAGGCCTGGGGCCGTTGATCTCACTCTTGCGATCCGGCGAGATCCAGCCATGAATGGTGTGAATGAGTTTTAATGTTTTTAATGTTTTTAATTCTTAAATGTTTTTATAATGATTTTAAATGCATTGTGAGCCACCCTGAGTCTTCAGAGAGGGGTGGCATACAAATTGAATTAATAAATAAATAAGAAATAAATAAATAAGAAAATGTTGGATTGTGCTGAAATGAGTAGATTGACATTTGAAATAAGAGAACAGGAAGATAAACAATATTATTTGATACGGGAGCTATTTTATCAATGGATAGACAATAAAGTCTATCTGATAGACAATGGAGATGAAATATTATATATGAAATGAAATTTTGATAAAATGTGTAAACACTTATCTTTTGTTAGAGGAAAGAACATTTGTCATATATTGAGATTTTGTAAATTTTGACAGCACGAAATGATTTTAACCAATCGAAACACTGTCTGTAATTGTTTTTTTATGTTGTTTTTATTTTAAAAAAATAATAAAAGCTTTTTGGAAAAAAATAAATAAAAAAACAGCTGTTTGTTTGTTTGTTTATAACATTTATTTGCAAGCCATCTCATATCCAATGAATCTCTGGGCAGCTAACAACATTACAACATTAAAACACATTAAACTCATCCATCATTAGAAAAAACAAAACACTACAGCAGATAAAAACGTTAACAGAGCAAGAGTGATTCAGAGTTAGGAAACTTTATTCGAATGAGCAAACATTCATAGACCATAAAACACAGAATAACAGGGGTGGAAGGGGCCTTGGAGGTCTTCTAGTCCAACCCTTTACACAAGTAGGAAACCCTATACCCAGGATGGCGAACCTATGGCACGCGGAGCCCTCTCTGTGGGCGTGCGAGCAGTCGCCCCAGTTCATCTCCATCATGCATGTGTACGTGCCAGGGGTGGGTTCTAAATTTTTTTACTACCAGTTCTGTGGGTGTGGCTTATTTTGTGGACGTGGCTTGATGGTCATGTGACAATTCTTTAGGATTTAGCAGAGGTACTGGTCTACCAGGCTTTTAACTGCTTGCAGAGCTGTACCGGTCTACTCATTTATCTTTGGAGACCCTGGTCTACTGATTTGTTTTTGGAGGCCCCGGTCTACTCATTTGGTTTTGGAGGCACCAGTCTACCGATTTGTTTTTGGAGGCACCGGTCTACTCATTTGTTTTTGGAGGCCCCGGTCTACTCATTTGTTTTTGGAAGCCCCGGTCTACCACCACACTGCCTTTTAACACTGATCAGCTGTAGGGCGGCCCTTTGAAGCCCCACGGCAAGAGTTTAAACAGTTTTTTCCCTTCTAGCCAATCAGCTAGGACTCGGGAGGCAGCGAATAGATCGAGGGCGGGGCCAAATAAAAGGTAGGAATAACGTGGGGGCGGGCAGGCGTGCGGGCCCAGCTCTTGAACAAAGAGAACTGGTTTGGTGACGTCACATTGTCACCGCTACCGGCTCGGCTGAACCAGGCCGAACTGGGAGGAACCCACCACTGGTACACGCCTCGCACTGGCCAGCTGGTCGACGAGTCTCAACTGCACATGCATGGGTGGCCATGCGTGCATGTGCGGTGGGTGGGGCATGTGCGGGGGGGGTGTACACATACGTGGGTGGCGGGGCACATGCGCCACACATGCATTGCATTTGGGGGGGTTCGGGCATGCATGCACACTTTGGGCACTCAGTCCAGAAAAGGTTCGCCATCATAGCCCTATACCATTTCAGACAAATGGCTGTCCAATCTCTTCTTAAAACCATGGAGTCATGGAGCACTCACAACTTCTGGTGGCAAGTCATTCTGCTGCTTAATTGTTCTCACTGTTTTCTCCTTAGTTCTAGATAGGATCTCTCTTTAATGACATTCCACCGGTTGCTTTTTGTCCTGCATTTCATACACTTTGGAGAATAAACTGACTTTCAGTTGGTGAGAGCAAGTGGAGACAAAACTCCTTTCCCGTTCATGCTTCATTTAACGGCTAATCCTCCAGCCTTTGCTTGAAAGCTGCAGCTCTCCTCCCGGCCTGCTTGCTTTCCGATTTAGTTCTTTGTCTTTCCTTTTTCTTTTGTCTTGCAGCTTTTGTTTCCTCCGTGGATTATGAAACGTGAAAGCCAAATTGTTCTTCGGTGGGAAATACAAGTTAGGAAAATCAGGCAAGCCCAGATCAAATAGCACTCTGAAAGAGGTTTCAGAATACAAGAATAGAATAGAATAATAGAATAGAATTCTTTATTGGCCAAGTGTGATTGGACACACAGGAATTTGTCTTGGTACATATGCTCTCAGTGTACATAAAAATACAAGATCCATTCGTCAAGAATCAGAAGGTACAACACTTAATGGTAGTCATAGGGAAACAGTCAATATAAATCTTAAGGATACCAAATAAATAGATAGAAAATAATTATGCAGGTATTCCTCCACTTATGACCATCCCTTAAAGGGCATTTGCATTTATATGCTTTACAGTCCCTAAAGCAGAACAAATTTACAGTCCATAAAGGACTGTCCAGCCATCATAAATTGCTGTGTCACCCGTCCATGGTCATACGACTACATGTCAACACATGTCAACACGTCGCTTTTATAACCGATTGCAGCATTTTGCAGTCACGGGAGTACAGTTTGCAATGTTTGGGCTAGTTTCTGGCAAGAAGAAATGCCCATCCAAATGAACGGATTCATATTTATGACCACCATGTTCATTTAATGACTACACATTCACCCAAAAACTGCCACCAACAAGGTTGTTAAATCACTTCCAGTCAGGTGGTCTCCTCGAACTTACAACCATAATAACAAGTAGATTTTCTGTTCCAATTGCACTGATAAGTGGAGAACTACTCGTACATTGCTAGAAACATAACTGGCTTTCTGAAGTTCTCTGCTCCGACTGTAAGTGGAGAAAGTGGAGGAGCAGTTTTCCCAAATTTTTCTAGGAGAGAAGAAGGCATTACCCAAATCCAAAACTTTCTGGATTTTGGATATTAATCTTTTGAATAAAATAAAATATTTTTTTTTATATAAAAGAATGTTTGAGCCGGACATTGCTCAATGGGTCTGCTTCACTGAAAGATGTCATAGAAGAGAATTCTTTATTGGCCAAGTGTGATTGGACACACAAGGAATTTGTCTTGGTGCATATGCTCTCAGTGTACATAAAAGAAAAGATAGATTAGATAAGAAAGAAAGAAAGAAAGAAAGAAAGAAAGAAAGAAAGAAAGAAAGAAAGAAAGGTAGGTAGGTAGAAAGAATAGAATAGAATAGAATAGAATAGAATAGAATAGAATAGAATAGAATAGAATAGAATAGAATAGAATAGAATAGAATAGAATAGAATAGAATTTTTTATTGGCCAAGTGTGATTGGACACACAAGGAATTTGTCTTGGTGCATATGCTCTCAGTGTACATAAAAGAAAAGATAGATTAGATAAGAAAGAAAGAAAGAAAGAAAGAAAGAAAGAAAGAAAGAAAGAAAGAAAGAAAGAAAGAAAGAAAGAAAGAAAGAAAGAAAGAAAAAAAGAAAGGTAGGTAGGTAGAAAGAATAGAATAGAATAGAATAGAATAGAATAGAATAGAATAGAATAGAATAGAATAGAATAGAATTTTTTATTGGCCAAGTGTGATTGGACACACAAGGAATTTGTCTTGGTACATATGCTCTCAGTGTACATAAAAAGACAAAATACATTCGTTAAGAATCATAAGGTACAACACTTAATGATAGTCATTGGGAACAAATAAGCAATCAAATCATATTAGGAAGTCAATATAAATCATAAGGATACCAGCAACAAAGTTACAGTCATACAGTCATAAGTGGGAGGAGATGAGTGATAGGAATGATGAGAAGTTTAATAGTAATGCAGAGTTAGTAAATAGTTTGACAGTGTTGAGGGAATTGTTTGTTTAGCAGAGTGATGGCATTTGGGAAAAAACTGTCCTTGTGTCTAGTTGTTCTGGTGTGCAGTGTCCTATAGTGCTGTTTTGAGGGTAGGAGTTGAAACAGTTGATGTCCAGGATGCGAGGGGTCTGTAGATATTTTCTCAGGCCTCTTTTTGACTGCAATATACAGGTCCTCAATGGAAGGCAGCCATTGTTATTTCCGCAGTTCTAATTATCCTCTGAAGTCTCTGTCTGTCTTGTTGGGTTGCAGAACCAAACCATCATCATCCTATACATATGTACAGTCTTTTAAAACCGAAGCTCCCAGTCCAATATCTTTGATTATTAAATTGCCTGTCAAGCCTGAATTTGATTGGAGTGTGGCATTGTTTGCATCCTTGGGTATTCTGACATGAATTCAGTTTGACAAAGTTGGAAGCTGAAGGAGGACAGAGCCTTCAGTCACAACATCATTCCCAGCCAATGAGTCAAACACATTCTAAAGGCTGGTTGTCCGGAGGAAAGGGAGAGAAGTCGACTAGCAACCAGTTCCCATCTTGCTTGGACAATGTGACAGTTTGTTTTGGGAACTTGAGAAAACTGAAACTTATATTGGGGTGAAAAGACCGGGAACTTTAGTACTGGCTTTTCACCAGTAGGGCCAAGATGATATATCTAAATAAATTTGTTCTTTAAAGAAAAGCAATGCCTTGGAGTTTGATTTGTAAAGGGTGCATTACTTGGAGCCTGACATCACCCTCAGAAAGTTCTTCAGTATGGTTCTTTCATGAACAAGGTTAAAATCAGGACCGGTAGCTCAAGATAGTCTTTTAATTAGCACAGGGGGCCCTAAGGCTGAGTGCACTCCCCATTTCTCTTCTCTCTGTATACCAATGACTGCATCTCTAATGATCCAACTGTTAAACTACTGAAGTTCTCAGATGACACAACAGTGTTCGGTTTCATTTGAGACAATGATGAATCCACATACAGGCGGATGCGACTGTAACAATCTGGAACTGAACACACTCAAAACCGTGGAAATGGTGGTAGACTTTAGGAGAAACTCTTCCATACTTCCACCTCTCACAATACTAGACAACACAGTATCAACAGCAGAGACCTTCAAATTTCTAGGTTCTACCATATCGCAAGATCTAAAATGGACAGCTAACATCAAAAACGTCATCAAAAAAGCACAACAAAGAATGTTCTTTCTGCACCAACTCAGGAAGCTCAAACTGCCCAAGGAGCTGCTGATCCAGTTCTACAGAGGAATTATTGAGTCTGACATCTGCACCTCTATAACTGTCTGGTTTGGCTCTGCACACCAACAAGAGAGACACAGATTTCAGAGGATAATTAGAACTGCAGAAAAAACAATGGCTACCAACCTGCCTTCCATGGAGGACCTGTATACTGCATGAGGCAAAAAGAGGGCTGGGAAAATATCTACAGACCTCTCGCATCCTGGACATCAACTGTTTCAACTCCTACCCTCAAAATGACGCTATAGAGCACTGCACACCAGAACAACTAGACACAAGGACAGTTTTTTTTCCCGAATGCCATCACTCTGCTAAACAAATAATTCCCTCAACACTGTCAAACTATTCACTAAGTCTGCATTACTATTAATCTTCTCATCGTTCCTATCACTCATCTCCTCCCACTTATGACTGTATGACCGTAACCTTGTTGCTGGTATCCTTACGATTTATATTGATATTGTTTCCTGGTTGCTTATTTGTAACCAATGACTATCATGAAGGGTTGTACCTTATGATTCTTGATGAACGTATCTTTTCTTTTATGTACACAGAGAGCATATGCACCAAGACAAATTCCTTGTGTCCAATCACACTTGGCCAATAAAAATTCTATTCTATTCTATTCTATTCTATTCTATTCTATTCTATTCTATTCTATTCTATTCTATTCTATTCTATTCTATCTCCTTTTATAGACAGCAGAATTACTGGTCACTTTTTCAAGAGACTGTAGACACACCTGGTTATATTCCAAAGTTTGATAAACTGAAAAGGATATTATTACAGCAATGTAAATGAGGCCAATTTCTAGGATGACATCATGACCCAACCGAAGCACCATTTGTGTAACGATGTCATCACACAGCTGGCAGCAACTGATACAAGTGGTGTCATCTGGGTCACTCGCACAACTGTGTCCTTATGCGTCCTCTGAACCACTTGCATGTAATGACCTCATCGGGTGACAGGCTGAATTCCCAATTTAACCTGGTTTGTGGGAAGTCTACCGTTCTGAGCTCCATAAATTAAATCAAGGCTTTGATTGCAATTGATAGTCTGTTTCTGTGCCCACACCTTTGAGTCAGTCTTCCATGGGAGTTTCCTTGGCCAGAAACAACTTTGCCCGGCCTTCTTCTTCCTCGGCCTGTGATTTCTCCACCTGGCTGAGTCCTTCCCCACATAGATTACAGATTAACAGAGTCAGAAGGGACCTTTTAGGTCATCTAGTCCAACCCCCTGCCCAAGCAGGAGACTCTACACCAGTGATGGTGAAGGTTTTCAACACTGAGTGCCAAAAAAGGAGCACTTCATGTATGCATTCCTCCTCCTCCTGCTTCTGCTCCTCCAAAACCTATTAGTACTCCTTTTGTTTGACATCCTACCATGGAGTGTGTGTGTGGGGTGGGGGGGGGCAGTGGCAAGGAGGACTGATCACATTCCTGGCTGGACTATCAAGCTACCCACAGACCTTCATACACAGCAATTCAACAAACCACAGCTCATTTAGTGGGACACACAGCTTCGTTCACATGCCGTATTTCCCAACGGTTCACGCAAGCATCCAAACCCTGCATCTACTATTAATCTTTTGTACATGAAGTTTTTGGGAGGACATCTCTAGCTTGACCACAACCCATCTCTAATCACTGGAAAAATAAGACAGATTCAGGAATGTCCACAAATCAGAGTCAAAACCATCAAGATGGTGACCGCAACGCGGTCCATACTTTTTAGACACTCCCGTGTCAGATTTATACTGGTGTTTTCAAGTTTTTGGAAAGTGTTATCCTAGTTCTACACACACACACACACAAAATCTTTTTGAGTCAAATCTAGCCCGTGCCTCTCTTTGTCTGGTTTCATTTCCAAGTTCTAACCACTCCTATTGTCAAGGAGATTCTGATTTCTCTGAATCTTCCTTGAATGTGGTTTGGCCTACTCAGAAGAGAGAGAGAGAGAGACGATCAATTCCTGGAATTTGGAAACTGCAATGCCACCACGATATAGGTTACTATCACTCCATCTCAGACTGCCCTTTCTTGGTTTGAGTCAGTGTTTCTCAACCTTGGTCGCTTGAAGATGGGCGGACTTCAACTCCCAGAATTCCCCAGCCAGCTGGCTGGGGAATTCTGGGAGTTGAAGTCCGCCCATCTTCAAGCGACCAAGGTTGAGAAACACAGGTCTAAGTTTTGAAAGCTCACAAATGGGATTTTTCTCTTTCCTGGGTCAGGAAGGACGACTCTTATTTTTCATCACTTTCCAGTTTGGTCAAATAGCCAGTCTTTTCACCAGCACCAATACCAAATCTAAAAAACTGTTTGGCCAGGGCCACCTTCCCTGCATGTTTGAACAAGTCTATTGGCTAAAGTCGGAACACGAGGCTAAGAAATCTCCTTTTCCTTTTGTGGCCGAGAACAGAAAGTTAAAACCAGCCTCCTTTGTCCTCCCCAACAAAAGTGGAAGCTTCAAAGAAAGGGGTGTAAACTCAACCCTGATGATAATGGCCTAGAAAAATGACCACACTTCAGGGGTGAAATGCTCCCGGTTCAGACTGGATCGCCCGATCCGGTAGTGATGTCGACGGGTGGTTCGGAGAACTGGTAGCAAAAATCCCTGGCCCTCCCCATGCCCAGGTGAGCCGCACAATCATCAGAGACCCTTTTTTTTAATTTTTAAAAGCATTTTTTCTACACTGAAAAAATGCTTTTAAAAGTAACAACAACAACAACAAGCCTCTGATGATCCCAAAGCTCAGCTGGGATCATCAGAGGCTTTTAAAAGCCGAAGAGGTTGTAGAAAAAAATGGTTTTAAAAGATTTTTTTTAAGAAAGTAGACCACGCCCACCCAGTCACATTACTCCCCACCAAGCCACGCCCACAGATAGTAACAAATTTTACATTTCGCCATTGCTGCACCTCCATTAATTGCTTAACGCACTGTAAGCCGCCCTGAGTCTTCGGAGAAGGGCGGCATATAAATCAAATTTTAAAAAAAATTATTGCAGTTTAGAACTCGCTAAACCGGAAACAGGTACCTACTAAATAAATGTTGGCGGAATAGAGCTACAGTCGTGGCCAAAATTGTGGAAACCTTTTGGGAAAAGTATATTTTTGAGCTTTGATGGCTAATAACACCACTTATTTTTCTTTGAGTTTCAAGATAATCCTATTCCATTGTTGGAACAGCCTGGGAATAGCCCAGACCTTCACCCAAATGAAACTCTATAGAGTCAATCAGCGGTGAAATCCAGCAGGTTCTGACAGGTTCTGGAGAACTGGTAGCAGAAATTTGGAGAACTGGCAAATACCACCTCTGGGTGACCCCAGAGTGGGGTGGGAATGGAGGTTTTGCAATATTCTTCCCCCAGGAGTGAGTTCTAATCCTGCCTTAGGCATGAAAGCCGGCTGGGTGGCTTTGGGCCAATCACTAGGAGAGGGTGAGTTCTAGTCCCCTCTTAGGCACAAAAAACTGGCCCAACCACTTTGGCCCAACCATTCTCTTTCGGCTCAACCCGCCTCACAGAGTTGTTGTGGGGGGAAAAGTGGAGGAGCAAGGAGTTTTATGAACATTCACCACTTCTGAAGTCCTTATAAAGTAATAAAAGCAGGATTTTTTAAAAAATCTATGAAATAATTTTTTAAAAGTTGTGTAGCTGTGGCACCTGCCGCTTTCAATCTGGGCAGTGCTGAAAACTTTTCTAGCCTGATTCACCCACCCACCCACCCACCCACCCATCTTCAGCCAGTCGGACGAGGAGGGAAAAAAGAGTGTTCCAACTTTTATTTCCCAGAGCAAATCATCATCATCATCATCATCTTCATCAGCAGAGGAAGTTTGGCCCACAGTTGCTCTGAAAGCATTCTTACCATGAAACAAAGGAAAAGAAAACAGCACAGCCAACTCCCCATCCAGCTCAAAACCCTTAGCAGATGGATGGCAGGGAGTTGATTGATTGAAATACTCCAGGGCAGAGGTCTTCAAACTTGGCAGCTTTAAGACTTGTGGACTTCAACTCCCAGAATTGAAGTCCATAGCTGGCTGGACTTCAGTTGAAGCATACCTGGCTGGAGAATTCTGGGAGTTGAAGTCCACAAGTCTTAAAACTGCCAAGTTTGAAGACCTCTGGTCTAGGGTCTCCTGTTTGTGCAGGGGGTTGGACTCGAAAACCTCCAAGCAGTGGTGAAATGCTATCAGTTCGCATCTGTTCGGGAGAACCGGTAGTTTAAAAAAAAGCTATGGATTTGTCCGAACTGGTATTTCCAATGATCAGCTATGCTGTGTGATTCATATTTGCTAGAAAGCAGGAAATTGCTGCTAAATAGCACTTAGCTGCCAGCTGCCTGCAATTACTGCAAGTTCGAATCTCACCAGGCTCAAGGTTGACTCAGCCTTCCATCCTTCCGAGGTAGGTAAAATGAGGACCCGGATTGTGGGGGCAATAAGCTGATTTTATATAAAAAAGAACACCACTTGGGGGGGGCCAAAAGCCCTACTAAGCAGGTATATACAAAAGTATGAAGGCTATTGCTTAATGCATTGTAAGCCACCCTGAGTCTCTGGTGAATAAATTTTTATTTTATTTATTTATTTATTTATTTTATTTATAATTTAATTTCTATACCGCCTTTCTCCTGAAGGATTCAGGGCAGTGTACAGCCAATTAAAACACTATATATATATATATATTTGTATCTTTCTTTATGCCAGGGATTTTCCTACGTATATTAAGATGTTTCATGGCCTAATTTTCAGTGAAATCTCAATTCACCAGCCTTTAGGCCTTCTTAAACATTACAGCAGCCATATATGCTATCTGTTTGAGTTTATGTGGGAGACATTATATATATATGTCTTTGGTTATTCAGGTCTTCTCCCGTGTAAAATTGGAAGTATCTTGGCGACGTTTCGACGAAGTCTCATTCGTCATCTTCAGGCTGGTGTTCTCGGCTGAGAACACAAGCCTGAAGATGACGAATGAGACTTCGTCGAAACGTCGCCAAGATACTTCCAATTTTACACGGGAGAAGACCTGAATAACCAAAGACCTACATACAAACACCTGCGAAAACCTCAGAAAATATATATATATATATATATATATATATATATATATATATATATATATATATATATATATATATATATACACACACACATACATACATACATACATACATATCGGAAATCGGTGTTGACAGGGGGGCAGCGGTCGACCCCGAGGCGCCTAGTGTGTGGGGTGCCACAAGGGTCGGTCCTCTCGCCCCTTCTGTTCAACATCTATGTAAAGCTGCTGGGTGAGATCATCCGTGGTTTTGGGGTGGAATTCCATCAGTACGCTGATGACACTCAGCTGTACATCTCCACCCCAGACCACCCCAACGATGCCGTGGAAGTGATGTCCCAGTGCCTTGAAGCTGTGTGGGTCTGGATGGGGAGAAACAGGCTTCGACTCAACCCCTCCAAGACTGAGTGGCTGTGGCTGCCGGCGTCCCGATATAGCCAGCTGACACCATCACTAGTTATTGGGGGCGAATCATTGGCCCCCACGGAAAGGGTGCGCAACTTGGGCGTCCTCCTGGACCCACGGCTGTCTTTAGAGGAGCATACGACAGCTGTGGCCAGGGGAGCTTTTCATCAGGTTCGCCTGATACGCCAGTTGCGGCCCTTTCTAGACCGGGACTCCCTACGCACAGTCACTCAGGCGCTCGTCACGTCTTGCTTGGACTACTGTAATGCTCTCTACATGGGGCTCCCCTTGGGATGCACCCGGAGGCTTCAGCTGGTACAGAATGCGGCCGTGCGGGGGATTATGGGAGCGACAGGGCACTCCCACGTGACACCTCTCCTGCGTGAGCTGCATTGGTTGCCGGTTGATTTCCGGGTGCGTTTCAAGGTGTTGGTAATCACCTTTAAAGCGCTCCATGGCTTAGTACCAGGGTACTTACGGGACCGCCTTCTGCCACCTATTGCCTCCCACCGGCCGGTTCGCTCCCACAGAGAGGGCCTCCTCAGGGTACCGTCAGCCAGACAGTGCCGGCTGGCGACCCCCAGGGGGAGAGCCTTCTCTGTGGTAGCTCCCACCCTCTGGAACGATCTCCCTCCAGATCTGAGGACTATCGCTGACCTCCGGACCTTTCGCTGGGCTTTGAAGACTCCTCTTTTCCAACTTGCCGGATTTGCCTGACCCCTCCTATTTTTAAACTTTTTAGAGTTTTAGAGTTTTATTTGGTTTTACATTTCAGCCTAAATTTATATTGATTTTAGTACGTTTTAACTTTTTGTATTTGTATTGGTTTTAAATTGGCTGTTCACCGCCCTGAGTCCGGAAGGAGAAGGGCGGTATAGAAATTTAATAAATAAATAAATAAATAAATAAATAAATAAATAAATAAATAAATAAATAAATAAATAAATTTTAAAAAACCAATTAAAAGTAGTAAACAATTTTGGCTCGGAATTAAAACCCAAAATTAAAACACCCAATTTAATAAATAAATAATAAATTTCTAGCGAATCTAAATCGCACGGCACAGCTGTACCTCCCTCCTCGCTGTTCTACTTACATTTTTCAGTCCAAAGCGCACATTTGGTGTGCACTGCGCAATGCATGCAGCATGCTTTTGGCCATGCATGCACTGGCAATCCGCGAAGGATTTCACCACTGCCTCCAAGGTCCTTCCAGCTCTACTCTGATTGACATTGAGGGAGGTGGCACCTTTGAAGCACCCGCTTCCATGTCAAGACTCTGGGGAGGCAATTGCCCCCTGAAACTGACTCGTTAGTCAGTAATTCATGAGTACAGTTAATTTTGAGAAATAGTAATAATAACAACAATATTCATAACATTGAGAATAATCACATCATAATATTTGCTTATCCATTTCAATAAACCTTCCTGATATAATTAACCATTCTCTTATGCTTTTAAAATTCTAACTTCTCTTTCTGTTACTTAGTCACTGGACAAAAATACATACATGGTTAGGAAAAAATGGTAAAGCAACATATATAGACCTAAAACCAGAAATATTTTTTGTTGGGTATTTTAGCGGAAAAGTACAAAAAAGGGGAATACGTATTTAATTTTACAGTGGTTAACAGGGGCGAGAATTGTGTTTGCACAAGAGTGGAACAATGAAGGGATCCCTACAGAAGGAAGTGTAATATTAGAATGTGCAGAAATGGATAGATTACACTTGAAATTAAGGACAAGGAAGAAACAGACTATTTTTTAACATGGGATTCATTTTAGCTAGTCAATTCAGGTAGGGTTTGGTTTGGAAACATTTTCTACCTCTGCGTACTGTACCCTCAAATAACCAAGAGGGAAGGATTAAACCAGGGGTGAAATCCAGCAGGTTCTGACAGATTCTGGAGAACTGGTAGCGGAGATTTTGAGGAGTTCGGAGAACCGGCAAATACCACCTCTGGCTGGCCCCGCCCCATCTATTCCCTGCCTCCCGAGTCCCAGCTGATGGGGAGGAAATGGGGATTTTGCAGTAACCTTCCCCTGGAGTGGGGAGGGAATGGAGATTTTACAGTATCCTTTCCCTGCCACGCCCACCAAGCCACGCCCACAGAACCGGTAATAAAAAAAATTGGATTTCACCACTGGATTAAACCAACGCACAATATGATTCCCAAAGTAATATAAAACCGGAAGGAGCTTGCCAGCACATTTTCCAACGAACAAATTTTACCAAAAGCCATATATGCTTTTCCTGGTGCTTTTGGCTACCACAAATGAACACCGCTTGCCTGTTGCAAAACCTCCACCCAGAGGAACAGGTGACACAGATGCAACCACTGTGCATTTCCTTAGCTGGAGTATAAACAATAAATGATTCTCATAAATTGAACAAACAAACAAACAAACAAACAAATATCTGTACTGTAGCTCAGGTTTGTGGGAAGATTGGCCGTCTGTTTAGCCGCCATCAGGACTCGGTTTGCTGAAAACAACCCCAGGGTTTTATGACGTATTCTGCCACCATGAACTATTTTGTGGTGTGTTCATTGTCCTCTCCGAACCCGTGGGAGGACCTTTTGACCCTTTCAAAGCAGGAGCCAAATTGTATACATTTTTTTATGGGAAGGGGGTCAAGGCAAGAATTGGGGAGGGGGTCATGAGAAATAGCATGGAGATTTCTTAGCATTATCTGCCCCCTTCCCCCTTTTGACATGGTGGCTAAATCTCTGCTCCGGATTATCATCCTTTATTTCTGGTTTTAGCAAAGACAGGAGTTGGTATTTGCCATTGATGTATTGTTTATGCATTAGTGACCCCAGCCTTTATTAATTTATGTTACTCAGGAAACATAGGCCTTTCTCCTCTTTTACCCACAATAACAATTTTGTGAAGAGGGTTTGGCTATGAGAGAGGGACTGGCCCAAGTCACCCAGCCAGCTTTCATGGCTAAGGCAGGACTAGAACTCACCATCTCCTGGTGATCGGCTCAAAGTCACCTAGCCAGTTTTCACGGCTAAGGCAGGTCTAGAACTGTCCATCTCCTGGTGATTGCCCAGCCAGTTTTCTTGCCTAAGGCTGAACTAGAACTCACTATCTCCTGGTGAGTGACCCAAAGTCACCCAATTGGCTTTTATGCCCAAGGCAGGACTAGAATTCACCATCTCCTTGTTTCTAGCCTTAACCAATAGACCGAACTGGCTTTATTGGCTCTATCACCCCTCAAACCCACCTCCATCTCCCACTCCTCATGACAATCTATGAGTTTTGCATCCAAAAGGTAACGTGATCTACCCCTGTTCCTTGCACACCTACATCCTTGCACCCCAAACATCCCAGCCTTTGAAAAAGAATCCCCTTCCCCCTTTCCCCACGTCGGTGGCCTCCAAGTGGGTGGTGCTACAAAGCTCATACTACTGAGCTGAGCATCACAATTTGTATAAAATGGTTTCGTCTCTATATGGCCCTGATTCTGGTCTCTTAGAACAGGGGTCTCCAACCTTGGCAACTTTACGACTTGTGGACTTCAACTTACTCTGTAAGCATTAAAAAGACAACAGGAATCACCATTCTCAGCTGGATTAGTATTGGAAATACACTACTCCATGCAGTACTATTATTATTCCACTCACAGGAAGTTGTGGATGTTTATATTTACACCACAAGCCCTGAACAGATTCTTTGCCTGCACTGAAGGTTACTCCACCCATCGCAATTTTACATTGTCGAGTTATTTAAAGGCAGAAATCCTAGAAGCTTCTACTCCAGGGAACCAAGGTGGAAAATATGGTGCTCAACCACCACTTTCTGGGGGTCCCGCACCCAGGGGTGAAATCCAGCAGGTTTTGAAAGGTTCTGGAGAACCGGTAGCAGAAATTTTGAGCAGTTTGGAGAACCGGCAAATTTCACCTCTGGCTGGCCCCAGAGTGGGGTGGGAATGGAGATTTTGCAATATCCTTCCCCCAGGAGTGGGGAAGGAATGGGGATTTTGCAGTATCCTTCCCCAAGGAGTGGGGAGGAAATGGGGATTTTGCAATATCCTTCCCCTGGAATGGGGTGGAAGGAAGGGAAGGGAAGGGAAGAGGAAAAGAGTAAGGAAGAGAAGGGAGGGGAGGGAAGGGAAGGGGAAAGGAGCAAGGAAGGGAAGGGGAGGGAAGGGAACAAGGAAGAAGAAAGGAGCAAGGAAAAAGGCAAGGAAGGGAAGGGGAGGGGAGGGAGGGAAGGAAAGGGAGATGGGAAGGGAGAAGAGGGAAGGGAAGAGAAGGGAGGGAAAAGGGAGGGAAGGGAGAAGAGAAAAAGGAAAGGTATGATAAGATCAAGTGTGCTAACATGATGTAATAAAACAAATGCTAGAAGAATGTACATTATTAGAACTAAAATTCTTAGATAAAATGTATCTCTAAATTTCTAAAAAGGAAGCAAATATTCAGCTTAGAACGAGGTACCAGATAAACAGAATTATCCTGCAAGATTTTTAAAAAATCTGGGGTATTAACCATAAAGAACTGAAAAGAATTATTACTATAAAATAAGCATGAAACTAATTGTTTATCCATATTAATGGTTATTGTATAAAACTGGGTTTTATGGGACAGGAGGACTGTTCTAGGCTGATAGAAGAAAGTCAATACCAAGTTCCTACGGGCAGTGGGGAAGTGTTGGAACAGAGCTTGGGTGAGACTCAGATTCGAATCTTACTCTGGCCCACAAACATTCCCTGGGGACTTTAGACCCGTCCCTCTCGTTTAGACCAGCCTCCCTAGCAAGGAGATCATTGCAGGAGAAAGAAACACCTCGTGGTCTCCCACCCACCATCCTTTCTCCTGGGCGCAATAAAGACAGAAACCAAGCGCACCAAAGCTGCAGGTGTTTTCTTCGCATCTAGGTTAACAGTTGGTACGATGAAGCCCAGACAATCGAGATTTCACAAGCCAGGATTCAGGGTTTCCCTCCTGCCTTGGAAGGAAACCTGTACCACCCTTCAGCTCAACCTGGGAAGGAGCCGCCCCGCTTCTCCGCCCCGTGCAAACGAACCGTTGCCTGGGCGCAAACAAGAGGATCCCGTCCACCCTAGGTCCGCTGGACAGCGGCAGAAAGGCGGCCCGCTTGTTTTTCCGGACTTGGGGGAGGGGGCCCTCTGCACGAGCTCAGAGGCACGCTCGGTGCGGCTGCTACTCACGATTTCCACGACCATCAGGATGCCGAAGGGAGACTTGACGAAGTCCAGATCCAAGGAGGGCGCGTGGAAAGCCGGCTCCCCGGCGGGGGTGCTGGTGCGGGTGCTGACTTTGGCCGGGAATTCAGTCATCCCGCCGGCTGGGCGCCCCCGGCCCGGAGGAGACGCGTTGCGCCCGGGGGAAGCTGCAAAGGGCGAGAGGGCGAGGAGCGCAGAAGGGGACGCGGCTCCGGAGCGCAGCCGGGCGAGCTGGAGCGTTGGTGCCACCCGGGGGAGGCGCTGGGGCTGCGGCTTGGGGTGGGGTGGAGTGGTTGCCTGGGGCGCGGCCGGAGGGGCGCTCCGGTTGCTGGTTGGCAGCGCCGGCAGGCGGAGGAGGGACGAGCCGGGCAGTGGAGCCGCGTCCCCCGCAGCCCTGCCCTGAAACCTGCTGGCCCGACCTTAGGCGGAGGACCCGCGGCGGGAGCCCCAGAAGTGAGGGCCCTTCTACACGTGTTTGCCCTCTCTCTCCCTGGCCGCGTTCACACGACCACCATGACATCCATCCCTTCCAGGAAGGGCGCTGGCTGACTGCGCGCCCAGGGCTCAACATCTTCTAGAGCAGGGGTCTCCAACCTTGGCAACTTTAAGCCTGGCGGACTTCAAGCTTTGCTGGCTGGGGAATTCGGAGAGTTGAGGACCCAGTTTGTGGGGGCAATAAGCTGACTTTGTATAAATATACAAAAGTATGAAGGCTATTGCTTAAGGCATTGTAAGCCGCCCTGAGTCTCCGGAGAAGGGCGGCTAATAATAATAATAATAATAATAATAATAATAATAATAATAATAATAATAATAATAATAATAATAATAATAATAATAATAATAATAAAGTTGCCAAGGTTGGAGACCCCCTGTTATAGAAAGAGATGCAAGAGAAGAGATACCAAGATGATTAAGGGGCTGCAGGCTAAAATATATAAAGAACAGCTGCTGGAATTGGGGGATGCCTGGTTTAATGGAAAGAAGGGCCAGGGGTGACACCATAGCAGCGTTCCAGTATTTGAGGGGCTGCCACAAAGAAGGAGGAGGGTTTTTTGTCAAATTATTCTCCAAAGCACCAGAAGGCAGGAGAAGAAAATAATGGATGGAAATGAATCAAGGAGAGAAGCAACCTGGAATTAAGGAGAAACTTCCTAAAAGTGAGAACCATTAGCCACTGAGTGTTGACTCCAGAAGTTGTGAATGCTCCAACACTGGAAGTTTTAAAGAAGAGATTGGACAACTCTTGGTCTGAAGTGGTGTAGGGTTTCCTGCCTAAGCAGGGGGTTGGACTAGAAGACCTCCAAGGTCCCTTCCAAGTCTGTTACTCATGCTTTTATTGGTTCTCTTAACTCACCAAAGCAATAACTAGCCCCAAGGTATGTGGCAGGCAGCTGCTCCCCCCCCCCACCCCAAAGGATGGAGGCATAAATGCAACAGGTCCCAGTAAAGTCACAGCCAGCTTAATTGCTAAAAGGGGGCCTTGGGTTGAATGTTGGCATCTCCTTCTGCATGATTCCAACCGTTGGGTCTTTTAAATGATGATTTATATCTTCCTGTAATAGGTGAACTCCCCCGACTGGAGCTTAATCCGCAGATGTTGGAGTTACCTTGGTTACAATCTGTTGCACCAGTACAGTAACCCAAGGGAGTCACTCAGCAGGTTAAACAAAAAGAAGAAGGAGAAGGAGAAGGAGAACTGTGATTAAAATGAGTATCTCTTTAAGGGGTCGGGTTCAGTAAGTTGAAGGAAGGCAGTGCTTGGGACCCAGCCCTGATATTGGTAGGGGGTTGAAACCCAGAATATAACATTAGCCAGCAGTTATGGACCAAATTTGAAAGGTGAAGTTCCTTTCTGAGAACTTTCTGAGTTTGGTGGTTTTCTTGCAGAGGTTTTGTTGGAAGAAACATCCTTCTGGGTTCTGCTCCAAGTGGGGAAAAAGACACTGGAAACATGGAGACTGCTTGGAAAGATGATTTAATGGTGGACAGGATCACATGGCTTGAGTTCCTGAACAGAAAAGGAAGGGGAGATACAGGGAGTTTTCGGGTTTTATGCTCTCTCTGGCTTTGAACTTCCTGAGGCCCCGAAAGAGTATCCTGATTGGTTGTCAGACTCCCAAGGGGTGGGGGCCTTAGCTAGCCTTGCTGGCTGATGGTCACATGTGCAACCCAGGTCACATGTGGTGAGTTTCTGCTGCTATTGTGTAGAGGACTAATCCTATCTTTGTTGGATCTTTGGCAATTCCTACTATGGCTCTGCCTGAAGGAGGTAGATCTTTGTTATGTAGAATAGACTGGCCCAGGAACTTAATGGCCCATTGACAAAAGGTAGGGGCAGGAAGATGGGAGCTGCTTCAAAACATGCTTCTCCATTTCTCATCCAGGGAAATACAATATTCTGCCTTTTTTAATATTTCCTAAAAATATTTCATTCCTCTAGGAATGAACCTCACTTTCCTCCTCCTCCTCCTCCCTGGAAACCCCACTTCCTTTCAGCACTGATTATGTTACATAGTTAGACAATGAGATGTCTGCAAGCTCAGAGAGCATCCAGTACCCCACATTCCTCCTCCTCCTCCTCCTCCTCCTCCTCCTCCTCAATCAAAAAGGGCGACTCGGAGGTAAACCCCAAGAAAGATACCTCCCAGTTGGGGTGGCGTGTGTCTCTAGAGAATTAAAAGGGACTCTGATCCACCTTCTTTCTATGCAGTTAAGATTCAAGGGAGGTCCAGACTGGGTGAGGGGGTTGGTCTCCAGGGCCAGTTTGGGTTCAGTTGGGACTCACTGGTGTCAAGCCATCCCTGGAGGATTGCACTGCAATTTCGCTTAGTCTGTGGTCCCGGAGCAAGGGAAGGGACCCCTGAAATGTCCCTGTTTAACACAGCCATCTCCAGAGTTACCTTTCTGTTACTTTCTGCCACTCAGTGCTGAAGGGAGCCTTAAGCTCAGCTTTGAGAAGCAAAGGAAGCCTGGGACTGAGTTATAATCAGTAAATAGGTCCTTAATTCTCAAAATATAGCCATGATCTCCCTCTCCTTCTTCTTTAGATATATTCATTTCAATTATTTTCTTCATTTTGCTCTTGAATTTTCCTTTAATCAATCAATCAATCTCTCTCTCTCTCTCTCTCTCTCTCTCTCTCTCTCTCTCTCTATCTATCTATCTATCTATCTATCTACCATGTGTCTGTCTGTCCGTCCATCCATCCATCCATCCATCCATCCATCCATCCATCCATCCATCCATCTATCTATCTATCTATCTATCTATCTATCTATCTATCTATCTATCTATCTATATCTTTCTTCTATCTCTATTTTTCTGACGGTGTATATATATACAGTTGCAAGAAAACATATGTGAACCCTTTGGGATTACATGGAGTTTTGCATGAATTGGTCATAAAATGTGCTCTGAACTTCATCTAAGTCACAACAATAGAAAAACACAGTCTGCTTAAAATAATACTACACAAACCTTAGATGTTGCCATGGTTTAATTGAACATAACATGTAAACATTCACAATGCAGGGAGGAAAAAGTATGTGAACCTTTGGACTTAATAACTGGTTGACCCTCCTTTGGCAGCAATAACCTCAACCAAACATTTCCTGTAATTCCGGATCAGACCTGCACAACGATATGGAGTAATTTTGGACCACTCCTCTTCACAAAACTGTTTCAGTGTAGCAATATTCTTGGGATGTCTGGTGTGAATTGCTCTCTTAATGCTGTGAATTGCCACAGCATTTCAATCGGGTTGAGGTCAGGACTCTGACTGGGCCACTCCAGAAGGCGTATTCTGTGCTGTTGAAGCCATTTTTTTGTTGAATTACTTGTACTTTGGGTCATTGTCCTGTTGCATCACCCATCCTCTGCGGAGCTTCAGTTGGCGGACAGATGGTTGCACGTTTTCCTGCAAAATGTCTTGATAAACTCTGGAATTCATTTTCCCATCAATGACAACAATCCGTCCAGGCCCTAAGGCAGCAAAGCAGCCCCAAACTATGATGCTCCCTCCGCCATGTTTTACAGTAGGGATGAAATTTTGGTGTTGGTGTCCTGTGCCTTTTTTTCTCCACACATAGTGTTGTGTGTTCTTCCCAAACAACTCAATTTTGGTTTCATCTGTCCACAGTATATTTTGCCAGTAGTGCTGTGGAACATCCAGGTGCTCTTTTGCAAACTTCAAATGTGCTGCAATATTTTTTTTGGACAGCAGTGGCTTCCTCTGTGGTGTCCTCCCATGTACTCCATTCTTGTTTAATGTTTTCCTTATTGTAGATGTGTCAACAAAAATGTTAGCATGTGCCAGAGATTTCTGTAGGTCTTTAGCTGACACTCTAGGATTCTTCTTTACCTCATGAAGCATTCTGCGCTGTGCTTTGCAGTCATTTTTACAGGACGACCACGCCTAGGGAGAGTAGCAACAGTGCTAAACTTTCTCCATTTGTAGACCGTCTGTCTTACCGTGGACACATGAACATCAAGGCTCTTAGAGATACTTTTGTAACCCTTTCCAGCTTCATGCAAGTCAACAATTCTTGATCGTAGGTCTTCTGAGAGCTCTTTTCTGCGAGGCATGGTTCACATCAGACAGTGCTTCTTGAAACCAGGACACCCAAAACAGGTGTGTGTTTTTAAAGGGCAGGACAGCTGTCAGCAACACATCCAATATCATCTCACTGATTGGAGTCAAGGTTGGCTCACTCCTGGCTCCAGTTAGCTCTTGGAGAAGTCATTAGGCTAGGGGCTCACATACTTTTTCCTCCCTGCACTGTGAATGTGTATATGTTATGTTCAATTAAACCATGGCAACATCTAATGTTTGTGTAGTATTATTTTAAGCAGACTGTGTTTTTCTATTGTTGTGACTAAGATGAAGTTCACAGCACATTTTATGACCAATTCATGCAAAACTCCACGTAATCCCAAGGGGTTCACATACTTTTTCTTGCAACTGTATATGTGTACTTATGCCTAAATCTATCTATTCTGCTCTATCATCTATCTTTAATCTGTCTGTCTATCTTATTTATCCTATCCTATCTATCATCTATCTATCTATCTATCTATCTATCTATCTATCTATCTATCTATCTATCTATCTATCTATCTTCCTTCTCACCCACAAATCCCTCCCTCCCTCCCTCCAATTATTTAATCTGTATTTCTTCTCTCTAAATGGTTGTGTGTCCCTCACGTGTATGAACTCTGTGTGTATGAACAGTTAAAGAAAGCATTAGATTTTATCAACAGAAGCCAATCGTTTTTATTAGGAGTTATTTTATAGTTTGGGTTTTAAAAAATATTTCGTTTCACCTCTGGCAACTTTTGGTCTCTCAAATGGGACATTTGGGGTTCCTGGATAGTCATAATAAGCGCTTTGGGGAAAGGCTCCTTCAGGCAGTACAGTATCCCCCACAAACTAATGAAAATAAATAAATGAACAAACTAATTTTTTTTTTTAAAAAAATCCGAGATCTTTTCTATTAGCTTTTCCCTGGAAAGAAAAAAGGCTGGAGGGGGGAAGGGGGGAAGAAAGCACAGAAATCTGCCGTATAACGCCATTGCATATATACTTATATATGTATGTAGGTCTTTGGTTATTTGGGTCTTCTCCCGCGTAAAATTGGAAGTGTCTTGGCAACGTTTCGACGAAGTCTCATTCATCATCTTCAGGCTGGTGTTCTCGGCTTTGTGCTTCCTTATATATATGTATATTTATACATATACTTATACTTACATATGTATATTTATACGTATATATACTGTATATACATATAGTACTTCATATGTGTGTGTCTGTGTCTGCGGATATATGATATAATAATACAATGCAATGCAATGCAATATAATATAATATAATATAATATAATATAATATAATATAATATAATGTGATGTGATGTGATGTGATGTGATGTGATGTGATGTGATGTAATATAATGTAAAATAATAATATAATATAATAATATAATGTAATGTAATGTAATGTAAAATTATAATATAATATAATAAATATAATATAATATAATATAGTATAGTATAGTATAGTATAGTATAGTATAGTATAGTATAGTATTGTATTGTAATGTAATACAATACAATACAATACAATACAATACAATACAATACAATACAATACAATACAATACAACACAACACAACACAACACAACACAACACAACACAACACAACACAACACAATATAATATTGCAAATGTCTGTGTCTATAGTTGCTTGGGAAAGTTGCAATCAAGAGGAGTAACCGAGAAGCCGTAGAAGACGAAGGACCCCGGACTTTGCATTCCGGTTTTCTGGGTTTAAGCCTTGTCTCTCCGGATTTGGATGTGTTATAGAAAAGACAGGACTCGGCCAAGCTCTTCAATGCAGGAAAGGTTTTATTATGCGCAGGTTCAAACAGCAATAACACAGCCCATTGTTTGAACCCCGAAGGGTTTACAAAAGCTTTTATACTTTTATACCTTACATGACGTGTACGTGGTCTGGGTGGTACATTTAGACATATATGGTATAAGGAGGAACTGAAAGACGCCTGTTCCAGACGTTTGGTAAGATAAGAGAGAAAAAGGGAGTCACAGGAATATACTGTATGGCTTCGCCTGCACTATCATATGTGATACATGACATTTAGGGTGGAATGCAGAAGTGAGCATCAGGATGCATCTGTCTGGATCAAGTCTGCACTTTTACAGATAAAAGTGCATTTTATCTTCATTTCATGCAACTCCTTCCAGGCAGGGGAGGAATTTATAGCCTTGACCAAACTTTTGGGCCCTTAATATCAGGATTTTTTAATCCAGATCAAGGTTTAATCCTCTTCGGATGGAAGCGTTTACACGGGGCTGCTGTTAATCCGGAGTAAACACAGGCTCTGCTTCCCAAGCCCGGACCGGTTGCAGTTAGCAGTATTATTTCTTTTCCCTCGCCTGCTGAGATCTGCGGCTGGTAAAGGAAGAATTAATTCTGCAAAAATAAAACGGGGTGGAAAAAAAAAAAAACTAAGCCTTTGTCAGAAGTGGGATTCGAACCCACGCCTCCAGGGGAGACTGCGACCTGAACGCAGCGCCTTAGACCGCTCGGCCATCCTGACTGCTTGGCCAATCCGTTCTCTTTCTGCGTACAAAATTGGCAAAACAGGCTGCTGACGTCTCTTTTTTCCGAGGAAGGTTTTTTTTTTTTTTTTGCGCAGGCGCCGTTGAGCGCTCAGATGGCCCGCTATTGATATTCCTCCCTCGGGGTTCTTCTATCGGAGGCCACGGGTTCGCGGCGGCAGGGGAAGGGATCGGCGGGTGTCCGCTGGGTCTTAGCGCCCATCTGGATTTAATACGCTGCGATTCCTTTCGATCCTGCAAAGGCGCCCATTAAAAAAAGGAGAGGAAAGTTCGAGACCGTGGAAGATGGTGTAAGGCAGAGGTCTTCCAACTTGGCAGCTTTAAGACTTGTGGACTTCAACTGCCAGAATTCCTGAGCCAACATGAATCTAATGCAGGGGTCCCCAAACTTGGCAACTTTAAGACTTGTGGACTTCAACTCCCAGAATTCTCCAGCCAGCATAGCTGGCTGGAGAATTCTGGGAGTTGAAGTCCACAAGTCTTAAAGCTGCCAAGTTTGGGGACTCCTGGTGTAAGGTCTCTTGCTTGGGTGGGGGGTTGGACTAGATGACCTCCAAGGTCCCTTCCAACTCTGTTATTCTGTATCAAGCAACAGCATCTGTCTATCCCAGACCCTTTGGAAGGAGTCCGTGGATAAAGAAAAATGCCAAATCCAGCCTGATCTGACATCTGACTTTGCCACAAACAAACAAAAAAAAGGGAGAATAGCATAAAAGCCACCAAACACCAAACGCATATAGACCAGAGCAGAATAAGAGACTTGGAAGGGACCCTGGAGGTCATCTAGTCCAACCCCACTCTCTGCCCAAATAGGAGACCCTGCCTACACCATTTCTGACAGAAGTCACTAAATGAAAACCTGACAGAATTTTTTTTTAAAAAAAAATATTGTGGCAGCCAACCATTTGAACCTCGTCATTTGTGTCTCTTGAGTGATTACTTTGGCGTCATCCTGAATCATTAAGTCTGTGGAGATTCTCAATCATCCTTCTCATGTTCATCCCAAAACGCAACTGGACTTAGTTCCTGGTTGGTTGGTTTTTTCCCCTGAAAATATTTTTGCTTCCCGTCCAAGAAGAACTGAGGAAGCTCCATGGATGAGAAGTGAAACGTTTTCAAGGAATAAAACCAAGAAAGTCCAGTGGCCTTTTGAGAAAGCACCCCAGGGATCTTTAGGTTGCTTTGCTGTTTTTCTGAAAATAATATCGCTACTCTTTCTATCTGCGTCTTCAAAATCCCACTTGTAAGCATAGGGGGAAAAAATCACAACATTCAAAGACATTTTGAATGAAAAGGAACTTAAAACTAACTGAGAATTGCAAAATCAGGGGATTGATTTAGCAGGGTGTCTGTGTTTGCAAATACAAGCAAGATATGAGAAAGATGCTAAAATGTATGGTTTTTATAACAAGTCAACAGAACTAGATCAGATACTAATAGGGACAGATGAAAAACTAATTTTAAAAAAACCTATAGTTATCTCTTGAGCATCTCTTGAGAGGAGCCTGGTGGCGCGGCACACTAAAGCACTGTAATTAACATTCAGCTGCCTGCAATTACTGCAAGTTCAAATCTCACCAGGCTCAAGGTTGACTCAGCCTTCCATCCTTTCTAAGGTAGGTAAAATGAGGACCCAGATTGTGGGGGCAATAAGCTGACTTTGTATAAAAAAGAACACCGCTTCTTTTTTATACAAAGCCCTACTAAGCAGTTATATACAAAAGTATGAAGACTATTGCTTAACGCATTGTAAGCTGCCCTGAGTCTCTGGAGAAGGGCGGCATATAAATCAAATTTTAAAAAAAATTAAAATGGAAGAACAAGCGAAGGAAACAATGATAGTATGGGCTAAATTTTTTTGTTATACTATAGTGTTAGATAAACACTGTAAAGTTTCTAGTGTTTATCTAAAGTTAGATAAACACTAGAAATTGTGGGATAGGAACTATAAGCTAACAATGTCAACTGCATATAAGAAAAACTTATATAAAATGTTTTATAGATGGCACTTTCCACCAGCAAGATTGGCAAAAATGTTTAAGAACATGTCCGATAAATGTTGGAAATGTAATCAGACACCGGGTTCATATTATCATATGTGGTGGACCTGCCCAAAGGCAAAAATAATATTGGGGAAAAATACACACATGGTTAGAAAAAATGGTAAAGCAACACATAGATTTAAAACCAGAAATATTCCTGTGGGGTATTTTACCAGAAAAGTATAATAAAGGAAATACATATTTAATTTTACATGTGTTAACAGCGGCTAGAATTGTGTTTGCACAACATTGGAAAGACAAAGAGATCCCACCAGATGAAAATGTAATAAAAAAATTAGAATGTGCAGAAATGGATAGATTAAAAACAAGGAGAAAGATGAAGCTGAATACTTTTTTACATGGGATTTGTTTTATCAATGGCTAACTAATAGAAACAGAAGCTAGAAATTTAAAAGCATAAGAGGTAATTATATAAATAAGATTCATTACTTATGAATTACATTAATTTAATTCACAATTAAGGGTTCAAAAAAATATAAGACAGGGTCTTATTTTTGGGGAAACACGGTATTATTATTATCATCTGGTTATTATTTATGCTATGAATATTATTATTATTATTATTGTCATTACTACTTTTTAAAAATGATTTGTACCCAGACAACACACTGTTTATGTAAACATTAAGTTTTGTATGATATAATCCCGTCTGGACTACTGTAATGTTCTCTACATGGGGCTCCCCCTGAAGAGCACTCAGAGGCTCCAACTAGTCCAGAATGCGGCCGCATGTGTGACTATGGGAGCGACACAGTGCACCCATGTAACACCACTCCTGCATGAGCTGCACTGGCTCCCAGTGGTCTTCCGGGTGCGATTCAAGGTGTTGGTGACCATCTTTAAAGCACTCCATGATTTAGGACCTGGGTACTTACGACATCGCCTTCTGCTACCGACCAATACGCTCCCACAGAATGGGACTCCTCAGGGTGCCGTTGGTCAAACAATGTCGACTGGCGGCCCCCAAGGGGAGAGCCTTCTCTGTGGGGGCTCCTGCCCTCTGGAACGAATTGCCCCCGGAGATACGGATGATCCCTGACCTACGCACCTTTCGCCGTGCCCTCAAGATGTTATTGTTCCAACAAGCTGAGCTGGCCCAAACGTGAATTTTAATGGTTGTTTTATTTTTTAATGATATTGGGGCCAAATTATTTAATACGTTTTAAAATTGTTTTTTAAATTTTGTGTATAGGTGTGTTTTATTGTTGGCTGTGCACCGCCCTGAGTCCTCTGGGAGAAGGGCGGTATAAAAATTAAAATAAATACAATAAATAAATAAATAAATAAATACAAAACTTTCACTTCCAGAGAATGCCCTGGGAACACTATTGCCTACGTTAGTCTGAAAGCAGAAGCAATAATGAAATTGCCACAGGAGGGCAATGCTAGCTGCAGAATTTTAGCCCAGCCCAAATAGCAGCATTGTGATTTTCTGCTTCATGTAAAGTACGAATCTTCTTGGGAAAGAAGGGCGCCCTGGATCCAGATGAATGGTCTTAAGTTCCAGGAGGACAGATTTTGGCCGAGTGCAAGGAAAACTGTCCTAGCAGCAATTCAACAGTGGAAGCAAGGACCATCAGAAATGGCAGGCTCTCCTTCCTTAAGTGCATTAAAACCCAAGAATTAAGAGGGGCTTGTTTATACTAGAACCTGTTTCTGGTCATCTTTGGGGTCCTAGATAGTGGTCTTAAATTCTAAGAAAGCAGATGTCCCACAGGAAACTCCCTAATGGTAGGAGCCATTCAAGATTACGTAACTTTGGATTACTGAAGTCAAACTGGTTTGTAGCCTAGACCGGGAAACTTTTTTCCGGATTGGGCTGGTAGAGAATTGAGGGGTTCTCCTGGACTCATAGCTTCTGCTCAAGGAGTAGGTGGAAACTGTGGCTGGGGTCGTTTTGCACAGATTGGTCTAGTGTGCAACGATGCACTTTCCTGGACTGAGAGCCCTTGCTCATGGTTACTCATGCCTTGGTCACCTCTGTTTGGATTAGAAGAGCAGGCAGAACTGATGGGCAGAGTTATTTTATTATTATTATTTATTTATTAGATTTATATACCGCCCTTCTCCTTACAGACTCAGGGCGGTGCACAGCCAATTTAAAAAACAAATACACAAAAGTTAAGAATTTCGTAAAAGAACAA
This sequence comes from Masticophis lateralis, assembly GCA_030761175.1. Lineage (NCBI taxonomy): Eukaryota > Metazoa > Chordata > Lepidosauria > Squamata > Colubridae > Masticophis > Masticophis lateralis. The sequence goes on from JAUDYJ010000010.1 coordinate 23,038,375, forward strand.
ATATAAATAACCGTAGATTAAAACTAGTTCATTTAAAAGATAATAAAAACTCTAAAAGTGATAAAATATTTACAGGAATCAGGCTAAGCCGGCAAGCTGAAAAAGATGAGTTTTTAAAGCCCGCCGGAAAGTCGGGAGGTCAGAAATTGTTCTTAACTCTGGAGGCAGATCATTCCAGAGGGTAGGGGCTGCCACAGAGAAGGCTCTCCCCCTGGGGGTCGCCAGCCGGCATTGTCTGGCTGACGGCACCCTGAGGAGGCCCTCTCTGTGGGAGCGAACCGGCCAGTGGGAGGCAATTGGTGGCAGAAGGCGGTCCCTTAAGTACCCTGGCCCTAAGCCATGGAGCGCTTTAAAGGTGATTACCAACACCTTGAAACGCACCCGGAAGTCCACCGGCAACCAATGCAGCTCATGCAGGAGAGGTGTCACGTGGGAGCACCCCATCGCTCCCATAATTAAGTGCACTATTAGCCTAGAATCGTCATAATCCCACAAATGTTCTAGGTCCAACTCCAATCCCTCTTGAATTCCATTGACCCTTAGTTGGTGCCAATTTATTCATCAACTTCATCAACTTCATCAACTTCATCAAGAGGTGGTCTTCAACTTACGACCACAACTGGGGCCAACATTTCTGTTGTTTGTTTGTTAAGTGAGTTTTGCCCCGCTTTATGACCTTCCTTGCCATCACTGCAATTGATAAATTAGTAGCCTGGTTGTTAAGTGAATCAGGTTTCCCTATTGACTTTGCTTGCCAGAAGGTCGCAAAAAGGGAACCCATGACACTGCAGCCGTCATAAAGATGAGTCGATTGCCAAGGGCCTGAATTTTGATCCATGGGAATGCTGCAACGGTTATGTGAAAAATGATTATCAGTCACTATTTTCAGTGCTGTTGTAACTTTGAACAGTCATTAAATGAACTGTTGTAAGTCCAGGACTACCCATAGATTCTCATGAGCGATAAAACTTCTGAATTGCAATTCCAAAAGTGCTTTTTTTTCAAGAGGCAACTGGACTTCGTTGTTTTTCATTGAAGATGTTTCGCTTCTCATCCAAGAAGCTTCTTCAGCTCTGAGTGAATCGCGGGGAATGGAAGAATGGAAATCCAGTCAGAGATGAAGAAGCTTCTTGGATGAGAAGTGAAACGTCTTCAAAGAAAAACCAGAAAGTCCAGTTACCTCTTGAAAAAGCATCTTTGGGGCAATCGTGACCTGGATGACTGAGAATCTCCATAGAAGATGTCTATGCAGATCTGTACATTGGGGAAACAAAACAATCACTTCACAAACGCATGGTGCAACATAGAAGAACAAACCCATCAGGACTAGATTCAGCGGTTCATCTGCATTTGAAAGACAAAGGCCACTCTTTTGAAGACAGCAAAGTCCACATTTTGGACAGAGTGGACCGCTGGTTTGAAGTAAAGGTAAGTAGAACCTACCCCTGTTTCCCTCCATTTGGAAATGTGCAAAGAAGAGCAACTAGGATGATTTTTTAAAAAATTAGATTTATATGCCGCCCTTCTCCGGAGACTCAGGGCGGCTTACAATGTGTTAAGCAATAGTCTTCATACTTTTGTATATTTTTATACAAAGTCAGCTTATTTCCCCCACAAACTGGGTCCTCAATTTACCTACCTTAGAAAGGATGGAAGGCTGAGTCAACCTTGAGCCTCGAACTTGCAATAATTGCAGACAGCTGAATGTTAATAACAGGCTACTTAGCCTGTTGAGCTATCTGAGGTTTCTGTTGAGTTATCTGAGGCTGATTAAAGGCCTGGAGACTAAAATATATGAAGAACGGCTGGAAGATTTGGGTCTGGCTAGTCTAGCGAAAAGGAGGACTAGGGGTGACATGATAGCAATTTTCTAGTTTTGAGGGGCTGCCCCAAAGAAGAGGGGGTCTATTTATTCTCCAACGCACCAGAAGGCTGAACAAGAAACAATGGTTGGAAACTGATCAAAGAAAGAAACAACTTGGAATGAAGGAGACACTTCCTAACAGGGAGGACAATTAATCAGTGGAACAGCTTGCCACCAGAAGTTGTGGGTGTTGCATCACTGGAGGTTTTTAAAAAGGGACAGGACAGCCATTTGTCCGGAATGGGATAGGGTCTCATTATTGGACTAGAAGACCTCTAAGGTCCCTTCCAGCGCTAGAACTGATCTAGATGTAGTTCCATTGAGGACAACCCTCTGTGGGTTCTTGTGTGTGTCAGCATTTCACGCTGCACTTACTCTAATGCTGACATAAGAAGGAGAAGCAGAGGCATCTGGAAATGGACGTTTGACTCTTCACCTACTTATTTTCCCTGGAGAGAATATCACCTAGGAGATGGGATGGGAGGGGGGAAATTCCTTTGAGTGGGAGCAGTAGATTAGGGGCAGAGTGACTGTGAAGATGGCCAATGAGTGCAGAGGAGTGGGGAGAGGAAAAGGAGGGCTTTGGCTGAGGAAGCCAGAGTTGGCTGCAATGAGTCCGAGTTAGAATGTTCGTGCTTAATAAATAAGAGTTTTTTTCATCAAAGACTTTGTTTGAAATGCAATTTATTTGAGACGACTTTGAAACCTGACAGAGTGGTTGTTCAGCCAATTGTGAATCCTTCTCAACCCTTCCTTATTTGTTTGACCCATGACTTTTGAACATTCCTGTGTGCGGTTTTTCTCAGAAAAAAAAAATAATTCATACAATTAATCAAATTCATTGTGATTGGCATATGGGGTCTGACATTGGTACACTCTGTACATATTCTTTTTTTTTTTAAAGATAGGGATATAATGAGAAACTTGTGAGCTTATAACATGTTATGAGACCATGGGGTCTTCACCCTGAACTCTTCTGAGAGCTTGAGAAAGAATTCCCAAACTCACTAAACATCAAGTAAAATTCCCAAGGTCTTTTGAGATTTGGTGGTATGCAAGTTTTTGGCACATGGATGGGGGGAGGAGAGAGAGAGAGAAAGAGAGAGAGGGAGAGGGAGAGGGAGAGGGGCGGGGGAGAGTCATTTATAGTATCTTCCGGGGTGGCGTTTGAATTATAGATGGGTAAACCACTGCTCAATGCATTTTCTTCAGGGCTGCTTGAGAGAAGAGAGCTGCAACAATTGAAGAGTCGATTGCTAGGCTAAGGCTAATTCATGGCTTGCGTCAGCACAAACAAACCACAATGGCAAGGCTTGCCTCATGCACGAATCCAAACCAAACCAATTAAATTATCCTTCACTTGAAAAAAGTGGGGTAGACAGCATCACCACCAGATGGATTTGCAACTGGCTGACAAACTGTACTCACAAGTAGTCCTTAATGGGTCTACGTCTACATGGAGAGAAGTAAGCATTGGGGTTCCGTCTTAGTCCCGGTACTCTTCAATATCTTCATAAACGACTTAGATGAGGGAATAGAAGGGGAACTCACCAAATTTGCAGATGATACTAAGCTGGCAGGAATAGCTAACACTCTAGAAGATAGGCTCAACATCCAGATGGATCTTGACAAACTTAAACACTGGGCCCTATCTAACAAAATGAAATTCAGTGTAGAGAAAAGTAAAGTCCTACACTTAAGAAAAACCAAAAGTACAAAGGAAGACTAAATAACAGTTAAATTAGGTGGAGAAATATAGAAATAAATGGGAAGATATAAAAATTGTGGAAAGGAAATGTTTATGTCAAATGTAAATAAAACAATTAGAATAATAGTATTAAAAAAAATGCTTTTAAAAGAAAAAAAAAGCCTCTGACGATCAGGCAACTCAGCTGGGATCGTCAGAGCCTTTTAAAAGCATTTCTTTTTACAACCTCTGTAGAAAAAATGCATTTAAAAGTAAAAAAAAAAGTTGGCCACGCCCACCCAGTCACATTATCCCCCCCCAGGCCACGCCCACAGAACCAGTAGTAACAAATTTTAATTTCACTACTGGTTTGGATAGTCTAAATAAAAGAAGAATTAGGGGTGACATGATAGCAGGATTGCAGTATTTGAGGAACTGCCACAAAGAAGTGGCAAAGGGGGTCAAATTATTCTCCAAAGCACCTGAAAGCAGGACAAGAAAAAATTGTTGGAAACTAATCAAAGAGAGAAGCAGCCTGCAATTAAGGAGAAATTTCCTAACAGTGAGGACAATTAACCAGTGGAACAGCTGGCCTCCAGAAATCGTGGATGCTCCATAGTGGTGGGTTGTCTCCGGTTCCCACCGGTTCTATAGAACCAGTAGTAAAACTGGCAGGAGGCTCCGCCCACCAACCCTGACATCATCAAAATGCTTCTACGCTTGCGTGCGCGCAGCCCTATTACTCACCGGTAGTAAAGTAAGTAGAACCCACCCCTGATGCTCCATCACTGGAGGTTTTTAAGAAGAGATAGGACAGACACTTATCTGAAATAGTATAGGTTCTCCTGCTTAGGCAGGGGGCTGGACTAGAAGACCTCCAAGGTCCCTTCCAGCTCTGTTCTGATTATGAGAACTGACACATTTGGAGGGCATTCGATCAGGGAAAGCCTGGCTAAACCGTTTCACATCTGACTGATAAGGTTGCCAGGTTTGCTTCCAAATAATAGCGGACAAGTGTGTGTGTGTGTGTGTGTGTGTAGGGTTAAGTAGTAAAAAAATAAAAAAATTTTTACAATTAAATTATATATTTTCTTACAAACATTTTAACACGTATTAAAATAATCACTTCAAAACTTTACTTAAAATTCAAAACATCAAATATATTATAATAATATGTAAAATATTAAATTACATTTTACTTTGCTGTCGTGTGTATTTTTTATTTGACTGCTCAGCTTTGATCAATTCTTTGTGTTTAAGGAATAATTCTTTAATTTCAGTACGACGTTGAGAAATATTAAAAAATATACAAAGTTCACTTCGAACTGATGGTACAAGCAGTCGGTTATCTTTGTCAGTCCACAAATTTCCCATGACGCTGAAAATTCGTTCAATGTTTGCATTTGATACCGGAATTGATGTACAATACTGGAACAGTTTCAGTAAACTCGGAGCTGGCTCTTTCTTGAAAAAGTACGTCCACTTATCAAGGGATGAATCACCCTGTAGATGAACATAAACTTCTAAGGCAGAAATTTCATCGAAGAGAGTGTTGGGTGGAAGTTCTTCTCGCCATGGTGATAATAACCAGATGTTCGTCATTTCTTCTAAAGTTGGAGGATTATTGCGACCAATTAGAAACAACTTAGCGTTCAATGGATATTCGATCTTTGTCTCATTCTAATTTATGAAAAAAAAGACAAAAAGCGATTCTCCTATCCTTATTCTCTTAGACTGTACAGCTTTAGATTACGTACCATTTCATCATAAAGCTTTTGAATAAAAAAAAATGTCCACTATTTTGTGAAAAAAAATAGTGGACATTTTTTTTATTCGAAAGCTTTATGATGAAATGGCGACGTTGTTTTGTGAAAAAAAATAGTGAACATAATGTGAAAAAAGTGAACTGTCCACATGTCTTAAAATTACCAAGACTGAGAAATATGGTATGCAGCTAGACCTCAACTTACAGTCATTCATTTAAAGACTGTTAAAGCTTCAAATGCACTGCTACAGTGGCACTGGAAAAGATGTCTTATGACCGTTTTTTGCACGTACAACCATTGCAGTGTCCCCATTGTCACGTCAGAGGTGAAATCCAGCAGGTTCTGACAGGGTCTGGAGAACCGGTAGCGGAAATTTTGAGCAGTTCGGAAAACAGGCAAATACCATCTCTGGCTGGCCCCAGAGTGGGGAGGGAATGGAGATTTTGCAGTATCCTTCCCCCAGGAATGGGAATGGGGATTTTGCAGTATCCTTCCTTTGGAGTGGGGTGGGAATGGAGATTGTGCAGTATCCTTCCCCTGCCATGCCCACCAAGCCACACCATGCCCACCAAGCCACGCCCATAGAATTGATAGTAAAAAAAATTGAATTTCACCACTGCGTCACGTGATCTGGGTGCTTAATAACTGCCATGGATTTATGACAGTGGCACTATCCTGAGGTCATGCGATCACTATTTATGACCTTCTCAGACAGCTACCATCAAGCAAAGACAATGGGGGAAGCCAGATTTAGTGACAATTCACTTAACCGCAGTAATTGACTTAACAGCTGTGGCAAAATCAGACATAACTCACTGCCTTGCTTAAGATATTCTGATCCTAACTGGTCATAAGTCAAGGACTACCTGTATTTGATTAGTTTACAACAAGCTTTTCATGTTCTGGTTCAATGGTGGTCTTTGAAATTCCCTGCCTCCACTCAGTGGTGGGATTCAAAAAATTTTACTACCAGTTCTATGGGCATGGTTCGGTGGGTGTGGCATGGCATGGCATATCTTGGTGGGCATGTCATGTCTTTGTGAGTGTGGCATGACTTGGTGGGCGTGGCTTGGTGGGTGTGGCAAGGGAAGATACTGTAAAATCTCCATTCCCTCCCCACTCCAGGGGAAGGATACTGCAAAATCCCCATTTCCTCCCGATCAGCTGAGACTCGGGAGGCAGAGGATAGATGGGGGCGGGGCCAGTCAGATGTGGTATTTGCCGGTTCTCCAAACTACTCAAAATTTCCGCTACTGGTTCTCCAGAACTGGTCAGAACCTGCTGAATACTACCTCTGCCTCCACTATAATTCACTTTGCACTAAGTCTCCAACCTTGATTTAAGACCTGTGGACTTCAACTCCCAGAATTGACTGGGAGTTGAAGTGGCTGGCTGGGGAATTCTGAGAGCTGAAATCCACAGGTCTTAAAGTGCAAGTTGGAGATCCGTGCACTAAATCCATTTGAAGTTTGCTTTCAAATATGAAAAGCATCTGAGATGCCTCAGGCTGCAGGAGCGGTGGCCACATCAGCTCCGCCTTGCTTTAGCTTTAGAACCAAATATAAGGTATGTGGTATATGCCGTACAATGCAGCGAGCCATGTGCTGATCTGTACGCTGGGGAAACAAAACAACCACTTCACAAGCACATGGCACAACATAGGAGAACAAACCCAACAGGACTAGGATTCAGCAGTCGATCTGCATTTAAAAGACACAGGCCATTCTTTTGACGATCACAAAGTCCACATTTTGGACAGAGAGGACCGCTGGATTGAAAGAGGCCTCAAAGGGGCCATCTATGTCAAAATTGAACAGCCCTTTCTTAACAGAGGGTGAGGGATACGACATCATCTATCTCCAGTCTACAACAGAGTCCTTTCAGCAGTTCCAAGAAGGCTCCACACCTATTTGCACCACTCAGGTGACCCTGAGGACACAGATAAATCTCCAGTGGTCTCAAAGACCCTCTAAAAGGATGCAAATGACCAGCTGTCTGCAGGGAATATAAATCCTTCCATTCCCCACCATCCAGTCAGAGCTGAAGAAGCTTCTTGGATGAGAAGCGAAACATCTTCAAAATCAAAAACAAGGAGGTCCAGTGGCCTCTTGAAAAAAATGCACCTTTGGGAAGTTTTAGAACCCAAGTTGCACAAACCAGTTCTTTCAAACTGTTCTCCTTTTACAAATGTGCAGAAATGATTTGTTTTCTTGGACAAGATGATTGCTGTCCCAGGGATCTCTTGAATGCTGGGGAAAAGATGCCAGGCCCAAAAAAACCCCCTCAGAGCTGGCAACCCAATTTGGCAGGTTCCCTGCATTGTTTATGGCCATGCAACTAAAATGAACAAGCACAAAAATTTGGGTCACTGCAAGGCCGGGAATAATTGAGTTGACTTGCCTGGACAGGCACAAAGTTTCTGGCGTCTCTCAGAGATCAACAGAGACAGTAGTCTAGTCCTCTGTTCTGTTACATCACAATGCGCTAGGTCCAGTGGTGGGATTCAAAAATTTTAGCAACCGTTTCTATGCCTAGTTCCTGGGTAGCCGTGGCCATGGTGGGTGTGACCTATTAGGCTTCCTGCACCACGGGGGAGGGGGTTTTTGCCCGGCCCAAGCTCCGGAGGCTTTCCTCAAGCCTCTGGGAGGGTAAAAATGGCCTCCCCCAGGCTTTGGAGGCCCTCCAGAGGCTGGAAGTCGGCCCGTTTCCAGACTTCTGGAACTCCCCCCTGTGGGCGTTCTGTGGGCATGGCGGGCACGGCTTGGTGGGTGTGGCAGGAAAGGATCATGTAAAATCTCCCTTCCCTCCCCACTCCAGGGGAAGGTTACTGCAAACTCCCCATTTCCTACCGATCAGCTGGGACTCGGGAGGCAGAGAATAGATGGGGGTGGGCCAGTCAGTATTTTTACTACCGGTTCTCTGAACTATTCAAAATTTCTGCTACTGGTTCCCCAGAATTGGTCAGAACCTGCTGAAATCCCACCTCTGGACTAAACGCCAAAGGCGCATGGAACGCTGTTACCTTCCCACCAAGATGGTCCCTATTTTTCTACTTGCATTTTTTACCGGCTTTTGAATTGATAGGTTAGCAGAAGCTGGGACAAGTAACGGGAGTTCACCCCACTAACGCGACGCTAGGGATTCGAACCCTAGTAACATGTTAGACTGGACTAAAATGAGATTTGTTTATTTATTTAACTTCAGAAGTTGTGGTTGCTCCTAAACTGGACGTTTTTAAGAAGAGACTGGACAGCCGGTTGTCTGAAATGGTATAAAGGTTTCCTGCCTCAGGAGGGGGTTGGACTAGAAGACCTCCAAGGTCCCTTCCAACTCTAGTACTCTATTCTGAGATAGGACCATTTATGGTTTAGCATCTGGAAAAAAAACATCTATTAGTGAGTTATATATAGAACTCAGCTTACAATCACAATTGGGCCCAGATTCTCCATTGCTAAGCAAGGTGATTGTTTAAATGAGCCACACCCCATTTTGGGACTTTTGCCATGGTTGTTAAGCGAATCACACAGTCTTTAAGCAAATTCCAACTTCCCCCATTGACTTTACTTCTGGAACGTTGGCACGGAAAGCCGCAAATGACAATCACATGACTTCGGGATGCTGCAACCATTATAAATTACACACCAGTTGCCAACACCTGAATTTTGATCTAAGTGAACCTGAAATGCTGCAACATCTTCTGGGTGAGGTTTAGTTGTTAGCCATTTTTTTTTCCGCTGCTGGTGTAACTTCCAAATGTTGCTCAACGTGTTATATATGTTGACGGCAGCAAAATTACTTTCTGCACAAAATGGAAGGAGGCTTCAATCCCCGCAATGGATAAACGGTTGCAAAAGCTGATGGAATTTAGCAGAGCTGGCTAAATGGACTGCTTTGATAAAACGCAAAACAAACAAACCACAATTAACTTTTGTTTCTGCTTGGAAACCGCTTTTGGACTTTGTGCTTGAGGTGGGGGGGGGGGGGAAATGTAACTTTGTTTTTGAGTTTTATGGATTTGATAGATCTGTTGTTATAGAAATGGCTAGTGGATACTGTTATCAACTATTATCACTCCAGGAATTCAATTCTAACCTGCTCAAGGTTGACTCAGCCTCCCGTCCTTCCGAGGTGGGTAAAATGAGGAGCCAGATTGCTGACTCTGTAAACCGCTTAGAGAGGGCTAGAAAGCACTGTGAAGCAGTATATAAGTCCTATTGCCCATCCATCTATCCATGATGCACAGTGGTTAGAATGCAGTATTGCAAGCTAACTGCCCACTGCCAGGAGTTTGATTCTAGCCGGCTCAAGGTTAATTCAGCCTTCCATCCTTCCGAGGTCGGAAAAACAAGGACCCAGATTGTTGGGGGCAACAGACTGACTCTGTAAACCGCTTAGAGAGGGCTATTGCCTTTCCATCCATCCATCCATCCATCCATCCATCCATCCATCCATGATGTGCAGTGGTTAGAATGTATTATTGCAGGCTGGCTCTGCCCGCTGCCAGCAGTTCAATCCTGACCGGCTCAAAGTTGACTCTTCTGAGGTCAGCAAAATGAGGAGCCAGATTGTTGGGGGCAAGAGGCTTACTCTGTAAACCACTTAGAGAGGGCTGTAAAGCACTATGAAGCAGTATATAAGTCTAAGTGCTATTGGTATGGCTATTATGTAAAAGTATAAACTTGAGGTTTGATATTACTATCTTATTCTACTGCATTAGAGGGAGTCAGGAGTCAATGCCTTGTCTTTCTTTTCCCCTTCTTTTCTACACTTTTCTCTTTCCTTTTCCGTCCCCTATTTTTCCTATTATTTGCTTTTGTATTCTTGTATTTTATATTATGAACTAATCAAAAGCATAATTCACCAAAGGCAGCTCAATGAATTGTTGTAAGCCAAGGACTTATTCATATGTTTGCCAAGCACTGACATGTATTGCTTTGGAAAGTCCCATGATATTGTTGTGTTGTTTTCTTAGGTTTAATATTTAGTGCGTTGTTGGAACCCAGCCACAACAACCTGTTACCCTCCAGAAAAAACTAAGCACAATAAAAATGACAGGTAGTCTTCAATTTACGACCAGAATTGAGCCCCCAATTTTTTTTCCTAAGCGACACATTCATTAAGTGAGTTTTGCCCCATTTTGCAACTTTTCTCGCCTGCTGTTAAGCGAATCGCTCAGTTGTTGAGTTAGTAACACGGTTGTTAAGTGAATCTGGCTTTCCCTTTGATTTTGCTTGTCAAAAGGTCACAAAAGGGGATCACATGATCCCACCCCTCGGGACATGGCAATAGTCATAAATCTGAGTCTTAATTTTGATCACGTAACCATGGGGATACTGCAATGGCTGTTAAGTGTGAAAAACGGTCATAAGTCACTTTTTTCAGTGTCATTGTAACTTTGAACGGTCACTAAATGAATAGTTGTAAATCCAGGACTACCTGTATACATGCACACTAGATTATAACCTATGTTTTGTAAACCAGAATGGCTACATTCGCACAAGCCAGGACCAACCTAGCCAGGATTGGGATTCAGCCGGTTTAGACCGGTTCGGGCGAATCAGATGTTAATTTCAGATCTGGTTCGCCGAACCGGTAGTTGCAAGGATTGGCTAGCTCCGCCCACCCCCCTGCCCCTCCCAGGAGTCTCCATGCGGCCTGTCTTGGATGCCAGGTAAGTGCAGAGCCTGTGTGGAGGCTCTGGGACGGCAAAAAAGGGGCCTCCCGGAAGTTCCAGAAGTCTGAAACCATCACTAAATGAACTTTGTAAGTCAAGGACTACCTGTAATCAAGATTTAGCAGGTGGAGACAGAATAGACTCTGTGACAGGTCAGAATGCAAATTCTGGAGATTTTGTGAGCCGAGGATGTGACTTTGAAAGGGCTGCTGAGGGGGGGGGGTGTTGCAGGTAGGTAAGAGTGTGTTATCTTCAGGTGAGTTCTTAGAGGAGGGGGAAGAGGAGGGGGATTCTGGGGTGTTGGGAGGTACATTCCCCACCCACCCACCAGGGGTGGGTCTACTTAACTTTACTACCGGTTCGCAACGGGAAGCTTTTGTGCATGTGCAAATTGCTGATGATGACATCTGGGGGGCGGTGGGCGGGGCCTCCCGCTGGTTTTACTACTGGTTTTTGAGAACCGGTCCAAAACGGGGGCAACCCACCACTGCCACCCACCCACCAACCCCACAGTTCTTCAGCCATGCTTGTTCCAGGAAACTCTTTCCTTCTTTGCCTTTGCCCTTGGATTTGAGTTTTATCTTATTTACTGAATTGTTTCTAGGCTTGTCACAACTGCTCACCCCCCACCCACACACCTCATTCTTGAAACCGCTCAAGAAGGAGGTTAACTTTTTATGTGGGAAACAGAAGGGTGTTTGTTTGTGCAAGCTTGATTAGCATTTTAAGCAAGAAAGCTAAATATTTAAGGTAAAGGAAGGGAGGGAGGGAGGGAAGGTGAGAAGGAGGAAAGGAAATAAGGCAGGAGGGCAGGGGAAAGGAAAGGAAAGAAGGAGAGGAGAGGGGAGGAGAGAGGAGGGGAGGGGAGGGGAGGGGAGAAAGAATGAAAAAGAAAGAAAGGAAGGAAGGAAGGAAGGAAGGAAGGAAGGAGGAAAGAAAGGAAAAGAAGAGGAAGAGAGGAAGGAGAAAAAAGAAAGAAAGAGGAAGAAAGAGGAAAGAAAGGAAAAGAAGAGGAAGAAGAAAGAAAGAAAGAAAGAGAGAAAGACAGAAAGACAGAAAGACAGAAATACAGAAAGAAAGAGGAAGAAAGACAAAAGTGCAGGGGGAAAAGAAATATAAAGAAATAACTTCAGACTTTCTTTTACAAGGTATCATTTTAAATTAAACTGCTCCACTGTGATTGCAACACACCTTTCCTTTTTTCCTATCATCTACTATTTGTTCTAGTCCTAATCCCACACCCATATATCACAATTTCCTTTTTTTCCCTTGTTTGGTGCAAAAAGTCCCCAAAGAGTAGAAAGGTGTGTTTGTGGTTGCATTTGTTCTTACATTTGACACTTTAATCAGACTCTTCAACCTGCTTGCACCAAAAGGAAATGCCCAAATTGCATAAGAAGGAGAAATAGGCAAAGCCCAGGTAGAGTCCCGAAATCCTAATTTCCCCACTCTGACCACAGAGGCCAATTGGTGGAGGTTATCTCCACTACCTGGTGCAACAACTAATCTACTTTCAACCAATCGTAGAACATAGACTTAAAGAATTGGAAGGGACTTCTAGTCCAGCCCCCTACTCAAGCAGGAAACCCTACACCATTCCAGACCAGTAGCTGTCCAGTATCTTCTTGAAAGCCTTCAGTAATGAAGCAATCATAACTTCTGAAGGCAAGCCATTTCACTGGTTAATTGTTTTCATTGTTAGGAAATTTCTCCTTAGTTCCAGGTTGCTTATCTCCTTGGTTAGTTTCCATCCATTGTTTCTTGTCCTGCCTTGAGGGGCTTTTGAGAATAGCTTGACTCCCTCTTCTTTGTGGCAGTCCCTCAAATATGGAAGACTGTTATCATGTCCCACCTAGTCCTTCTTTTCTCTAGACGGGCCATACGCAATTCCTTCAACCGGACTTCATATGTTTTAGTCTCCAGGCCCTTAATTATATTAGTTGCTTCTGAAGACAAGCTATTCCATTGGCTGATTGCTCTCACCATTAGGAAGTTTCTCCTTAATTCCAGGTCGCTTCTCTCCTTGGTTAGTTTCCATCCATTGTTTCTTTTCTTGCCTTCTGGGGCTTTGGAGAATAGTTTGACCCCCTCTTCTTTCTGGCAGCCCTTCAAAAACTGAAATCATGTCCGTCCATCCCCCCAGTCCTTCTTTTCATTAGATTAGACACATCCAATTCCTGCAACCGTTCTTCATATGTTTTAGCCTCCAGCCCCCTACCCTGTTTCCCCGAAAATAAGACTGGAAAGGAAGTCCTACCATGATTTTTCAGGATCTCGTATTCCCTCAAAATAAGGCCTAACCAGAAAATAAGTCCTACCATGATTTTTCAGGATGCTCGTAATATAAGCCCTACTCCCGAAATAAGCCCCAGTTAAGATTGTCAACCAGATGGATGCCTGGTACCGTTTAGTACTGTATTTTCCCCAAAATAAGACCTAACCAGAAAATAAGCCCGAATGTGTCTTTTGAAGCAAAACATAACAGGGCTTATATTAAGAGCTGGTCATCTTTGTGGCTCTTCTCTGCCCTCTCTCTCTCTCTCTCTCTTCCCCGTTGCTGAGCAAATGGTCGTTCAATAAATCAACCTGATGTTTCAACCTTTCCTGCCATGGTCGTTAAACGAATCACACAGTCTTTGGAAGTCATTGACTTTGCATGTGGGATGCCACATACTGGAAGGTTGCAAAGGAGGATGCTTCAGCCGTCCGTCAAGATATGGTAGTTGCCAAATGCCCAATTTTTGATCACATGACTGTGGGGAGGCTGCGGTGGTTGTCAGCATATGAGCTGGTTGCAAATCACTTTCTGCAGCGCTGTTGTATCTCTGAACAGTCAGTAAGCGAATGGTTGTAAGTTGACCATTTGACCAGTCAGCTACCTGTAGCCCAGGGATGAAATCCAGCAGGTTCTGACAGGTTCTGGAGAACCGGTCGCGGAAATTTTGAGTAGTTCAGAGAACCGGAAAATACCACCACTGGCTGGCCCCAGAGTGGGGTGGGAATGGAGATTTTGTAATATCCTTCCCCAGGGAGTGGGGAGGGAATGGGGATTTTGCAGTATCCTTCCCCTGCCATGCCCACCAAGCCACACCACGCCCACAACCCACGCCCACAGAACCGGTAGTAAAACAATTTGGATTTCATCACTGCTGTACATCTCTGCGCAATCCAATATTTTCTTTAGTCGATATTTCTACCTGCAGCTGTGGGAATGTAAGCCTTTGAAGCTTGTGGAAGGAGATTATGACCAGATCCTTCTGCTCAGCCTGGAGCCAGGCCAGGCAATTCAGGATGGGATTTCAGCATGTACTTATCCTCAACTTTGTGAAATGTATGCAGATCGGTTTGTCCCTTTCCTTGTTCTCAAGTTTTACATATAACTTGATCTTACTAGGAGAGTCAGCATATATTTGGAAAAGTTTAGGCAAAGGAAGGGAGGGAGGGAGGGAGGAAAAAAAGAAAGAGAGGGAGGGAGGGAGTGAAAGAAAAGGAGGGATAGAGAAAAAAGAAAGAAAGAAAGGAAAGAAAGAGGGAGAGGGAAGGAGAGAGAAAGAAAGAAAGAAAAAGAAAGGAAGAAAGAGGGATAGAAAGAAAAGGAGGGAGAGAGAAAGGAAGGAAGAAGGAAAGAAAGAGGGAAGGAAGGAGAAAGAAAAAGAAAGAAAGGGAGAGAGAATGGAAGAAAGGAAGGAAAGGAAGGAAGAAAAGAAAAAAGGAAGGAAGGAAAAAGAAAAGAAGGAAGGAAGGAAAGAAAGAAAGACAGAAAGAGAGGGAGGGAGGGAGAGAAAGAAAAGGAGGGAGAGAGAAAGAAAGGACAGAAAGAAAAGGAGGGAGAAAGGAAGGAAGAAAGAAAGAAAGAAAGAAAGAGGGAGGGAAGGAGAAAAAAAGAAAGGGAGAGAATGGAAGAAAGGAAGAAAGGAAAGGAAGGAAGGAAGGAAGAAGGAAGGAAGGAAGGAAGGAAGGAAGGAAGGAAGGAAGGAAGACCCCAAACTTTTTTGGAACGGAAGGCGAATTTAACAAAATGGATCTCACAATGAGCATGGTGAGTCAATGAGACTTTGGCTGCCTCCTCTGATTCCTAGTTTGTTTTCTACATTAGCCTGCCTAATCTTCATCTGGGCACAGAGGCCTCTTAGTTTGGACACAAGTCCCTTCTCGGGACAAGTTCTCTTTCTGGAACCATCTCCCCTGAATGCACAACAGGTCACAATTTTGATTGCTTCCAGAAAAAGTGAACAAGACTTGGCTCTTTTCCCTCTTGCTCATTTTAATTGTCCTCTTCAGCTTGTTCTTTCATATCTTGGGTTTGGGTTACTTCTTAAGTGCCGAGTGCCAATCTTTGGCCCAGAATCACACCATTTTTAACGAACAGAGCAAACAAGGAAACAAAAAAAGCAGAACTTTGGACTGCAAGACACTGGCCATTATTTTAAATGCCCGGGAAAACCTAACTGCAGTAAATAAACATTCTTGTCAACAGCCAAGAGGGAGTTGGCATGGCTGGCTTTGCAAGATGCTAGTTCCCCATTCTTTGATTTGTAATTTTAATAAATCTGCATTTTGAAGAAAAATCCAGAGCAGGCAGGGCTGGGGATTGAATGACGTTGTGAGATGAAGCTAGGTGCTGAGGCTTCCACATTTGATATTATCAGAGCCAAGTATTTCTTTTTTCCAGGTATTTGTGGCACAAAAAAAAAAAAATGAATTTCAGTCCTGTGTAGAGAAGACTCCAAAGTGGAATAGCAGAAATAAAATGGGTATCTGTATAGGCAGTCCTTGACTTACAACCATGCATTTAGTGACTGTTCAAAATTACAATGGCAGTAAAAAAAAAGATGGCTTACCACCGGTCCTTGCACTTATGACCATTGCATGGTCATATCATCAAAATTCATGCACATGCAGAATGTTGGATCATATGATTCCATTTGCAACCTTCCCAGCTGGCTTCCTACAAACAGTCAATGGGGGAAGCTGGATCTGTTTAACAACTGCATGATTCACTTAACAACTGCAGTGAGATGTTGTACAACCGTTGGCTCAAGGGGTCATAAAATGGGGCATGACTCATTCAACAACCACTTTGCTTTAGCAATGAAATTTCTGGTCCCTGTTTTGGTGATATGTTGTGTACTTCCCATTTTTTTTATGCAAAGAATTTATAATTCAGCCTCTGAATTCTCCTCAGGAACCTCAATGGAATCCAGCTTTTTGCAATTCTGTGGAATTCAGCTCCCAGAATTCCTTGAGCCTGTGTGAGAATTTCAGGGCACTGAAACACCCCTCCCCCAACCTTGACAAAATCTCTTTCTCCAGGATTGACAGGCATGGTAAGAGAGACTGACAGCTTGATTTAAGGCAGGGACTGGTTTTTTTTTGCCTGTCACTTTGTTGATTGGCTGTCATTGACCTCAAATTGATGGCTCTTTTTTGCTCCCTTGGGTTTGAAGGAATTTCTCCTAAACATCCTGCATCGGTGATTAAATTTCACTTTTTGTTTCTTGGAATTAGAATGGATCAATGTATTTGGGGAAAAAAAGTGATATGGATTTTATTAAACCATAAAGCCATCCTTTCATTCTTGGCTGCCCCGTTTCTACATATTTTCCCCATGAAATTTTCCCCATCTCCCCCAGATGCTGGTAGACTGCTCTCATTTTCATTTTTAATCATAAATGCTTCTTTAATTCTTTTCTCTACCCAACTGGCTTGCTTGGGAATTTTTTTAAAAAAGTATTTGGAGAAATCCTAACATGCACAACTCTACAGAATTAGAGTTGTGCATGTTTCGCCTCGTTGAAGACAATGGATGAGTGGTGGACATCTAAATTTTTGCAAGAGGTTTTGTGAAAAAGATCTTTCTTTGTTCTTGATTGCTATTTCTCAGATTCCAGCGGAAATCTGAATGGTTTGATGGCTGAACAGAAGCAGACTTGTTAAGAAAGGTGGGTCCTCTGTAACATGTTATTGCAAAACATTTTGCACATTTGACGTTGGTTTACTGTAAAAGCTTCCAGGAAGAAAGTTCCTTGTATTGTCAACTGATGATTAAGGACTCCACTAGAGTAAACACCGTGTTATTCTTAGTAAGAAAAAGTAGGAAAAAAAGATAAGACTGTTATAAATGCAAATCTTTTGGATGTCTTTAATCTTCTTTGTGCCATATCTGTCATCGGACGTTGGCGATCATGTTGGCAATCCTATTTTTGTCAACAGCCGTATGAAAAAGGGCTGCTGAGTTTTGTCCAAACCAGTCCCTTAGATTTGGAAGCCATGATGTTCTTCTTCTGCCTGGACCCCGTTTGCCTTCAATCTTTTCCTGGAGGGTTAAGTGAAGGATGCCGTATTTTTCTGGGTGTCGCATCACATGTCCAAAATATTCTAACTTTTGCTTTTTTAGGGTTTTGATGATTTCCCTTGGCTTTCCCAGGTGGCTTATCGCCTCCTCATTTCTGATTTTGTCCACCCAATTTAAATGTAACAGCTGTCTAATGTCTCTAATAACATTTCAGAATGGAACAGGGGTATAGACAGGATTTCTGTCTATCAGAAATCCTGAGTCCAGATTAAGACTATTTTTAAGTTATGTTTAACAGACATAAAAACATAATTTCTGATGCCTGAATGCTTCATGAAGTCTTGCTTTTTGCCTGCTGAAAGAGGAAGTCAACCTATTGTACATGTATACATCCGGACTGGACTGTGATGTTTCTCTGTGTCATATAATATATGTGGGTATATACATAGTTTTGTATTTATTTACTTTGTCATGGTTATGTAGTGTATATTGGAGGTGGTGACCCTTGGGAGAGCTGCATGCAACAAAATTTCATTTTAATGTATGCCGATTGGTGTACGTTCAGTTATTATTCCATATTCTATATTCTATATTCTGTATTCTGTATTCTGTATTCTGTATTCTGTATTCTGTATTCTGTATTCTGTATTCTATTCTATTCTATTCTATTCTATTCTATTCTATTCTATTCTATTCTATTCTAGTCTAGTCTAGTCTAGTCTAGTCTAGTCTAGTCTAGTCTAGTCTAGTCTAGTCTAGTCTAGTCTTATTCCCTTCCCTTCCCTTCCCTTCCCTTCCCTTCCCTTCCCTTCCCTTCTCCTCTCCTCCCTATTCTATTCTATTCTCTCCTCTCCTCCCCTCTTGATTCTGCTTCTCAGCTGGGAAACTTGCTGGGACACTTGCAAATGGGGATCACACTCACAGGATCCCAAAACGCTGCACCAGAGGTTCTGACCAGTTCTGGAGAACCGGTAGCAGAAATTTTGAGTAGTTCAGAGAACCGGTAGTAAAAATTCTGACTGGCCATGCCCGCATCTATTTATTGTTTATTGGTTTGATTTATATGCCACCCTTCTCCGGAGATTCAGGGTGGCTTACAATGTGTTAAGCAATAGCCTCTGTACTTTTGTATATATACCTGCTCAGTAGGGCTTTCGCCCCTCCCCCAAGCGGTGTTCTTTTTTATACAAAATCAGCTTATTGCCCCCACAATCCGGGTCCTCATTTTACCTACCTCGGAAGGATGGAAGGCTGAGTCAACCTTGAGCCTGGTGAGATTCGAACTCGCGGTAATTGCAGCAGCTGGTGTCACTTCATCACTACTTAAGCTGCTGCGCCACCCAGCTGTGCTGTTATTGCACATATCTGACTATGAAGCGGTCAAGGTAGAGGTAGGAATGGAGGTCAGGGTGCATTGTGATGCAAATTGCACTCTTTACATATGCGTCTGTGACATTGCACCAAATGGCAGAGCTTTGCACAATGACATCACAAAGGCCTGTTTCATGATGATGGTGTTGTCATGGTTAGGAATGGATGCCTGGGAACATAGAACATTGGAATAACAGAGTTGTAAAGGGACCTTGTAGGACTTTTAGTCCAACTCCCTGCTCAAGCCGGAGACCCTATAACGTTTTGGACAAATGGCCGTCCAGTCTTCTCTTGAAAACCACCAGTGATGGAGCACCCACAATTTCTGGAGGTATTTATTTATTATTGTTTATTTATTGGTTTGATTTATATGCTGCCCTTCTCCAGAAACTTAGGGCTGCTTACAATGCGTTAAGCAATGGCTTTCCTACTTTTGTATATACCTGCTTAGTAGGGCTTTTGCCCCCCCCCAAGCGGTGTTCTTTTTTTATACAAAGTCAGCTTATTGCCCCCACAATCCGGGTCCTCATTTTACCTCCCTCGGAAGGATGGAAGGCTGAGTCAACCTTGAGCCTGGTGAGATTCAAACCTGCAGTAATTGCAGGCAGCTGGCAGCTAAGTGCTATTTAACAGCGCTTTAGTCCACTGCTCCACCAGGCTCCTCTGTTCTCTGCTTTCCGAGTCCCAGCTGATTGGGAGGAAATGGGGATTTTGCAGTATCCTTCCCCTGGAGTGGGGTGGGAATGGAGATTTTACAGTATCCTTCTCCTGCCACGCCCACCAAGCCACACCCACACAACAGGTAGTAAAAAAATTTGAAACCCACCACTGCCCCGCGCCATCCTAAATGCATGCCCGGTTGCCAAGTGGCTGACGTTTGAACACATGACTGTGGAAATAATAGAATAACAAGAGTTAGGAGGGACTTTGGAGGTCTTCTAGTCCAACCCCCTTCTTCAGCTCTGGAAAGAAATCAGCTTTGGGACACCGGTTGCAAAGTTTTCTCCGCCTTCCTTCCCGTCGCCCTAGTCCAGTCGCTCCACATCGGTGCTCCGGCCACCCCGCCCTACCTGGAGTCCTTCCAACCCCCGGTTTGGATCCCTGGAAGGAGTGGGGTGGAGGGGGCCTCCCCGTGACGTCAGCGCAGAAAACCCAGCCTGGAGCCGCGCGGAATTTCCAACCTGCGCCGGTGCCAGCAAAGAGCAGCGGCGGAGCAAGCGGAGAGAAGCAGATCCGAGCGAGGAGCCCGGACGCCGCACCGGCTCAAGGCGACCGTGACCCGTCGGGGTGCCCTCGGGGTGCCCCGAGGACGCCCCGCTCTCGGCGGCGGGACCATGCCGGATGCCGCCCGGAGCTTGCTGGCGCTGCTGGCGCTGACGGTCGCTTGCGAGTGGCCCATCCCGGCGGTGGCAGGTGAGGCTGGATTTGGGGGTGGATGGGCGTTGAGAGTGGGGGGGGGTGTTTGTGTCCCCCAAACCAGCAGCCGTCGGGGAGAAGCCGTGGGAAGCGAGGCGCTGGAACTCAAACCCGGGTTAGCTCATTGGCGTCCGCACACAGCCTGCTGGACCCGGATAGGAACGGGGTTCACACGTGGCGTCGAACCAGAAAGTGTTCCTAAGGGCTAGGTTCGCGCAGCGGGTTAAAATATCCATCCGAACTAGTCAGGGATCGTGAGAATGCAGCCCCTTAGGCTTTGGCTGACCCGATTTGGTGGCTTGGGTTTGTTTAGCAAGCAGCAAACTTGGAAGGCAGTCTAACCCAGGGGTCTCCAACCTTGGCAACTTTTTAAGACTTGTGGACTTCAACTCCCAGAGTTCTCTTTTAAGTCCACAAGTCTTAAAGTTGCCAAGGTTAGAGACCCCCTGGGCTAACCTGATGACTTTTTTTTTAAACCCAGCACGTGAAAGTAGGAACTGGCCAGGCAAGAGTAGATTAATCTCCCCTCTTCTCTTATGTAAAGCTTGTCCTTGTCCCCCAACAGAATAATTTCAGTTTCAATTGAAATTGTTTACCTACAGAGCATAAAAATCAATCCATTAAGTTTCACTTTCTTTCACCACCGATTGCAACCCTTACTTTCCAAATTCTTCCTGGATTTCTCTGTTATTATTCACGTAATTAGGCCCACAGGCAGTAGGGAAAAGGAGAAGCCTCTGCTTTCTCTAAGATTGTGTTGAACGCTATACATTAGTAGTAGAGGCAGTTTGTGTTGTGGGGAAAGGCATCCGCTAGAAACTGGGAGGTGGTGAGTTTTAGTCCTGCCTTAGGCACAAAGCCAGCTGGGTGACTTTGGGCCAGTCGCTCTGTCTCAGCCCTAAGGAAGGAGGCAATGGCAAGCCACATCTGAGGAACTTTGCCAGGAAAACTGCAGGGACTTCTCTGGGCATTTGCCAGCGTTCACGATGGACTCAAAAGCCCCTCGCAAAAAGTCTCAGTGACCCTTGTGGGCAAATGGAATAGATTAGATTAGAATTCTTGATTGGCCAAGTGTGATTGGACACACAAGGAATTTGTCTTTGGTGCATACGCTCTAAGTGTTCATAAAAGAAAAGATACGTTCATCAAGAATCATAAAGTACAACGCTTAATGATAGTCATAGGGAAACAGTCAATATAAATCTATAGAATACCAGCAACAAAGTTACAGTCATACAGTCATAAGTGGGAGGCGATGGCTGATAGGAACGATGAGAAGGTTAATAATAATGCAGACTTAGTAACTAGTTTGACAGTGTTGAGGGAATTATTTGTTTAGCAGAGTGATGGCGTTGGGGAAAAAACTGTTCTTGTGTCTAGTTGTTCTGGTGTGCAGTGCTCTGCAGCGTCATTTTGAGGGTAGGAGTTGAAACAGTTTATGTCCAGGATGCGAGGGGTCTGTAGATATTTTCCCAGCCCTCTTTTTGACTTGTGCCGTATACAGATCCTCAATGGAAGGCAGGTTGGTAGCTATTGTTTTTTCCGCAGTTCTAATTATCCTCTGAAGTCCGTGTCTGTCTTCAGCTCCTTTAATTGTGTATACAAATAACTTGGGCAGGCAGTGATGGGAAGAATCAAGAAGTTTAAGAGAATATCAGATGGATATTACGGTGACTGGGATGGACCTCACATATAATAATTACATTTACTAGGGCATGGCTAGTCTAAGAGAAGGACTAAGGGAGACAGGGTAGCAGTCTTCCAATATTTGAGGGGTTGCCACAGAGAGATGGGGCTCAAGCTATTTTCCAAAGCACCTGAAGGCCAAACAAGGAATAATAAATGGAAACTGATCCAGGAGAGATTCAACATGAAAATAAGGAGAACTTTTCTGACAGTGAGAGCAATCAAACTATGGAACAGAAGTTGCCTTCGGAAGTTGTGGGAGCTTCATCACTGGAGGCTTTCAAGAAGATGGCAGATGGACTGCCATCTGTCAGAAATGGTGTAGGGTCTTCTGCTTGGGTGGGGGGGGGGTTGGACTAGATGACCTACAAGGCCCCTTCCAACTCTGTTAATCTGTTAATCTCTAGAGAAACATGATCCAGCCAGAAGCAGCAGTTTTGTTACATAAAATAAAAAATGGCAGGCAAGCCTGCTCTTCCTCTGACAGGCCAAATGAGCTGGGAGGATTGCTGAAGTTCTTAATGCTAATAGACAAACAGAGAGAGAGAGAGAGAGAGAGAGAGAGAGAGAGAGAGAGAGAGAAAGAAAGAAAGGAAAGAAAAAGAAAGAAGGAAGGAAGGAAGGAAAGAGAGAGAGAGAAAGAAAGAAGGAAAGAGAGAGAGAGAGAGAAAGAAAGAAAGAAAGAAAGAAAAAGAAAAAGAAAGAAAGAAAAAGAAAGAAAGAAAGAAAGAAAGAAAGAAAGAAAGAAAGAAAGAAAGAAAGAAAGAAAGAAAGAAAGAAGTTGCATCTCAATAAGTCAACTTCTCTGGGTGACATAATTCCTGGCTGTTTTCTTCATCGCCCAGCTGCATCAGCCACTTGGAGTATCATATGGAAGCACTGAACTAAGGCAAGGGGATGTTTCTCTTGCTTCCACTTTGCACATGTTCAGACGCTAGAATTGGGGTGTGAAGCAGGCAGCACCCTGAATCGTGCCTTGCTTGGTTCTCCGATTACTTGATTCCAGATATTAGAACGCTGTTTCTCAACTTTGCCAACTTAAAATGTGTAGACGGGGGAATTCTAGGAATTGAAATCCACGGTTCTTAAAGCAAGTTGGCTGAGGGAATTCTGGGAGTTGAGGTCCACATATTGCAAAGCTGGCTGGCTGGGGATTCTGGGAGGTGTAGTTCTATGCATCTGAAAGCCTGCTGGCTGGGGGATCCTGAGAACTGAAGACCCCATAACTTCATCTTGCCAAGCTTAAGAAATACGGGTAATCCCTGTTTTACAACAGTTCTCTTAGTGACCATTTGAAGTGACAACGGTACAGAAAAAAGTGGCTTGTGATCCTTTTTCACACTTACGACCATTGCAGCATCCTTAGTGTCACGCGATTGGGACACTTGGCAACTGATTCATATTTACGACAGTTGCAGTGTCCCAACCCCTCCCCCCCACTTTTGTGACCTTCTGATAAGCAACGTCAACGGGGAAGCCAGATTCGCTTAACAACCGTGTGACTAACATAACATCTGCAGAGATTCGCTTAACGACGGTGCCAAGAAAGGTCGTAAAACGGGGCAAAACTCACTTGACAAATGTCTCGCTTAGCAATAGAAATTTTGGGCTCAATTGTGATCGTAAGTTGAGGACTACCTGTAACATCCTAGGGCTGTGATGGCGAACCTACGGCACACGTGCCACAAGTGGCACGCAGAGCCATATTGGTGGGCATGCGAGCTGAGCTCCAGTGCTGCCAGCTGATTTTCAGGCCTTCTGGGCCCACCAGAAGTCAGGAAACACACTGTTACTGGCCTCCGGAGGGTCTCCGGTAGGACCGGAAGACCTGTTTTTTGCTCCAGAGTCTTTCTAGGAGCCTGGGGAGGGCAAAAACGGCTTTCCTTATCCTCCTGGAGGCCCTCTGGAGGCCGGAAACAGCCTGTTTCCTGACTTCCAGAAGTCCGGTGGACCACCGTGCCATCACGTGCCAAAAGTGGGGGGAGCATGGGGGGGGGTTATGTGCGCATGTGCAGGGGGCGGGGCAATAGAATTATGGGTGTGGGTATGCAATGGCAAAAAGGTTAGCCATCACTGCCCTAGGGCAGAGGTCTTCAAACTTGGCAGCTTTAAGACTTGTGGACTTCAATTCTCAGAATTCTCCAGCCAGCTATGCTGGCTGGAGAATTCTGAGAGTTGAAATCCACAAGTCTTAAAGCTGCCAAGTTTGAAGACCTCTGTCCTAGGGAGTTGCTGTCACACCAATATCTGCACCCAAAACAGCACAGCACCAGCCAACCTCAGAGCCTGACAAGACCCTTGCTGCCTGTCTTTCTTATTGAGTGGGGAGAGCTTTCTGGGCAGCTGGTCCACCCGCCCTTTAATTTCCTTTTTGGAAGTATTTGTCATCCCAGAATACTTGGAGGAAACCAAGTGGCAGCCTGCCCAGCGGCTGGCGCTGCCTGGAAATTTCCCCAATGCAGAATCTTGTTGCTTCTTGTCACAAAACATTGCCACTCCTGCAGCCTCCTGCGGCTTTGTGGATTCACATCAGATAGCATCTGGGAACAAATTGTCTCCTCTATTTGATAAATTTTCTTCTGGAAAATAAGGAAGTGGTTTGCCCACTTTGGTTTTTATTTTTATTTTATTTTCCTGAGAAGGTTGTTTGGGATTCCTCTCCCCGCTCTATGGACTAATCTGCAATCCTGTGATTTCTCAGTGGTCTCTCCTCCACATACCAACTAGGCTTCACCCTGCTAAGCTTTTACTGGATCCCCAAGTGGCTAAGCAGTGGTATCCTGCATTAGAGGTAAAGCTTCCCCATGTGCTAGTCATTCCCAACTCTAGGGGGCGGTGCTCATCTCCATTTCAAAACCGAAGAGCCAGCGCTGTCTGAAGATGGTCATGTGGCTGGCATGACACAATGCCAAAGGCGCACGGAACACTGTTCTCTTCCCACCAAAGGGGGTCCCTATTTTTCTACTTGCATTTTTTATGTGCTTTCGAACTGCTAGGTTGGCAGAAGCTGGGACAAGTAACGGGAGCTCACCCCGTTACACGGCGCTAGGGATTCGAACCACTGAACTGCCGACATTTCGATTGACAAGCTCAGCATCTTAGCCACCGAGCCACCGCATCCCAAGTCTTTACTGGGATCCCCAAGTGGCTAAGCAGTGGTACCCTGCATTAGTGGGTTGCAATTGTCAGATTTGTTTGAAATATTAAGCATTTCAAGTAAACATTTCTTCCTCCTGCTGTTGCTGTGGCCCGGTGTAAACAAAGCAGCTGGATCCTTCGTGGTTTGGCTGAAAGAGCAACCAGAAGCCTCTTTTTCCCTCAAATCTTGGCATCGATCCGCTTCCTGGCTTCCAACTGGCCGGCTTGAGAAACGGCAGCCATGCCTCCTTCTGTTCTCAGTTGAGCTGCTTTTAAACATGCAGAGAATGGCTGGGATTCTTGTTCAGTGACCATTCCAAGTTACAAAGGCACTGAAAAAAGTGACCTACGACCATTTTTCATACTTATGACCATTGCACTTATAACCAAAATTTGGACACTTGGCAACTGGCATGTATTTAGGACTGTTGAACCATCCTGGGATCATTTGATCATCGTTGGTAACCTTGCTAATCATTTAAATACGAGCCAGCCGTGTGCTGCAGCTGCCAAAAAAAGCCAACACAGTTCTAGGCTGCATCATCAGAGGGAGAGAATCAAGATCACATGAAGTGTTAATACCACTTTATCATGCCTTGGTAAGGCCACACTTGAAATATGGCATCCAGTTTTGGTCGTCACGATGTAAAAAAGATGTTGAGACTCTGGAAAGAGTGCAGAGAAGAGCAACAAAGAGGATTAGGGGACTGGAGGCTAATACATATGAAGAATAGTTGCAGGAACTGGGCATGGCTAGTGTAGTGAAGGACTAGGGGAGACATAATAGCAGTCTTCCAATATCTCAGGGGCTGCCACAAATAAGATGAAGTCAAGCTATTCTCCAAAGCACCTGGGGGCAGGACAAGAAGCAATGGGTGGAAACTAATCAAGGAAGAAGCAACTTAGAACTAAGGAGAAATTTCCTGATAGGTAGAACAATTAATAAGTGGAGTGCTTGCGGAAGTTGTGAATGCTCCAACACTGGAAATTTTTAAGAAGATTTTGGATAACCATATGTCTGAAGTGGTGAAGGGTTTCCTGCCTAAACGGGGTTGGACTAGAAGACCTCCAAGGTCCCTTCCAAGGTCACTTCACTAGCAGGAAATTCCTCCTTAGTTCCAGAGTGCTTCTCTCCTTGATTAGTTTCCATCTAGCACAGTCATAGAGCAGAGAAGCGCTATCATGATATAATTGGAACTGAATCCATATTTCAACTCAGGTTGATGAGTTGGGGTGATGACAGGAGCCCAACATTTATGTTGCTCACTGTTAACATTTGCTAAGTTGCCCCCCCTTTTATGACTTTTCTTGCCACAGTTGTTAAGCGAATCATGGCATTTGTTAAATTAGCTAATCTGGTGGTTAAGTGAATTTAGCGTCCCCATTGACCTTGCTGGTCATAAGGTCAGAAAAAGGGGATCATGTTATAAACTTGACTCCCTCTTCTTTGCAGCAGCCCCTGAGATATTGGAACACTGCTATCATGTCTCCCTTAGTCCTTCTTGTCATTAAAGTAGACATGCCCAGTTAAAAAGGCAATGTTGGATTTATTTTGTTATTTTATTTCTTTATTTCTTTATTTTTTAATTTGATTTATATGCCGCCCTTCTCCGGAGACTCAGGGCGGCTTACAGTGCGTTAAGCAATAGCCTTCATACTTTTGTATATTTAAAAGTCAGCTTATTGCCCCCACAAACTGGGTCCTCAATTTACCCACCTTAGAAAGGGTGGAAGGCTGAGTCAACCTTGAGCTTGGCTAGGATTGAACTCCCAGTAATTGCAGGCAGCTCGATGTTAACTACTGCCTTAGTAGGAGGCATTAGCCTCCTACGCCACTCAGGCTCCATTTACTTATGTTTTGGTCTCTTCTTCAGCTATTGATTTCTTTTCTTTTTTAAAGTAAGTGGAAGGGTTTGAGTGGCAGACTTGGCTTAGCCTCCTCTCCCTTCTCCATTCATTCCAGGAAGGACCGGTTTCAGAAGGAGGAGGGAAAAATGTCCATCCCTCATCTTCCCCTTTGACTGTTTAGGTTCTCTTCTCCAAATGTAACAAAATGTAAATTTAAGAGCTATTCAAGTGTTGGCTTCCTTGGGCAGGAAATCCAGAACAGGGAAGGTGGGGGAAAAAATGCAAAGCCCAGGAATGTTTCTTAGAACCAAGGATGTTTAGCTAAGTTGCAGAGATCTTCAAACTTGGCAGCTTTAAGACTTGTGGACTTCAACTCCCAGAATTCTTCTCCCAGAGAATTCTAGGAGTTGAAGTCCACAAGTCTTAAAGTTCCCAAGCTTGGGGACCCCTGAGTTAAGGGAATTGGTTTTCTAATGGAAGGGAATATCCAAAGCTCAGGGTTGAACTTCAGAATCCTTGGGGCTCTCTGAGTTTGGTGGCTGGCTTGCAGATGTTTTGGGACCTGATGAGGCAACATCAGCAAGTGCTGGAAGGGACTGTGGAGGTGGGGGTGGGGGTGGGGGTTAGCTCTCTGTTTATAGGCATTTCTGCAGAAAGAATGGTGGGCGGAAGCTTGCCTGCGTGCAAATTTCTCCCATTTCCATGCTTTCTGAAGCGTCTGATGCCCATGTGTGGCTCCAATAGAAGAGAATCTCTATGGCTCAGGGTTGGACTCTGGGGGACATTGGTGCTCTCAGCTGGGTGGTTTTCTTGCAGTTGTTTCATGATCCAACTAGGTAACGTCATCAGTGTCCAACTAGGTACCATCATCACCACTGATGATGTCACCTATGTCAACTTGCAAAAGCATTCATGATTTCATTAGGGCATCTGTTGGAACCTTCACAGCCTAGTTGAATAATGAGATGTCTACAAGAAAACCATCAAGCTTAGAGAAGACCAAGGACCCACAATCCTCCTCCTTCTTCTCCTTCTCCTTCTCCTTCTCCTTCTCCTTCTCCTTCTCCTTCTCCTTCTCCTTCTCCTTCTCCTTCTCCTCCTCCTCTCCCACAAACCCCACTCTCTTCTAGCACTGATGATCTAGTTGGACAATGAGATGTCTGCAAGACAACCACCAAACTCAGAGAGCACCAAAGACTCCTCATTTCAACCCTGAGCGATATCTATTCCCCTTTATTGACTTCCTCCATTCCTGTTGTAACTCCTGCATCGAAGTAGTGCAGTATTCTAGCCTCAGTAGTTGCAGTATTCTAGTTACAGTATTTGCTGCAGTGAGTTAAGCCCTGTAAATGTTTAATTGCTAACATCTGAATCCCATAGAACAAATGAAAGACTGAACGAACAAGTGGGCACGCATGGTGTGATTGTGCAACAATGGGAATTTCACTGGAAGTCTAATGTTAATATTGTGCAGATGACGTACTAGAGAGAACGGGCATGAAGCTTTCTTTCATTAGATGATCGCACTGATTATTGTTGTTGAAATGGATCCCGAATATTCCAACGTTTGTCAGAAAGATAACAAAAGAAGTGGGAACTTCTGAAGAAAACCTAATCTTACTTGCCTTCTGAGTAATAGTTTTATGTGGTGAATTTGATCAGATTAGGAGAACTTGTTGATTACTGTGCTAGTAATCACATGTTTTAAACCAGGAGCATCTGCAGAATAAATCTGGTTTTATGGATGACAACCATAACTGTGTGTTTACAAGTTTGTAGGCTTTGTTTGTATGAGTCATGCTACTGTTGTTGCCATCTTGATTTACTGTATATATATAAACTATTCTAAAAATACGAGTTCCAGGTATATTAGTAAAAAAAGAAGCAGAGATACTGCGAACTCCGGAATTTAAAATTTTAAAAGACTTAAAATTTTATTTTACTAAGCTTTCGTCAGCCATCTGCTGACATCGTCGGAGTATTAAACTACCATTACAGAGATCTCAGCCTTTATATGTCATCCAGCAAGGCGGCAGCAAAAACAACATAGCCGATTACAAGTGGGAGCCGAGAGCTCTGTAAAGATCTATTTTGGGCTTATAAGCCCTCATCAGTTAGCCACACCTTCATCCCACGTATCCTCTCTAAGGATACATGGGATACATGGGATGAGGGTGTGCCTCCCCCCTCTCCAGGCCCTCCAGAGGCAGGAAACAGCCTCTTTCCCTACTTCTGGTGGGCTCAGAAGGCCCAAAAATCAGCTGGCCACTGTGCACATGTGCGCCAGAGCTGAGCTGGTGTGCCAGGCAACACGGCTCCATGTGCCACACATGTGCCATAGGTTTGCCATCACAGGTATAGGGCCTTCTGCTTGAGCAAGGGATTGGACAAGAAGACATCCAAGGTATCTTCCAACTCTCTTATTTTATGTATTTAAAATGAAAAAAAAAAGGGAAGAAGAAAAACTGGTGAGAGTAACAGTTGGTAGCAACCTCAAAAAAAAAAAAAAAAAAAAGTCACAGGCAAAACAGTTCCAAAAAAGTTAATGATATTTTCTTGTAAGATCTCTTTTCTTGCTTCTTTGGAACAAAAAGGGAACAATTTTAATGCGGACTGATGACAAATGTTGACTTTATGTCCAAAAGACATACATTTGTGCATATTAGTATGGCCTTGAGAGGTGGGTTATGTAAGAGGAAAGTCAATATGTTAGGCTGTCTCTACCCTTCTTTTTTCAAAGGGACGAGGTGGCTCAGTGGCTAAGACACTGAACTTGTTGATCGAAAGGTTGGCAGTTCAGCGGTTCGAATCCCTAGTGCCGTGTAACAGGATGAGCTCCCGTTCCTTGTCCCAGCTTCTGCCAACCTAGCAGTTCAAAAGCACGTCAAAAATGCAAGTAGAAAAACAGGGACCACCTTTGGTGGGAAGGTAACAGCGTTCCATGCACCTTTGGTGTTGAGTCATGACGGCCACATGACCACAGAGATGTCTTTGGACAGCGCTGGCTCTTTGGCTTTGTAACAGAGATGAGTACCACTCCCTAGAGTCAGGAACGACTAGCACATATGTGCGAGGGGAACCTTTACCTTTACTCTTCTTTTATATTATCACCTGTGTAAACCATAATAAAAAGGGAAGGGAGTCTTTGATCATGTGTTCATAGTAACATCTTGACTTTTTAAATTCCTCCCCTCAAGGTATATGCAATCACTATGGTAGGAAGCCAACAATACTCAGTGTCATGCCAGAAAAAATGTTGCATTGCATTTCTGCAAAGCAAGTCCAACTCTTTAATTCCAGAGTTGGGTAAGGATTTTTCTGCTCATTCCCCAATGCCTGAAATTTTTTTCAGGTCTTGCTATCTTGATAAGATTCCAGATACGAGGCCAATAAGCTTAGAAAATGGCTTTCTCTCAGTAAAGTGATAGTTCCTAAACAAAGGGACTCAATTCTCCTGCCTCTTTATTTATATTACTCTGTGCTTTGAAAAGACTGACTATAATCAATTCTGACTGAGCTGTATCACACTCTGGGCCTTGAGATACTAAAATGATATCACTTTTACTGATTAACAGCTAAATCCTTTGACCTTCTCTGAGTAAAAGGCTGTAATTTGATTTACATTATTCTGCGCTTTGAAAACACTGGTGTTAAAAAAATCTATTTTGTCTGATCTTATTACATTCTGGACTTTGAAAGACTAAAATGATATTGCTTTTACTGATTAACAGCTAAACCCTTTGATTCTTGGCACCTTCCCTGATTTAAAGGGCTGTAAAATGGATTTTTCTCTACTACCCCGAATAACACTTTTTTCCTGCGGTCAGGTTGTAATTCTCTCTGCCTATTCCTGTGGTGGATCCCTGCTCTGTTTCTCAGTCTTGGTAGCCGGCATTCCTCTCCAAGTTTTATCATGAGGTGGAATAAAAGAAGAAGAATAGAATTTACTTCAGTTCACTTAAACACAGTTCAGATCAGTGGGTTTTTTTTTAAACTTGGTGAATTTAAGACCGGTGGACTTCAGCTCCCAGAATTCCCCAATCAGATGGCTGGGGAATTCTGGGAGTTGAAGTCCACCCTTCTTAAAATTGCCAAGTTTAAAAAAAAAACAGTGACCTAAATGCACTCAATTATTTATTTATTTATTTGGAAAAAATATCTTTTTTTTATATTAAAATTTATATTTAGATTCTTTATTTTCCCCTGTTTTTAGGGGTATCTTCAATAAGATACCTTATTGAAATCTGGCTAATTCTTGCTTCTCATGTTGCCCAGTTGCACTGACCTTGTTAGATATTTTCCAATATCTCAGGGCTGCCACAAAGAAGAGCTATTCTTTGTGGCAGCCCCTGGGGTCAAGTTATTCTCCAAGGCAGGAAAAGCAACAATGGGTGGAAACTAATCAAGGAGAGAAGCAACCTAGAACTAAGGAGAAATTTCCTGACAGTGAGAACAATTAATCAGTGGAACAACTTTCTTCCAGAAGTTGTAAATGCTCCAACACTGGACGTTTTTAAGAAGATGTTGGATAACCATTTGTGTGAAATGGTTGATTGTGGATTGATTACTCTCACTGTCAGAAAATTTCTCTTATTTCCAGGTTGAATCTCTCCTTGTTCAGTTACCATCCATTATTCCTTGTCTGGCCTTTGGGTGCCTTGGAAAATAGCCTGACCCCCTTCTCTCTGTGGCATCCGCTCAAATATTGGAAGGCTGCTATCCTGTCTCCCCTGGTCCTTCCCTTCACTAGACTAGCCATGCCCAGTTCTTGTAACCGTTAATTGTATATTTTAGCCTCCAGTCCCCTAATCATCTTGGTTGCTCTTCTCTGCACTGTTTCCAGAGTCCCAGCATCTTTTTTGTAGTGTGGTGACCAAAATTGGATGCAGTACTATAGGTGTGGTCCAGGGGCTAAATCTAGCAGGTTCTG
This sequence comes from Masticophis lateralis, assembly GCA_030761175.1. Classification (NCBI taxonomy): domain Eukaryota; kingdom Metazoa; phylum Chordata; class Lepidosauria; order Squamata; family Colubridae; genus Masticophis; species Masticophis lateralis. The sequence goes on from JAUDYJ010000010.1 coordinate 23,070,050, forward strand.
GAGAAATGGTAGTGGAAATTTTGAGTCGTTCAGAGACCCGGCAAATACCACCTCTGGCTAGTCCCAGAGTGGGGAGGGAATGGAGATTTTGCAGTATCCTTCCCCTGTCACGCCCACCAAGCCACTCCCACCAAGCGACACCATGCCCACCAAGCCACACCCACAGAACCAGTAGTAAAAAAAATTGGTTTTCACCACTGGTGTGGCCTCACTAAGGCTTTACAGAGTGGTATTAGTACCTCCATTGATCTTGATTGTATCCCTCTGTTAATGCAATTTAGGATTGCATTGGCTTTCTTGGCTGCCACCACACATTGTTGACTCATATTTAGGTGGTTGTCCACTAAGACTCCAAGATCCGTCTCACAGTTCCTACTATTAAACCTGGTTTCACCCAGTCTATATATGTACTTGTGGTTTTTCTTGCCTAAGTGTAAGACTTTACTTTTCTCTACGTTGAATTTCATTTTGTTCAATAGGGCCCCGTGTTCAGGTCTGCCAGGATCCCTCTGGATCTTGAGCAAATCTGCAAGTCACACTGATGTTAAAGACTCTGAAACAGGGATTGTGTAGGTGGCACCCCCTAGGCATGTGTGTGCAAAAGACTGAAAAGGGTGTGATTCACACCTGGAGACCCACAAAAAGCTGGAGTTTTTCCAGTTTGTCCTGAAGTAGAGTATCTTTCATCTGAAGATTGCTAAATTTGCCTGCACAGGAATGAAAACATGACGTCTAGCTGATTTTTACCTATAGATGACTGCCATCCCGACAGCCCCAGGCACGTGCCTTTCAATAATGCCATTTATTATAATTCGGCAGGCGAGATCCACGGAGTAGATGGTATGAACAGCTTCAGAAGTCACTGCCCTAATTGTGTGGATGTGTTAAGACAAACAGATTCTTGCTTCATCCATCACACGTCTGCATCTCCAAGATACATCAGCCTTTCACAAAGGCACTCAGAGCATTAAAATAAAGGCAGGATTGTGCAATTCCAGCCTATCCTGGCAGAACTGGACACATTTGTCACTCCGTTTGGCTCTGGATGGGAAACCCTTTCAGGACTGTTTTTCTGGATGGGCATTTTAGCCGCACGTGGGGATTTAGCAGCATTTGCAACCAAGGACAGTTTGAAAGGGAAGAATTCAAGAATCCGTCCGCACGATCAATCCCAGGGGTCCTTCTGGTTTTAGATGGGGAAAAATGCAACAGGCAATTTGCATCTGGCGCTTTGTAGCTAAGCCAATATCTTTCTCCTGAATTGAACTGGAATTCCTTACTTTGGCCTGTCCATAATTTATTCCCCTGGCGAACAAGGAAGTCCTTTTTTTTTTAAGAGGCAGTATTTCCAGTCTCTTGAGGAAAACAATGTGTGTGTTTGGGAGAGAGAGAGAGAGAAAGAGAAAAAGAGAGAGAGAAAGTGAAAGAGAGAGAGAGAGAGAAAGAGAGAGAGAGTGAGAGAGACAAAGAGAGAGAGAGACAGAAAGAGAAAGAGAGAGAAAGAAAAAGAGAAAGAGAAAAAGTGAAAGAGGGGGAAGAGAGGGAGGGAGAGAGAGAGAGAGTGCATTCTGTTTTTGGGAATCATTTATGTAATCAGTTGCACCGTCTGATTCTTATCAGAGAAATTGATCTGCTCAGATTCCTAATTCCTTGGAGCTGTTTCCAAATCCATAAGCGAAAGTCCCATTGCTCATATCCCTGTTTATGTAAGTAGCATCCAGAGGAGGGGGTGTCAAAAATGTTATGGAGGTGGCTGCAACCATGTGGTCGAAGCCCCCTCCTCAGCTGTTTCTGGTTGCATATCCTTTCCCTTGACAGGATCCCATAAAAGCACTAGATTGTATCGGATTCCGAAAGACACCAATTACCGGCATTTCCCAATCTTGGCAACATGAAAATGTGTGAATTTCAAACCCCCAGAATTCCCCAACTGGCAAAGCTCCAGGACTTCAACTCCCAGAATCCCCCACCTGGCAAAGCTTTGGGACTTCAACTCCCAGAACCCCCAAACTGGCAAAGCTCCAGGACTTCAACTCCCAGAATCCCCCAGCTGGCAAAGCTCCAGGACTTCAACTCCCAGAATCTCCCAACTGGCAAAGCTCTAGGACTTCAACTCCCCGAATTCCCCAACTGGCAAAGCTCTAGGACTTCAACTCCCAGAATCCCCCACTGATCAACAAAGTTCCACCATTGGATCAAACTTTAGATCCAGAAATGACACATCTGAAGATGTCTTTGAGACACTAGAGACATGGGGAAAAAAAAAATCTGGGAAACGAATTTGATCCTAAAATTAATCACATGAGGACATCAACTCCCAGAATTCCCCAGCCACCCCTGATGGCTGGGGAATTCTCACAACCAGAAAGAAGTGAATGTTGGGATTTCTGTAAAAACTGTAGAGGCTTCTCCCTTTGGTTCTCTGCGATGTGACCATGGACTTCGCCTGTTTGGAAGGCTGAAGCTGCAGTGTTATAAGAAAACTCAAATATTACAAAACAGCAATAAGCTTCTGGGGACTACTGTAGAGAGGAAACCAGATGTAGATAAGATGTGTGCATTCTTGGGATGTTTGCAATTTAGAGATTTGGAGAAGGCATCGTGCAGCAAGTGAAACCTCTCCTTGCTCCTCGGCTGATCAGATCCAGATGTTGGGTATTGACAGCTGTCTAGAACAAAATATACACAGGTACCGTAGTCCAAAAAGACTTTTCTTTCAGAGTGTTGAAGATTTGGGGTGATGTTTCTCCACCTTTATAGTTTCTGGATTTCATCTCCACTGTCCCATTTACAATCAGGGCCCAAATTTTTATAGCAAACTCAAGTAAACTCAAAGGGTTCTTGAAATGTTGACCTGTCTTCTTTCAGACATGTGTCCAACTATCTTGTTTCCCCAAAAATAAGTCATCCCCTGATAATAAACCCAATTGGGCTTTTGAGCGCATGCGCTAAAATAAGCCTCCCCCCAAAAATAAGCCCTCCCCAAAAACATTTAAACACAGAGTTGGAAATCAGGTAAGACGGCAAGAGGAGTCTCATCTTGCTCCATGGACCCCAAAATAATAAGACTTCCCTGAAAATAAGGCCGAGCGCTTATTTCGGGGTTCAAAAAAATATAAGACCGGCTCTTATTTTCAAGGAAACATAGTATCAGAACCAACCTGCTACATTTACTCTGTTGTCGTTTAAACATAGAAAGAAAAATGTAAGTTCTTAGTTGCAGCTTTGACTTCCCCTTGCTATTTCTACTAATACCGTACTCTTTTTATTACTTTCTTTTAGAGTCTTGCTAGTTTATTGTTATTACGACCTGTGGCTAGAGCAATAAACTAAACTCAATCACCATGAAGTTTGCTCTCAGTGCAGGGTCCATCAGATATGAAGTGGGTGGGGAGCCTGTGTCTCTAAAATGTTGAATTGCAGCCAGTTCCTGAGAATAATGTAAATCAGTGGTCCCCAAATTTTGTGACTTTGTGGACTAGTGGGGGGAGGGGGCGAGAGAGAAAATGGCTCTTTGCGAGCGGCTTGCATGGCCCAATTCCAAATGGGCCGTGGCCCAGTTCCGGGCTGCAGCCCAGGGGTTGGGGCAGAGGTGGGATTCAAACATTTTAGCAACCGGTTCTCTGCCCAGTTGCTGAGTGAGCGTGGCCTATTAGACCTCCTGCACCACAGTCGGGGAGGGGGAAGGGGCAGGCGTTTTCGCCCTCCCCAGGCTCCGTGGGCTTTCCTTGAGCCTTCAGGAGGGTGAAAACGGCCTCTCCCGGGCTCCGGAGGCTGAAAACAGGACCGTTTCTAGACTTCCAAAACTTGCAGGAGGCCCATTTTTCGCCCTCCCATAGCCTCCATGTGGGCCTTGAACTTACTTATCTGGCATCCAAAATGAGCTATGTGGAGACTCCTGGGAGGGGCGGGGCAGGATGGGAGGGGCCAGACAATCCTTGCAACTCCCAGTTTGGCAAACCAGATCTAAAATTAGCATCCAGTTCACCCAAAACGGTCCGAACTGGCTGAATCCCACCCCTGGGTTGGGGGACCCCTGATGTAAATATATGTAAGAAGCACTGCTTGGTTCAGCGATTGCCTGGGATAAATGTGTTGTTGGTGTCAACTCCGAAGCTGGCCTGACTGAGGCCATCTTGGAGGCTTCAGTGTTGTCACAATGATGCTGAGGGATAGGAAGGGGGACGGGAATAGAGATAGTTGGGGTTTTGTAGCCAAAACATAATAGCTTTCCCTGAGAACCAAGGACATTCTCACAGGTGGTCAGAGAGAGGTGGAGTGAAGTTACCAAGCAACCGGACAGCACCTTGATTGGGCCATGGGACTGTTTGTTTGGGCTTAGGTGGTGCAGCAGCTTAAGCAGCAGCTTAAGTGGTGCTTAAGTGACACCAGTTGCCTGCAATTACTGCAAGTTCGAATCTCACCAGGCTCAAGGTTGACTCAGCCTTCCATCCTTTCAAGGTAGGTAAAATGAGGACCCAGATTGTGGGGGCAATAAGCTGACTTTGTATAAAAAAGTATGAAGGCTATTGCTTAACGCATTGTAAGCCACCCTGAGTCTCCGGAGAAAGGCAGCATATAAATTAAATTTTTTAAAAAAGAGTGGGGGGGACACTTTTAATTAGGTGAAAACCATGGGAATCTTTAGAGCAGAGTTTCTCAACCTTGAAAACTTTCAGATGCGTGGACTTCAACTCCTGGAATTCCCCAGTGGGCTGGGGAATTCTGGGAGTTGAAGTCCACGCATCTGAAAGTTTCCAAGGTCGAGAAACTCTGCTTTAGAGTCAGTTTTCACCAGCCTGTGCCAATATGATATAGCCAATAAAACTATTCTTTGAGGAACCTGCTTGTATCGGAGTTCTGTTTGCTATGGGTGTATTACCTGGAACCCTGACAGTGAGTTCATGCCTATGTGCTGGTCCTAGAGCAAACATCTCCATTGTTCTTGTGTAAAAGAGACCTTCCTTGGCTTGAAGACCACAGTTAAATTTCCTGCCAAAAAGAGAGAGAGAGAGAGAGAGAGAGAGAGAGAAAGACAGAGAAAAATGATCTTTGGAATTTGAGGATAAGATCTGATTTGACTAGCGAAATATTGTGTCGTGTTAAATATAAGGTTGTGATTTATATACAGATAGATTAATATATGGTAGATGAAATTTAAAAACATGAATATCGCTTATTTATAACGTCGATTTTTATTAGCATTTTAAAGGTTTTTAAAGTACTGAGTCATTTAGAAAAAAGTTGCATTTTATTAGTGTTCTCTGTATTGGAAAAAGTCAGAGGTCACTTTTTAATATATTTGCTTTTTTGGTTTTCTGGGGTCATTTTTTAATTTGTATTTTATTGGGTTTTTTTAAAACAAAAGTGAATAAAGATATTGTATGTCTGGCAGGCTGAGATAATCAGTGCTGATGAAAGGTGCATGAGAGAGATACAGGAGTTATTTCATTGGCTTAAGGGGTCATCAACTTTCTTTGATCCAAGAATGAAGGGCTGGCAAGAGTATTGAGTTTTATGAGTTCTTGTGACAGATTAGAAAAGGGAGATAGTAACATAAGAAGCTTCTTGATGCAACCATCTACTAAAGTTATTTCTTTAAAAAAAGATAGTCTATCCATATATTAAAAACAACAAACAGGGCATAAATACATTAAGAAGACTCTGGAGGTGTTAATTTTTTTTAAAAAAAATGGTGTATGTACATCAGCACATTAAAAATAACACATGGTATATGAAGATAATTGCTAAAAATGTCAAAGATAATAAAAATATTCTATCAATACATAGAAAACAACAAATGGCCTGTAAGCAGGTTATAAAGACATTTTTAAAATAATAAAAAAATAATCTATGAAGATATTAAAATAAGAGAACATAAATATGTATACAGTACTAACCAGGGGTGGGTTCTACTTACCTTTACTGCTGGTTCGGAACGGGATTGCTTCTGCACATGTGCAGATCGCCAATGAAGACATCCGGGGTGGTGGGCGGTGGGTGGGGACTCCCGCCAGTTTTACTACTGGTTCGCAAACCAGGGGCAACCCACCACTGGATCTAACATATAAACATATTGAGAAAATAAACTTGTGTGTGTGTGTGTGTGTGTGTGTGTGTGTGTGTATTGATCTCCTCTAGGACTGACCGGTTGGATCGCCTTGCAGTCCAAGGGACTCGCAGGAGTCTTCTCCGGCATCAGAGTTCAAAGGCCTCCATTCTTTGGCGCTCAGCCTTCCTTATGGTCCAACTTTCACAGCCATACTTTGCACAATACTGGGAAAACTATACGCACTTTTGTTGGCAGGGTGATGTCTCTGCTTTTTAGAATGCTGTCTAGATTTGCCATGGCTTTCCTCCCCAGGAAGAAGAAAGTGTCTTTTAATTTCTTGGCTGCAGTCTCCATCTGCGGTGATCGTGGAGCCCAGGAAAATAAAATTTGTCACTACCTCCATTTCTTCCTCATCTATTTGCCAGTAATTGAAAGGGCCGGGAGCCATGATCTTAGTTTTCTTTTTTTAAAAAAAAGATTATTGAATTTTTGATTTTTAAAAACAAAGTAAGGAAAAATACAACAAAAAACAAAAACACATTAAAAACACGTATCAAACACAACATTACATCATAAGTATATTATTTTACAGCTTACTGTATCGACATGGATATATATTCTCTATTCTTATTCAATCGTTCGTCTACGTACTTATATTTACATATTTACACCACCATCATTATCCGGTTAACACTATTAAGTAATTTACACTTCCTAGTTTTAACCCAATTAAATTGACATTTGATCTTAGTTTTCTCATATATGTGTGTGTGTACGTATGAGTGTGTGTACATATATATGATTCCATAATTATATAAAGTTGTACCATATATAAATTTATTTTTAAATGTGTTTTATAAGTCTGCTAAAAATGAACCAAAATGTAAGGAGGAGGAGAGTCATTTTTTCCCCCCTCTGAGGATTCTTACTTTAGAATGACCAAATGAACCGTGGCCTTCTTTGCAGGGCTGTTGTCTGATTTGACTAAGAGCTAACGGGAAATCTTTTTGGGGGTTTTGTGTCCCAAGCAAACTGAAACCCTGAAAGCAGAAAATTGTGCTTCTGAATCCAATGGAAGCCATCAGTGAATTGCAGTGGCATCTCACACTGAGTGGGCTACATGTTCCCCAAGCCTGGGTGGGACTTTTGAAAAAGTTAAATTTTGGGGTTGTGGGAAATCCAGAGTTCTCAGTCTGTGTTCTGCCCCAGCTACGGACCCCAAAGAATGCAGCACACACAAAGTCCGTTCAAACCTTAGTTTACTAAATAAACCAGTCTTTTACAACAATGGCTGTTAATTAATTGCATTAACAGCCGCCAAGAATTCAAAGAATAATAACTGAAAGCTTACTATGGTTGGCAGAATGCCCAGAAACAATTTGCAGGAAGCTGATAAGATAAGCAAGAATAGACACGAAGGTATGTAAATGAAGTTGTTCCCTGCAAATTGCTTCAGTCGGCGTTCCTCCTTAAATAGGCTAAGGGAGTGGCCAATTAGCCCCAAGCCTAACTCTCAAGGAGACCTCCTCCTGAGGAGCCACTCCTGCCTTTTGGCCGCTCTGCGTGCCCGTGCATCGAGAAGAGGCTCCTCCTCTTCATTCTCTTCACTTAAAGGAGCTTCTGGAGGTTCTGAAGGCCCTGGCTGAATCCCCGCCTCTGGCACCACATCTTCTCCTCATTGTCCGACTTGAGTGCCAGCTGCACAGGCTGCTGGCGCAGCACCACACCAGCCTCCTCGCTGTCGGAATCAGCTACTAGCTGCACAGGCAGCATACGGGCCACAACAGTCTGTTGGATGAAATGGCATTTAAAATTCTAAGAGTCAATTTGGTTTATATTTTTGCTTAGAGCAGTGCTTGCCAACTTCAGCAAATTTAAGATAGGTAAACTTCAACTCCCAGAATGCAATGTTGAAATGGATAGATTTCCAATATTGGCAGTGTTCCATTCCCAGAATGCAACTTCAAAACGGATGGACTTCAACTCCCAGAATTCCCTAACATCTTAAATTTGCCAAGGTTGAGAAAGACTGGGTTAGTTTATATTATGCAACCAGTGCAGTTGATGGTGTGAATCCAGATTTAAGGTTTGTGGTGTTATATGAACCTAACCAATCGTGAGATTTTATTCTTGCAAAAATGGAATGGGTGGTGATTTTAATTCCTTCTTGGATTGTTTCCTTGCTCCAGGAGAACCTGATACAACCAAAGCTTGTAAAATGGAATGCCCCAAGTTTTCAAAGAATGTATATCATTTGAGAATGCTAGAGAGCTACACAATTAGCACCTGCAGAGCCAAGACGTCAATCATGTAAGTGCCTTTTTGTCACAATATTTTTCTCTTTCTAGTTCAAAGACTCGGACATGAATTCTATGCTGGTTTTTCAGAGTCTTTGCACAAAACTCAAGAAGGGTATTTAGCAATAGCACTTAGACTTATATACCGCTTCCCAGTGCTTCCCAGCCCCCCTCTCTAAGCGATTTACAGAGTCAGCCTATGGCCCCCCCAACAATCTGGGTCCTCATTTTACCCACCTTGGAAGGATGGCAGGCTGAATCAACGTTGAGCTGGTCAGTATCGAACTGCTGACAGTCAGCAGAGTCAGCCTGCAATACTGCATTCTAACCACTGCCAACGATGGATGGATGGATGGATGGATGGATGGATGGATGGATGGAAGGAAGGAAGGAAGGAAGGAAGGAAGGAAGGAAGGAAGGAAGGAAGGAAGGAAGGGCAATAGTAATACCACTTATATACCATTTCACAGTGTTTTGCTGCCCTCTCTAAGCGGTTTACAGAGTCAGCCTCTTGCCCCCAACAATCTGCCTCCTCATTTTACCGACCTCAGAAGGATGGAAGGCTCAATCAACCTTGAGCCGGTCAGGATTGAACTGCTGACAGTTGGCAGAGTCAGCCTGCAATACTGCATTCTAACCACTGTGCATCATGGATGGATGGATGGATGGATGGATGGAAGGAAGGAAGGAATGAAGGAAGGAAGGAAGGAAGGGCAATAGTAATACCACTTAGACTTATATACCACTTCACAATGCTTTGCTGCCCTCTCTAAGTGGTTTACAGAGTCAGTCTATTGCCCCCAACAATCTGCCTCCTCATTTTACCGACCTCAGAAGGATGGAAGGCTCAATCAACCTTGAGCCGGTCAGGATTGAATTCCTGGCAGCGGGCAGAGTTTAGCCTGCAATACTGTAATCTAACCACTGCGCCACCACAGCTCTTATTTACCCAAGAGCTGGACTTATTTCCATTCCAAGGAAGTCTGGGCAAACTATGAACCAAGGCGCAGGGATATCTAGGAGTGGCAGGGTCAAAAAAATCAAGATGGTGGCCCTGCCCATGCAATTGAAGCCCCATCCATTTTAAATGTATGCTGTGCGTGCAGAACACACTTCAAAACAGGCATGTGAAAATGGTGGGCATTTTGACTCTTTGACCATCTCCTGTGTATGACTGCACAGGAGATGGTCAAAGCACCCAGGTGCTTTGGGTGCTTTGACCATCTCTGGGTCCCACCTGGGTGCTCTGCCGAGACTCAGTGGCAAACTGCCAGTATGGGTCTACACCATTTTCTGCCTGGAATCCTGTCCCACAAAATCTTCACAGCAGAAAATAGCAATAGCAATAGTACTTAGATTTATATGCTGCATTTCACTGCTTTCCAGCCCTCTCTAAGCCATTTACAGAGTCAGCCTCTTGCCCCCCAACAATCTGGGTCCTCATTTTACCCACCTCGGAAGGACGGAAGACTGAGTCAACTTTGAGCTGGTCAAGATCGAACTCCTGGCTGTGGGCAGAGTTAGCCTGCATTACTGCATGCTAACAGGAAGGAAGGAAGGAAGGAAGGAAGGAAGGAAGGAAGGAAGGAAGGAAGGAAGGAAGGAAGGAAGGAAAAGCAATAGCACTTAGACTTATATACCGCTTCACAGTGCTTTCCAGCCCTCTCTAAGCAGTTTACAGAGTCAGCCTATCACCCCCAACAATCTGGGTCCTCATTTTACCCACCTCGGAAGCACAGAAGACTGAGTCAACTTTGAGCTGGTCAAGATTGAACTCCTGGCCGTGGGCAGAGTTAACTTGCAATATTGCATTCTAATAGGAAGAAAGGAAGGAAGGAAGGAAGATAGCAATAGCACTTTCATATACCTCTTCACAGTGCTTTTACAGCCCTCTCTAAGCAGTTTACAGAGTCAGCCTATCACCCCCAACAATCTGGGTCCTCATTTTACCCACCTCGGAAGGACAAAAGACTGAGTCAACCTTGAGCCTGGTGAGATTTGAACTGCTGAATTGCAGGCAGCCGGCAGACAGCAGAAGTAGCCTGCAGTACTGCACTCTAACCACTGCACCACTGCGGCTCATGTAAAATGGAGTTTTACAGATAGTCTTCAATTTAAGTCCATTTATTTAACAATCATTCGAAAGTTATGACAGGGCTGAAAAAGTAACTTGTGACTGACCCTCTCAGTTATGATTATCACAGCATCACCATAGTCACAGAATTACAATTTATGTGCTTCGCAACTGGCATCTATTTACAATAGTTGCAGCATCTTGGGGAAATCAGATTCATTTAACGACCATGGCAAGAAAAGTTGTAAAATCAGGAGTGACTCACTAAATGACTTAGAGAGAGAAGTTTGCATTCTGGTTGTGGTAGTCGTACACCGAGGGCCACCTGTAAAATGTTTAGCCTTGTTTTAATGTTTCATGTGAGTTTAGGATGAAATTGACCTATTCGTTATTTATGACTTCTAAGAGATTGTTTTTGGTTTCCAGCCTTTGTTTGTTTGTTTGTTTTTTTGGAAGTGAGCAGAGCAAGACAAAAATGGTGTTAAACTAAATTACTGTAAAATCAAATTTATCCATCTACAGTGTGAACACTGTAATTCAGGGATGGGACCTGTTGTCTGTGCTATTCAGCTGAGCTATATTATTTTGTGTTTATATGCTATACTAGATTAAGTTAAATTCGGATTGCATCACATATGTTTGTGCCCAGTGGTGAAATCCAATTTTCACCACTGCAAAATCCCCATTCCCTCCCCACTCCTGGGGGAAGGATATTGCAAAAACCCCATTCCCTCTCCACTCCTGTGGGAAGGATACTGCAAAATCTCCATTCCCACCCCACTCCAGGAGAAGGATATTGCAAAATCCCCATTCCCACCCCACTCTGGGTCCAGCTCAGTTCTCCGAACTGCTCAAAATTTCCACTACTGGTTCTCCAGCACCTGCTGGATTTCACCCCCTGGTTCTGCCTATCAAACCCAACCGTTCTTTTCATTGGTTGTGTGAATGTGGTTTATCTGTTTGTTTGAGCATTTAATGCTTTTGGGATCCAGAAATTATATTTTAATGATTCTTGAGTCAGGCAATGGGGTAGGAATATCCTTCCCCAATACTTCAAAATTAAAGGCCTTCTACTGAAAGTTAAATCAGTGGGATTTAAAAATGCTAAAATGACCTGGAATGTCTAAAATATTGATTCCGTCTATTCTTACTTGGGTTTTTTTTGTTATCTTCCTTTTTCTAGACTGACAACAAAGAAAAAGAAAAGTATTTGTGCCGACCCAAAGGCTGACTGGGTAAAGAAAGTTATGCAGGGCATAGATGCAAGGACTACCTCTGGCACCCCCACAAATAAACCCCCTTCAGCTAACAGACATTCAGGAGAAGCTAAGTTGGAGGTTGAGGGCCACGCTCAGCCCACAAAAAAAGTTAGCACAACCTCCCACAAGACAGCCACACTCCCTGTGAGAACCACGACAGATCCCCAACCTTTCGTGGAAAGAGGGTTGTCTGGTGTGGAGGCCACCACAACTTCTGCATTGTTGACTCCTCAACCAGAAACCATGGCTGATAAATCCACCTCTCAGCCGGACTCAACTGCAAATCACGAGATAGAGTCAGAAACCTTTGAGGGGCACGAAAGAGTGGGGGAGCGTGTCACTCCGACGAAGAAAAGCTTGGAGGATTTCTCCAGAACAACCCAACGATTGGTGTCACCTCCTATGCCTTTTCCGGGAACTGACAAAACAAGTATGAAAAGTCCTGTGTTTGTTTCAGAAACTCTCACGAATCCTTCAGCCCGTCCTGCCATGAACTCTTCCGTCAGCAAGCTTCTCCTGGAATTTGTCACAAAAGATAAGACGTCAATGACGATACCCACCAAGCTTCCCAACTCTTCCAATCAACACTGTTTGTTTTTAAGCACCTCCAGCTCAGACCATAAACCAGAGTCAGTTGAGGGCTCCACAACTCAACTTCCTACCGACTCTAGTAGTCCCTCAAGGAGACAGTCCAGTTCTGATAGAACCAGCCTCAGTTCTGTCCAGTTTCAAGGTATGGTTGATGCAGAACGCGAAGGAGACACTACGGAAAGAATTTCATCTATTGGAACTGGTAGAACTTTCTCCAAACCTTCAGACACGCTCCAAGTTTCAGGTTATCACCAAGAAACTTTTATGGAGAGTACTTCAATATCCATCTCAAACACCCCAGCAACAACTCTAGGTTGCAAACCCCATTCCCAATCCATGGTACAAAATTACATTATCCCCATGCTTTCTATTGGGGGTATCCTCTGTGTCCTCTTGGCACTTGGTGGCTTAGTCTACGCTAAACGTAACATATGTCCCCAACGGTCACCCAAGAGGCAGATTCAAGGCCTGTTGTACTACCCATGTGACTCCCAAGCTGAGTCATATCCCATGGAAATTGTTTAACCTTTCCATCTTTTTGGATTGGCAAAAATCCGTCTTATTTTACAAGAGGGATGGACTGGGTTAGTAGCACAACTGATGGGGAGTCCTGCCTGGTCTCCGTCTTTTTCTCTGGCAAGGTCAAGAGGGTTCGCAAGCTGTTGATCAGAGGATGCACTAAGGCACCACAATCCCCTTATTGGTCTTACGAGATGTTGTAGCCTATTGGGCTATGGACCAAGGACACAGTCTTCAACGTGGGAGGCGGGCCTCCCTACCAAAGCAAGAATGTCCATTGGAAGGAAAAAGAACTATTCCTTCTTGGGCTTAAGATATTCAGGTGCCAATAGGTTGTCGGTACGATTTGATTGTAATTGATGTTTGCAGTGTTGAGATAAGCCATAAGGATGGGCGGGGCTGACCCAGAACATCTATCTGTTGAGATGAAAGAGGTGTCTACTACCAGTGGTGGTATCCAGATGGTTCTATCTGGTTCGGGAAAACCGGTAGCAATGGTTGCAGGAGGCTCTGCCCACCTGCCCGGATGTCATCACGTCCTGTTTTTGATGCTCTGCACATGTGCAGAAGGTCCTGCGCATGCGTGGAGGTGGCGCGTGCTCACATTTGCGAACTGGTAGTGAAGATAAGTGCATACCACTTCTGCCTCCTGCCCTACTCTACTCTTCTAGGTTGACCTTAGAGGCTGACCCAACGGGTGGTTGTATTTTCTTCCACTGCTGGTGATAAAAGAGCACAAATGCAGGGGTTGTGCCCTACAGCGTTCCCCCAGACCCCAACACCTGTCTTTCTTAGTCCTCTTAGTAGGTGCTGAGTCTTTGGTTCGTTTTTGGTTGTCCAGCAAGAGACTTTCAGATCGTGACATCATCAGTTGATAACAGATCCTGTGGGTGAAGGCACCTCTGACCTCTTCTGCGTAGAAACGATCATGTCAGGCAGTGGTGGGATTCAATTTTTTTAAATAGCGGTTCTGTGGGCGTGGCTTGGTGGGGGTGGCATGATGGGTGTGGCAGGGGAAGGATACTGCAAAATCTCCATTACCACCTCACTCCAGGGGAAGTGAGGTGGTAATCCTCATATTCTCCCGATCAGCTGGGACTCGGAATAGATGGGGGTGGGGCCAGCCAGAGGTGGTATTTGCTGGTTCTCCGAACTACTCAACATTTCTGCTACCAGTTCTCCAGAACTGGTCAGGACCTTCTGAAACCCACCTCTGATGTCAGGGCTGGGAAGGAAGTGAAAGTTGTTACATCAAAATTGCCATTAAGTGGGGTGTGGGAGAACAACAACAACAGAAAAAGCTATTTCACTTTTCTCAAAATGCACTTTTGGTATTTTAAACCCTGTGGGTTTGGGAAATCTGCTTGAGATCAGATCTGTTTTATATTATCTTTTAAAAACAATAAAATAAATAAAACATCAAATAAATCAGGGCTGTGTTACAGTCTCTTTCCAACTAATAAACTAAATCAGAACCATTTTTTTATATGAGCTTTAAAAACAATAAAAGACTTAAACTCAAGCAGCATGTCGTCTTTCATCCGTGCAAAGTTACAAACGACAAAAGCGATTTAGTGAATTAAAAAAACGAGAGAACCGAATGGCCAGAAGCGCAAAACTAATTGTAAGTCACTTTTTTCAACACCCTCGTAACACTGAACCGTCACTAAGTGAATGGTCATCAGTCAAGGAGTATTATAAGTACTGTAAGTCAGCAATCCCCGACTTACAACAGTTCAATGAATGACCATCCGAAGTTACCATGACACTGAAGATAACTTACGACCGTTTTTCACACTTAACAACTGTTGCTGCATCCTGATGGTCACGTGATCAAATATTCAAATGCTTGGCAACTGACTTGTACTTATGATAGTTGCAGCATCCCAGGCTCACACAATCCTCCTTTGCAATCTTTTGACAAGCAAAGTCAATGGAGAAGCCAGATTCACTTAATGTGACTAATTGAACAGTTATGAAGGGATTCACTTAACAATTGTGGCAGGGAAGCAGTGGTGAAATCCATTTTTTTTTACTACCAATTCTGTGGGCGTGGCAGGGGAAGGATACTGCAAAATCCCCATTCCCTCCCTGCTCCTGGGGGAAGGATATTGCAAAATCTCCAGTCCCACCCCACTCTGGGGCCAGTCAGAGGTGGTATTTACCGGTTGTCCGAACTACTCAAAATTTCCACTACCGGTTCTCTAGAACCTGTCAGAACCTGCTGGATTTCACTCCTGCAGGGAAGGTTGTAAAATGGGTCAAAACTCATTTCGTCTGACAACTCTAGTGTGACAGACTGTCTCACTTATCAAGGGAGAATTTTGGCCTCAGCTGTGGTCCTAAATCCACAATATAGTACTGGTGTACATGGTATTGGTTTCCTAATCCAATCTATCCTAATCATAGTTATCCAGGTAGCTTTTACATGTGAAAACCGCAGTTCCAGCTTGGCCTTACGGTAAACCACTTGGCTTTTTAAGGAAAAGAATTCCTTTCTCTACAAATGGAGTTGGGAGTCTTTTTTTCCTAGAAGTGTTCTGCCCCAGCTACGGACCCTGAAGAACGCAGCACACACAAAGTCCGTCCAAACCTTAGTTTACTAAATAAACCATTTTTTTACAACAACGGCTGTTAATTAACTGCATTAACAGCCGCCAAGAATTCAAAGAATAATACTGAAAGCTTACTATGGTTGGCAGAAAGCCCAGAAGCAATCAAGATCAAGAAACGAACGAAGTTGTTCCCTGCAAATTGCTTCAGTCGGCGTTCCTCCTTAAATAGGCTCAGGGAGTGGCCAATTAGCCCCAAGCCTTACTCTCGAGGAGACCTCCTCCTGAGGAGCCACTCCTGCCTTTTGGCAGCTCTGCACGTCTGTGCATTGAGAAGAGGCTCCTCCTCTTCCTCCTCTTCACTTAAAGGAGTTTCTGGAGGTTCTGAAGGCCCTGGCTGAATCCCCACCTCTGGCACCACCTCTTCTCCAGCCTCCTCACTGTCTGACTCGAGCGCCAGCTGCACCAGCTGCTGGTGAATCACCACACCAGCCTCCTCGCTGTTGGAATCAGCTACTAGCTGCACAGGCTGCGTATGGGCCACAACAAGAAGACCAAGCTGGGATAGACCCAACATTAAGCTAGAACTGACGTTTTCATGTTTAAAAGCATTTTGGATAACTTTTCCCTTTCTTCTCCTTCCCCCTGATTATTCCCCCCCCCCCACCAATCCAATTAATTTAAAATAAATTGTTTTGGTAACTCTCCCTGTCTTGGCCTTGAAGCAGCCAGTGGCTCTCAGGACAGCACTATCAGTAGCTTTGATTTTTCCCTTCCCAGCCACTGGTGGGTTGCTAATGGTTCTGTCTGGTTCTTGTGAGCCGGTAGTAAAAGCAGCCAGAGGCTCCGCCCCCCCGCCCGGGCGTCATAATTGATGATCTGCACATGCGCAGAAGTGCAAGCGCACACTCCTGTTGCGAACCGGTAGTAAAGGTAAGTAGAACCCACCGCTGTTCCCATCCCCCTTTCCTCCCCTGCCCCCCTTGTCTATGGCAGACTGGCATCAAGTGAGGCTTGGCTGAGGCGGCAGAATGACAGTTCCCGACAAACATTTTGCTCCATGGCTTTGGTGAATTTCTACATATAATTCAAGGTACTGATCATCAGCCATAAAGATAAGGTAAGGTAAGGTAAAGTAAGGTAGATAAAATGAGAAGAGGAGAGGACAGGGAAGAGAAGAGAGGTGAGGTGAGAAGAGAGGTGAGGTGAGAAGAGAGGAGAAGAGGGGAGTGCAGAGGAGAGGAGAGAAAATAGCATAGGGAAGAGGAGAGAATAGAATAGAGAGGAGAGAATAGAATAGAATAGAGGAGAGGAGAGAGAATAGAATAGGGAAGAGGAGAATAGAATAGAATAGAATAGAATAGAATAGAATAGAATAGAATAGAATAGAATAGAATAGAATAGAATAGAATAGAATAGAATAGAATAGAATAGAATAGAATAGAATAGAATAGAACAGAATAGAATAGAATAGAATAGAGGAAAGGAAAGGAGAGGAGAGGAGAGGAGAGGAGAGGAGAGGAGAGGATAGAGAATAGAATAGGGAAGAGGAGAATAGAATAGGGAAGAGGAGAGAATAGAACAGAATAGAGGAGAGGAGAGAAAATAGCATAGGGAAGAGGAGAGAATAGAATAGGGGAGAGAATAGAATAGAGAGGAGAGAATAGAATAGAGGAGAAGAGAGAGAATAGAATAGAATAGAATAGAATAGAATAGAATAGAATAGAATAGAATAGAATAGAATAGAATAGAGGAGAGGAGAGGAGAGGAAAGGAGAGGATAGAGAATAGAATAGGGAAGAGGAGAATAGAATAGGGAAGAGGAGAGAATAGAATAGAGATGAGAGAAAAGAATAGAGGAGAAGAGAGAGAATAGAATAGGGAAGAGAAGAGGAGAGGAGAGGAGAGGAGAGGAGAGGAGAGGAGAGGAGAGAGAATAGAATAGGGAAGAGAAGAAAAGTGATAGGAGGAGTGGAGAGGAGAGGAGATAACCTTCATTGTCATTTTTTACTGTGAGCACACCGGCCCACATTAAAAATGAAATTCTGTTGCCTGCTCTCAAAAGAAAGTATATATCTACCCATACATAACATATTCATATATATATATATATATCACTGTCCATTATGACTACATAGCAGAAAGAGGAAACTTGAGAGTTCACGAGGTTCATGCTATAAGAAACAAAACTGTGACTGAATCTAGTTGTTCTGCTTCGGATACCACGAATCTCCCTCCCAGAAGAGAACAAGAGAAACAGGTCGTGAAGAGGACGAGTAGTGTCTGACACAATCCTGTGGACCCTGCTCAAGCAAGCATCGCTTATATGCCATGTCCTGGATAGAAGGGAGTGAACTTCCAATAATCTTTTCTGCCGTCCTCACCACTCTCCGCACAGCCTTCCTGTCTGAAGCAGTAAAGCTCTTCAAGGCATAGGGCCAACGAATAGGAGGGCCACCGACCCCCATTATCTGTACTCACCCAACCAGATTTCACAGGGATGGCCTGCTCTGGGTCTCTTCCATCAAACATCATCATCAAGAGCTTCCTCAATGGAAGATGGAAGTTTAATAATAAATTAAATCAGGCACTCTGGGTGGTACACAAGATTAAAACAAGCATTTTACAATCCAAACTACAACATCCATAGTGGAAACCACAATCTCTCCATATAAAACAAACTATTAATATTGTTTGTTTTATATGGAGAGATTGTGGTTTCCACTACGGATGTTGTAGTTTGGATTGTGAAATGCTTGTTTTAATCTTGTGTACCACCCAGAGTTCACTGTATCAATTCAATCACTCACTTTGGGTCAACTGTCAACAAACTGGTCTTCCATAGAAATGAATAATCACGATTCTCAATTGGTAGCCCACCCAAGGGACAGCTGAACACCATGGGAGTTGTAGTGCATCGAGCCTTGCTCGAGGCAGGTTGGGGGGGGGGATGCTGTTTTAAATGCAAATGGTGAGCCCCATATAGTTTAGAAGAGGTTAAGAAAAGAAGAGCTGGGTAAATTAAAAATTGTGATCTTGTTGAGATGATCGCATTTTACTTCATTAAGCTAAGAGGACTGTTTAAACTGGGCTTGCATCTCTTCCGTGCCAGCCTTGATTAAACCAGAGATTTGGCTTTGAAGGAAATTGATTGCATTTCTTTATTTTAAATCACAGTTTAGATGCCACTGACTTTTTAAAAATGCAATATATCACCTCCCTCCCAAACTTGATTAATATGAAATTCTCTTAGAGGTTTGTTCCATCCGTGGTTCACTTGAATGAAACAATGTTTTTGGCTTAAGGATCTGGAACATTTAGGGCTGGCGAGGCAAGGGTGGGGGGCATTTGTGAAAATTTTTTTTAAAAAAGTAAGAAGAGAGGAAGGGAAAAAGAGGGATATAGGGACTCGATGGCTCAATGGCTAAGACCTGAGCTTGTCGATCAGAAAGGTCGGCAGTTCAGCGGTTCGAATCCCTAGTGCCGTGTAACGGAGTGAGCTCCTGTTACTTGTCCCAGCTTCTACCAACCTAGCAGTTCGAAAGCAGGTAAAAAATGCAAGTAGAAAAATAGGGACCACCTTTGGTGGGAAGGGAACAGCGTTCCGTGCGCCTTTGGCGTTGAGTCATGCCGGCCACATGACCACAGAGATGTCTTCGGACAGCGCTGGCTCTCCGGCTTTGAAACAGAGATGAGCACCACCCCCTAGAGTCAGGAATGACTAGCAAATATGTGCGAGGGGAACCTTTACCTTTACCTTATAGTGTAATGTATAGTGTAATGTAATGTATAGGGAAAAAAGAAAAAGGAAAAAAGGCACCAACTTCCGACTCTTTGGCACAGTCAAACATAACAACATTACAACTGCAACTTTTTGCTTTTACACAACAGTATGTACAAGCCATTTCTATAACAATAAGCTGTCTAGTTTACAAAAACAGAATCAAAGTTTCATACGTTTTTTTCTCATTGCAAACTCAAAATCCAGGAGCGATTTCAAGCGAGGGACAAAATTAAATATAATCTCTTATTTGGACCAAAGAAACATTTTAACCATCTCAGCTTTTCCTTGCTGTGGGGTATAATATAATATACATCATTCATTGCCATATTTTTCAAATCTAGTCCATAACATTTCCCTAACCCTAACTTTAAGATATTGTTCAGCATTACTTAAAAAAAATAGCATACCTGCGTAGACATGCATACTCATTTTATACCTACAAAACTAACTTAAAGCTTTCTAAATAGTACATATATCATTTTTTTTAAAAAAAAAATCCATCCTAATTAAATAAACCACATTTAAGTCACTCCCTCCACCTTCATGGAATAGAATCTTTTTCTTCTCATTTCCTAAAGACATTCTCTTCAGATTTTTTTTTAAGGTAAACCTATCCATTGGGTGTTCATGGCACTAGACTTATTGATCATCTAAGAATAAACTTATTATCATCTAAGAATAAATCCTAAATAGGGGTGCGATGACTCAGTGGCTAAGACGCTGAGCTTGTCGATCAGAAGGTCTACAGTTCAGCGGTTCGAATCCCTAGTGCCGCGTAACGGAGTGAGCTCCCGTTCCTTGTCCCAGCTTCTGCCAACCTAGCAGTTCGAAAGCAGGTAAAAAATGCAAGTAGAAAAATAGGGACCACCTTTGGTGGGAAGGGAACAGTGTTCCGTGCGCCTTCGGCATTGAGTCATGCCGGCCACATAACCACAGAGACATCTTCGGACAGCGCTTTTTGGCCCCCTAGAGTCCGGAACGACTAGCACATATATGCGAGAGGAACCTTTACCTTAAGTTTAAGAATAAACTGAAATATTAATAGAAGCAGCTCGAAGCCATTGAGAGGGTTCCTCACCTCTGAATTGTCTAGTTTTCCTTCTGCACCTCCGCCCCCAATGACCCATTTGCTTTCTCTAACATCGAGGGTTAGAGTTTGTCCAGGGTGGTATAAGGACTCCTGCTTTAGACAGGAGGTTGGACTAGAAGACCTCTGAGGTCCCTTCCAGATCTATGATTCTGTGATGAAGACATTTGGAAACTTACATAATTTTAGCAATCTTTGGAAAAGACATTTGATTTGGTTTTTTTTTTTTAAAAAAAAAACAACAGTCTAACACAACTGTCTGGCTGAAGAAGTACGGAAAGGAAAGGAATAGAGCAAGGAAACAGAATGCAGCCATTCTTTCTAGAAAAATCCATCCTTTGCTTTTCTTGAATACTGTCTATGTCACCTTTTCTCGATATATCCAACAATGTCTTAGGAAACTTCGACCCTGTTCCGTTCAGCCATTTAGATTTGTTTGAACGCTCCTTCTACCTGTCTTTATTACATTTCTTTGTAGGATTAATCAGTGGAGTGGCTCACCTTTAGAAGCTGTGTGTGCTCCATTCCTGGAGGTCTTCAAAACCAAACTGGACAGCCATTTGTTCAGAATCGTATAGGGCAGGGGTATCCAACTTGGTAATTTTAAGACTTGTGGACTTCAACTCCCAGAATTCCCTAGCCAACATGGCTGCCCAGGGAATTCTGGGATTTGAAGTCCACAAGTCTTTTTTTTTTTAAATTAGATTTATATGCCACCCTTTTCCGGAGACTCAGGGCGGCTTACAAGGCGTTAAGCAATAGCCTTCATACTTTTGTATATTTTTTATACAAAGTCAGCTTATTGCTCCCACAAACTGGGTCCTCAATTTACCTACCTTAGAAAGGATGGAAGGCTGAGTCCACCTTGAGCCTCGAACTGGTGTAATTGCAGACAGCTGGATGTTAATAACAGGCTATTCAGCCGGTTGAGCTATCTCTTAAAGTCTTAAAGTTGCCAATGTTGGATACTCCTAGGATACAGTCACCTGCTTGAACAGGGGCTTAGAACAGGAGTCACCAACCTTTCAGACTTCAGGGACCACTAAATTCATAATTTTAAATCCCATGGACCACTAATATGAATTTTTAAAGGAGATAAATAGTAAATACTATTTAGTGCAAGATAAAAAATGCAAATAATTTTTCTGCAGACCATCCAAATTTTCTTGTGGACCACCAGTGGTCCGCAGACCACTGGTTGGTGGCCACTGGCTTAGAAGTCCTCCAAGGTCCCTTCCAACTTATGTTCTAATATTCTAATGACAAAACTAAGCAGTGGTTTCAGAAGAATTATTAAGGGCGAGTAGAGGCCATGATGGGGTTGACTAGAACAGATCAAGGCTCCCTAAGGAGAAGAAATGAGAAGAGAACATTTCTTAGTTGCTGCAAGGAACTATAAATAGAGCTTTACAATATTTCATGAATATCCATTTTGTCTTGATTCATCTGCAGAGAATCAGGCAGCAGGAAGCTAAATTACTGATGAATTCTGAACTCTTCCTCTTTTAAAAATAGGATTCTTACCAAGTCAGGCCAGAGGAGAAGCGTGTATTTATTTCAGCGGGATGTGTCTTAATCTGAAATACGATGCAGATTAGAGCGATGTGAAGAGGGGGAAGTTGATATATAAAACATTTATGCCCTTTTAATAGTGACCTAATTTAACAGCTGGTTTGGTTTGGCTTGATTTGCAGAATATTTTACGGTAATTTGGTCACTAAAGTAAACATTTGGGGGTTTGCATGATAACAAGTAAGGCCTCCATCAAATCAAGCTTGGTTCCTGGTGTCTTCATGGACATGTTTGTGGAGTTTTTCCTGGCAACTGGGCAGAAGACATTGGTCAATGCCACCTCCTAAGTTACCTCTGGACTTCTTAGTTTGGCCTATAGCTCTGGAGTGTCAGGTAGTCTCCCATCTGAGTGCGAACAACAGATCCAATCCTGCCTAGTATCCGAATTCAGCCAAGGTCAACTAGATGCCACCACAAGAGGCAGAACCACAAACTAGCCCAAAGTGCTGCATTTATATCACACACAAGCCACCCAAAACTAATCAAGATTAAAGGAACCATCCTTAGCATGGTGAATGCAGCCACAGGGTCTTAAATTAACTTGCTAACAATATTATGTGAAAAGCAGCTAGAAGCCTCCCATGCCTCTACTAAATACTCCTAGCGTTCCATCTGGTTATTTCTCCACCAGCTTCTATTCTGAGCTTTGCTAGTTCCCAAACTATTTTTTTTTCCGCTTCTTCATTTGGTTTTCTATTCATCAGTGGTGCTAGAAAGACCGAGAGAGGGCTAGGGTTATGCAGCAAAATGTTACCTGGGTGTTGTTTCATAAGAAATAAATGGATCTCCTTTTCCTTTTTTCCAACACTGGTTCCTTCTGGATGAGCACACAGAATCAGTTACACCTTCCCTTCCCTTCCCTTTCTTTCGCTTCCCTTCCCCTTCTTCCCATCCCTTCCCTTCCTTCCCTTCCCTTCTCCTTCTTCCCATCCCTTCCCTTCCCTTCCCCTTCCCTTTCTTTCCCTTCCCTTCCCCTTCTTCCCATCCCATCCTTTCCCTTCCTTTCCCTTCCCCTTCCCTTTCTTTCCCCCTTTCCCTTCCTTTCCCTTCCCTTCACCTTCTTCCCTCCCATCCCATCCCATCCCTTCCCTTCCCCTTCTTCCCATCCCTTCCCTTCCCTTCCCCTTCCCTTTCTTTCCCTTCCCTTCCCCTTCTTCCCATCCCTTCTCCTTCTTCCCATCCCTTCTCCTTCCCTTCCTTTCCCTTTCCCTTTCCCTTCCCCTTCTTCCCATCCCATCCCTTCCCTTCCTTTCCCTTCCCTTCCCCTTCTTCCCATCCTTTCCTTTCCCCTTCCCTTTCTTTCCCTCTTTCCCTTCCTTTCCCTTCCCTTCACCTTCTTCCCTCCCATCCCATCCCTTCCCTTCCTTTCCCTTCCCTTCCCCTTCTTCCCATCCCTTCCCTTCCCTTCCTTTCCCCTTCCCTTTCTTTCCCTTCCCTTCCCCTTCTTCCCATCCCGTCCCTTCCTTCCCTTCCCTTCTCCTTCTTCCCATCCCTTCTCCTTCCCTTCCTTTCCCTTTCCCTTTCCCTTCCCCTTCTTCCCATCCCATCCCTTCCCTTCCTTTCCCTTCCCTTCCCCTTCTTCCCATCCTTTCCTTTCCCCTTCCCTTTCTTTCCCTCTTTCCCTTCCTTTCCCTTCCCTTCACCTTCTTCCCTCCCATCCCATCCCTTCCCTTCCTTTCCCTTCCCTTCCCCTTCTTCCCATCCCTTCCCTTCCCTTCCCCTTCCCTTTCTTTCCCTTCCCTTCCCCTTCTTCCCATCCCGTCCCTTCCTTCCCTTCCCTTCTCCTTCTTCCCATCCCTTCTCCTTCCCTTCCTTTCCCTTCCCCTTCTTCCCATCCCATCCCTTCCCTTCCTTTCCCTTCCCTTCCCCTTCTTCCCATCCTTTCCTTTCCCCTTCCCTTTCTTTCCCTCTTTCCCTTCCTTTCCCTTCTCTTCACCTTCTTCCCTCCCATCCCATCCCTTCCCTTCCTTTCCCTTCCCTTCCCCTTCTTCCCATCCCTTCCCTTCCCCTTCCCTTTCTTTCCCTTCCCTTCCCCTTCTTCCCATTCCTTCCCTTCCTTCCCTTCCCTTCTCCTTCTTCCCATCCCTTCTCCTTCCCTTCCTTTCCCTTCCCTTCCTTTCCCTTTCCCTTTCCCTTCCCCTTCTTTTCATCCCATTCCTTCCCTTCCTTTCCCTTCCCTTCACCTTCTTCCCTCCCATCCCATCCCTTCCCTTCCCTTCCCCTTCTTCCCATCCCTTCCCTTCCCTTTCCCTTTCTTTCTCTTCCCTTCCCCTTCTTCCCATCCCATCCCCACCCTTCCCGTTCCCTTCTTCCCATCCCTTCCCTTCCCCTTCCCTATCTTTCCCTTCTTTCCCTTCCCTTCCCTTCCCTTCCCTTCCCTTCCCTTCCCTTCCCTTCCCTTCCCTTCCCTTCACCTTCTTCCCATCCTTCCCCTTCTGCCTTCACCTCTTCCCTTCCCTTCTCTTCCTTTCCTTTCCCTTCCCCTTCAAACAAGGAATCATGGGTAGAAACTGATCAAGTGGAGATTCAACCTGGAAACAGGGAGAAATTTCCTGACAGTGAGAGTGGTTAAACCAATAGAACAGAAGTTTCCTTCAGAGGTTGTGGGAGCTTCATCACTGGAGGCTTTCAAGAAGAGACTGGACTGCCATCTTCCAGAAATGGTAAAGGGTCTCCTGCTTGGGTGGGGGGTTGGACTAGATGACCTACAAGGTCCCTTCCAACTCTGTTAATCCAACTCTGTTAATCTGTCTGTCTGTCATATTTTAGTATCAGTCTTACCTGGGAAAATAATGTTGCCCTTTGGTTTCACAATCTAGGAAAAAAATACAACCCATTATAATAAATTCACTAATAAACAAACACTGGAATTTTGATCCGGGCGGCTTCTAAGCTTCTGCATCTTATTAGCCCTAAATATTTCACTCACAATAGCCCTGTGCAACGATCTATGCGGGGAACCTTTGGACGTTCCATCTTTGAAAGCTTTCTGAAGAGGCTGGACAGAACCCTCCCATGGATGATTTTACTCCAATTGCAAATGGTTAGGTGTGATGATCCTTGGGGTGCCCTCCAATTCTGTCATTTTGGTCAGGCTCCAAACTGAGAATGGCATGGGGTGATTCTTCCAGGCTTTATTATTTTCACACCTGCGGACAAAATGTATTCTGTGAACTGTTTGGGGTTTTCTTCATCTATCTATCTATCTATCTATCTATCTATCTATCTATCTATCTATCTATCTATCTATCTATCTATCTATCTATCTATCTACCTACCTACCTACCTACCTATCTATCTATCTATCTGTCTGTCTATCTATCGGTTCGATTTATATGCCACCTTTCTCCGGAGACTCAGGGAGGCTTACAATGCGTTAAGCAATAGCCTTCGTACTTTTGTATATACCTGCTTAGTAGGGCTTTTGCCCCCCCCCCCCAAGTGGTGTTCTTTTTTATACAAAGTCATCTTATTGCCCCCGCAATCCGGGTCCTCATTTTACCTACCTCAAAAGGATGGAAGGCTGAGTCAACCTTGAGCCTGGTGAGATTTGAACTCGCAGTAATTGCAGGCAGCTGGCAACTAAGTGCTACTTTAACAGCACTTTACTCCACTGCTCCACCAAGGCTCCTTACTCACATACGGACTGAGTGGCCTTTCACTTCTCTGGAATGTTCCTCTCCTTTTGGCAAATTAACCCACTCACTTTCAATTGCAATTTTAATTCCATAACATTGTTTTCTCTGCATTTTCACTTCCTTTCTTCAGTCCACTTCACTTCTCTAACTAGACAAGAAACTTGAAAAACAAATCTAGAACATGGTAGTTACATACGCTGACAACAGCAAGAATGCTTTATGCATAAAAAATGGAAAAATATAACCCCCCACAAAGGAAAAAAAAACCGAATGGAAATACTGATGGAGCTGACAGAGATGCCCAAATTAACTGCTTGAATCAAAGAAAATAATACATCTAATTTTATTTTTACTTAGAAACTGCTTGAGACTTCGTGCTCAGAGAAAAAATAACAGAATAACAGAGTTGGATGAGACCTTGTGGGTCATCTAGTCCAACCCCCCACCCAAGCAGGAGACCCTACACCATTTCTGACAGATGGCTGTCCAGTCCCTTCTTGAAAACCTCCAGTGATGAAGCTCCCACAACTTCTGAAGGCCAATAAAAAATTGTATTGTATTGTATTGTATTGTATTGTATTGTATTGTATTGTATTGTATTGTATTGTATTGTATTGTATTCTATTCTATTCTATTCTATTCTATTCTATTCTATTCTATTCTAAAGCAGCCGTCCCCTCTCTGATTTTTTTCCCTCCAGTAATCCCACTTTGGTTCACAAGATTTACATTCTTCAGAGAGATGCTTTCCACGGTCTTGGCAACCAGGCAGATTGGATACAGCTTGTGAGTTTATCTCAGAGAAATATCCCTTTTTTGCTTTTAACTTGGCAGAAGACAAATCGCAGCAGAATTATTTAATGGGGCCATGCCAGAAGCTTCCCGCTAGCCGTAAAACCCAAGATGCTCAGGCTGAATCTTTCTTGCAAATAAAGAGATTTATTTGTTAGGCTGAAATTCTGCCAGTGCTTCTGGAGCAAAAGAAGGGAGCATAATGTTTCTACCTCCCTTTTTTAAATGCTCCCATAATCACATGGTTTATTTCTGAAAGCTTCATTTATTAGCGTTTCATCTTAGCTTTCCCCATGAGAACATAGAACACAAAATAATAAATTTGGAGGGGATCTTTGGAGGACTCCTAGTCCTGCTTGACCAGGAGCCCTTGTACCATTCTGGGCAAATGCCTCCCCAGTGTTGGAGCGCCCACAACTTCTGGAGGCAAACTGTTCCACTGGTTAATTGACCTCACTGTCAGAAAATCCCTCCTTAGTTCTAGGTTGCTTCTCTCCTTCATTAGTTTCCATCGTTTGCTTCATATCTTCCTTCAAGTGCTTTGGAAAATAGGTTGACCCCTTCTTCTTTGTCGCAGTCCCTTAGATATTGGAAGATGCTATCATATCACCCCTCATCCTTCTTCTCATTAAACTAGACATACCCAATTCCTGCAACCGTTCTTCATATGTTTTAGCCTCCGGACCCCTAATCATCTTAGTTGCTCTTCTCTGCACTCTTTCCAAAGTCTCCACATCTTTTTTCTATCATGGTGACCAGAATTGGATCGCATTGGTTTGTTGATTCTTTCAGTTTAGATAGCTGCCCCTATCACATATTAGATTCACAAATTTAAAACACACACACACACACAAATTTAAAAATGACCAAAATCATACAACAAAATCCACTAAAAGCCATAAAAGTTACGAAAACCATCAAATTGACATGTGAGAGTGCAGTCTAACCACAAAGCCATTTAGCTGGCTCTATTCCACCACTACCAGATCTCCAGGCAAGATGGCAGCATCAAATCTTCAGCCCTTTCCTAAGAGTTGGAAGAGTCAGTGTCAATCTAATGATGCTGAGAGGGACACATATAGTGCTCTATCCTCTCATTGTTCTCCTCAACAGTAATCCTAAGAATCAAACTGGGTTAAGAAAAAGTCCCACAGGGAGTTTCCACAGTTGACATGAAACTCAAAACTGGATAGTCTCCAGGGAGTGTCTTTGGTTTTAGACTTTTTGCTTTTCACCACCACTACTCCAGCCTGTCTCTTGGGCTGAGAAGGGAGGACTGGCCTCCAAGGAGCTTCTGAGGCGGAGGATAAGGGACCTGGGACCTGAGTTTCCTTGCTCCTTAATCCAGGACCTCTACTACTGCACCTTATGAGTTCTAGGTTCAGAGAGTGGATATTGCATCCAATTTACTATACTATACTATACTATACTATACTATACTATACTATACTATACTATACTATACTATACTATACTATACCATACCATACCATACTATACTATAAAAAAAGATGCTGAGACTCTAGAAAAAGTGCAGAAAAGAGCAACCAAGGATTAGGGGGCTGGAGGCTAAAACATATGATGAATGGTTGCAGGAACTGGACATGGCTAGTCTAGTGAAGAAAAGGACCAGGGGAGACAGGATAGCAGGGTTCCAATATTTGAGGGGCTGCCACAGAGAGAAGTGGGGGGTGTCAAGCTATTCTCCAAAGCACCTGAAGGCCAGACAAAGGATAATGGATGGAAACTGAACAAGGAGACATTCAACTTAGAAATAAGGAAAAAATTTCTGATAGTGAGAGCAATGTAACAGTCTTCAGAAGTTGTGGGAGCTTCATTGCTAGAAGCTTTCAAGAAGCGACTGGACTGCCATCTGTCAGAAATGGTGTAGGGTTTCCTGCTTGGACGGGGGGTTGGACTAGATGGCCTACAAGGTCCCTTCCAACTCTGTTAATCTGAGTGGAACTATAAGAGAAGGAGTGGCAGAACCTGGGAGTGGACTCAAAAGAGGGATACGACTGGAATCCCTATGTAGCCACAAGCAATATCCAACCTCCCTTGAATTCCATTGACCCTTATCTAATCTCAAGAAGTACAGCCATTAGCTGAGAAAATTCCTGTGCATAGGCACGAGTAGCAATAAATCAGTTAAATTAGACCTTCATGTCTGAACTTGATATTTTGTACCTGATAGGGACTGGTCCAAAGACATTCTGAGAACTTCCATGAATAAATATGGACTAAAAGATAGACCTTCCTTCTCCTAGTCCACCATCTTCAGCTACTATATCACTTTCCTTCTCATTTTGTGGATTGTTTTCACCTGACACCCATTCTCTTACTTGCTTACATGTAAAACATAGGCAATGTAGACCATGGACAATGCAGACCAGGGGTGTCTAACCTTGGCAACTTTAAGACCTTTGGACTTCCACTCCCAGAATTCCGGGAGTTGAAATCCACAGGTCTTAAATTTGCCAAGGTTGGACATTCATGATGTAGACCTTAAACACTCAAACTAGTTATTATGACAACATTTTTTCTGAAGCATGGCCCAGATGCATCAATGCTAAACTTCAAGATTGATGGCCTTAAATCAGTTGAAGGTTATTCCATCCCAGTAGTAATATCCAGGGGTACTATTCAGCAAGTTCTGACAGGTTCTGGAGAACTGGTAGCGGAAATTTTGAGTAGTTTGGAGAACCGGCAAATACCACCTCTGGCTGGCCACATGGGGAATGGGGTTTTTGCAGTATCCTTTCCCTGGATCCCATTGTGAACCGGTAGTAAAGGTAAGTAGAACCCACTCCTGAATACATCATATTGGCACAGCCAGTGAAAACCAACTCTGACAGTTCCCATGATTTTCACCTAATTAAAAGAGTCAAACTCCCCCCCCCTCCCAGGTGTCACTGGTTGCATTCTCCAGTGAAGATGGAAGGCAGGCTCTTCTTCTCTTTCAATGGCCACCTGTTTCAATGATCTTGGTTCCCACACAGTGATGGGGTTCGGGCGAACCTAAAGTGGGAGCGGTTGGATAGCCATTGGATAACTTTATATTCACTATATTCTAAAAGATACTCTAAAAGCAACTATATTCTGAAGGCAGGAAATACCTCCAGCTGGAGAGAATACAGAGTCAACATAACCTCCTTGATACTCTAAGTGACTGCCTAACTTGTCAGAAGAAAAGGGAGCATCTTCATGAAACAGTCAAGGGTGATTAGGCCAGAGAATAGCACCTGGACGAGAAGCAAATATCAAAAGAAGAATTTGTACTTCAGCCAATTACAAGAAGAATTATGAGTGTTTGATAAAGATAATGTAAAATCTTACTAATTAGGAGATGTCAATTAAAAATAACAAATGTATGTTAACCATATATGGAAAAGTTGCTGTGTTAGCAGAATCCTTTGTTTAGAACAGTATAAAAGGTGTCGTGTAAAAGATGGACTCTTCATTCAGGACTTTCAGATACAACTCTGATTCTGAATCTTTTGCGCAAAATAAACCTGACTCTAGCTGACCCTTGGGATGTCTCTTATATCCTTTCTTCCATAACAAATCAGTAGTTAAATAGCTGGCTGGCCCCACCCCTTCCTGCCCTGCCCTTTCCAGGAGTCCTCATGTACCCCATTTTGGCTCCCAGGTAAGTGCAGAGAGGCCAAAATGGGGGACAGAGGGGGGCAGTGCCCCCCGCAGCCCGTTTTTGCCCCCAGGAGGCTTCAGGGAGACCTCCTAGACCTAAAACAGGGCATGGTGGGGCATGTCCCCCCTGTGGCCCGTTTTTGCTGCCAGGGAGTTGCAGGAGGTCAAGTGCTGCCTGTCACACCCCCTGGCCACGTCCACAGAACCAGTAGTATCCCAACACTTTCCAGAGGAAAGCATCTTGTTTTGAATGGAGCCAGGCTACCTCCTCCACCCTTCCCTTTCTGAATCTCAGGCTACGTGGCAACTATGAGGAAGCACAAGATGGCTTCAGCCAGGTCCGCTATTATAGAATCATAGGGCTGGAAGGAACTTTGAAGATCTTTAGTCCAACCCTCTGCCCAAGGCTGGAAAACCAGGTATACCATCTTCTGGTGCCTTGGAAAATAGGTGGACCTCTGTTCTTTGTGGCAGCCCCGCCAAATAGCAGTGTTACATTATTTGAGGGGCTACTTCAAAGAAGAGAGTTTTCCAAAGCAGCTGAAAGCAAGACAAGAAGCAACGGATGGAAACTAATCAAGGAGAGAAGCAACCTTGAATCAAGGAGAAATCTCCTAACAGTGAGAACAATTAACCAGGGGAACAACCTGCCTCCAGAAGTTGTGGGTGCTCCATCACTCGAGGCTTTTAAGAGATTGGACACCCTGGAATGGTATAAGGTCTCCTGCCTGAGCAGAAGGTTGGAGAATAGAATAGAATAGAATAGAATAGAATAGAATAGAATAGAATAGAATAGAATAGAATAGAATAGAATAGAACAGAACAGAACAGAACAGAACAGAACAGAACAGAACAGAACAGAACAGAACTAATGGAATGGAATGGAATGGAATGGAATAGAATAGAATAGAATAGAATAGAATAGAATAGAATAGAATAGAATAGAATAGAATAGAATAGAATAGAATAGAATAGAATAGAATTCTTTATTGGCCAAGTGTGATTGGACACACAAGGAATTTGTCTTTGGTGCATATGCTCTCAGCGTACATAAAAGAAAAGATATATTAGTCAAGAATCATAAGGTACAACACTTAATGATAGTCATAGGGAACAAATAAGCAATCAAATCATATTAGGAAACAGTCAATATAAATCTTAAGGATACCAACAACAAGGTTACAGTCATACAGTCGTATGTGGGAGGAGATGGGTGACAGGAATGATGAGAAGATTAATAGTAGTGCAGACTTAGTAAATAGTTTGACAGTGTTGAGGGAATTATTTGTTTAGTAGAGTGATGGTGTTTGGGAAAAAACTGTCCTTGTGTCTAATTGTTCTGGTGTGCAGTGCTCTATAGCGTCGTTTTGAGGGTAGGAGTTGAAACAGTTGATGTCCAGGATGCGAGGGGTCTGTAGATATTTTCACAGCCCTTTTTTTGACTCCTGCAGTAGACAGGTCCTCAATGGAAGGCAGGTTGGTAGCCATGTTTTTTTCTGCAGTTCTAATTATCCTCTGAAGTCTGTCTCTCTCTTGTTGGGTTGCAGAGCCAAACCAGGGACTTCCAAGGTCCTTCTTCCAACTCCTTATTCTGTTATCCTGGTGAAATGGTTGTCCACTCTATTTTTGAAATCCTCCAGCTTCATGGAGCGCCCACAACTTCAGGAGGCAATCTATTCCATTGATCAATTGTTCTCACTCTCAGGAAATTTCTCTTTCATTCCAGATCGGATCTGTCTTTAATGAGTTTCCATCCATTGCTCAGCAAAATTATCCGAGAGGTCCCATTTTGGTTTCACTTCTTCAAAGTGGTGAAATGCACCCATAGGTAAGGCGAATGTTCTTCTTTGGAAAGAGGAAGTATGCTTTTTGTGAGTTTTCTGTGAAATGATGGCAGGAATTTTGGAGTGTTCTTGGGAATCTGAGGAGAAGTGAGGCTGGCTTTGGAGGTATATATTAACCTTGCAACTCCATGTCTCTAGTCATTGTACCCTAGAAGGGAGAAAAATAGCTATCAAAGACCTTCTCCAGATACATTTGCTTTTCACCCATCATGGCTAATCTGAAGTTTGCTCTTTTGGTCATCCTGATCTTGGCTTTCTATTATCAACCCATAGCAGGTGAGTAACTACCATATCTCTGTTTATAAGTTTGTTGCAAAATATGTACTTTTTGTAGAATTTTTCTGCTTATCTATTGAATTGAAGGGATGGCAGAAGGGAATCACAAAGAATCAAAGCCGCTCTTGTGAGATTTATAAACTCCTAAAGGATCCCTGTTTGTGAAAGCAGGATAGTTACATTTATACTGGCCTTTGACTGTAATGACGGTTTGATCTGAGGGTGTTTTTTACATTGGTGCAGAAAGTCAATTAAAAGCATAATCAACCCTAACTTTTCATTTTTTTTCATTTTTGTCAGTAATGTTTTTTTTTGTTTCGCTTGAAGATATTCTACTTCTTATCCAAGGAGTTTCTTCAGTTCTGAAGAACTAGATTACCTGCAATGAATTAGGCTGCTCCTTAGATGTGAATTCCTGATGTCTTGATAAATTCTAATAGTTCTATGGCAGTAATTTTCAATCTCTTCCCTTGATCTTTAGGGAGATGCCCCAGCTGTCCAGAAGAATGTTGCTACCATTTTAGAAAAGGAAAACCTCTGCCTTTAAGCAAAATATTATTTTACAGAAGAACTACTAATGGTTGCAGTGTGGATGGTGTGGTGTGAGTATCCCAAAATTTCCCCCCTTTTTTTATTAAAGTTCAGCTGAGTAGCATTCTTGTTGAGAGTCAGGATTCTGACTCTCATTTAACTGAATCAAATCTTGCAAATATTTCAATGTGAAGGCTGAGCAGAGCAAAATATTAATTGAACACTGCATGAATAGCGTAATGTGAATTTGACAGTCAGGTGGGTTAGGAATTAAATAGTGCTGGATTACAATTTGTAAAGGTAAAGGTAAAGGTTCCCCTTGCACATACGTGCTAGTCGTTCCTGACTCTAGGGGGCTGTGCTCATCTCTGTTTCAAAGCCGAAGAACCAGTGCTGTCCGAAGACATCTCCATGGTCATGTGGCCGGCATGACTAAACGCCAAAGGCGCACGGAACGCTGTTCCCTTCCCACCAAAGGTGATCCCTATTTTTCTACTTGCATTTTTTTACATGCTTTCGAACTGCTAGGTTGGCAGAAGCTGGGACAAGTAATGGGAGCTCACCCTGTTACATGGCACTAGGGATTTGAACTGCTGAACTGCCGACCTTTCTGATTGACAGCGTTCAGCGTCTTAGCCACTGAGCCACTGCGTCCCTCTAATTCCAGGTCTCCTTCAGGCACAGAAACAAGCTGGGTGATTTCCTCTTAGCCCTGGACTGGAAATGAGAAAAATCCATTCACCAACCTATTTTGGGTCAGGGTGTGAGAGATTTCAGTCCATAAGTTTCAAAGAACAGGTCTTCATCCCCTGGTGTGTTGATTAGTGAAAAGGAAGAGAAGAAGAAGGAGGTGAGAAGGAGAGGAATGGAGGAAAGGGGAGAAGGAGAAGGAGAGGTAGGGGGAAGGCGAAAGAGCCTGAGTGCTGTAGGAGGCTAATGCCTCCTACTAAGGCAGCATTAACATCCAGCTGCCTGCAATTACACCAGTTCAAATCTCCCCAGGCTCAAGGTTGACTCAGCCTTCCATCTTTTCTAAGGTAGGTAAATGAGGACCCAGTTTGTGGGGGCAATAAGCTGACTTTGTATAAATATACAAAAGTATGAAGGCTATTGCTTAACGCATTGTAAGCAGCCCTGAGTCTCCGGAGAAGGGCGGCTAATAAATCAAATTTTTTTAAAAAAGAAAGAGGTCATGGTTTCACCAGGATTCTCCTGAGAATCGTGAGTGGAGGGGAAATGGCAGAAACCTATATTATACTTTATTTATTGATCCATTGTAATTTGTCAAACAGAAACGAAAATGGGAATAAAATAAAAATACAATGACAGGGAATTAGTGCGCTTATGCCCGTCTCCTTTGCGGACCTCTGAAGCTGGAAGTAAGGTCCACAGAAGTCAATTTATGACTCAAATTGTGAACATTTGTAGCTGAGACAACTGAATCAGGTAGAGCATTCCAGACTTTGACAACCTTATTACAAAAATCGTCTTTTTTTACAGTCAAGTTTAGAATCATTTACATTGAGTTTAAAGTGGTTATCTGCGCGCATATTATTGTGATTAAAACCAAAAAAGCCATTTAAACATTACTACGTACAATTTTGTATGTAATTTATTTATTAGTTTGATTTATATGCCGCCCTTCTCCAGAGACTCAGGGTGGCTTACAATGCATTAAGCAATAACCTTCATACTTTTGTATATACCTGCTTAGTAGAGCTTTTGTTCTTTTTTATACAAAGTCAGCTTATTGCCCCCACAATCTGGCTCCTCATTTTACCTACCTCAGAAGGATGGAAGGCTGAGTCAACCTTGAGCCTGGTGAGATTCGAACTTGCAGTAATTGCAGGCAGCTGGTGTTACTTAACAGCACTTTAATCTGCTGCGCACCAGGCCTTACCTAGGCCTGACCGCAAGTGACACAGTTCCAAGTTATCCAAACCGAGAATTTCGAGCCTGGTAGCATAGGGAATTCTCTTGTGTACAGAAGAATGCAAAACTTTTCTCGTACTTCTGAACACGCTCGATTGTACTGATAGGTGCACCCAACAGATCACAAGTTGTCCAGTGGCTGATTAAAAGCAATCAGGCATCAGCAGGGTGAACTGAGAAAAAATATATATGGTATAATTATGACACACCTCTGCCTGTTTTGTATGCACATTGTGATGTCACATCCGTGCCACAAAAGAGACAGAGCTTGGGTTGCAATGGCTGCTTGCTCCTTTCATCAGTTTTGATGGCGGCGTCTGATATTGTCCAATGTCCTGCCTTTTCATTTATTTAATGGGGTGGGGGGGCAGAGAGCCCTTGGGGCCTTCTGGGCTCATCTGAGTTCCCGTTGAAACCCATCACTGGGACCTTTGGGGTTGAAATCATTTCCTCTTCTCTCTTTTCCCTCTAGGCTTGGGATGAAGAGCGGTAGAAAAATATGCGTTAAACCTGGAGATTCTTGGGTGCAGAATGCGATGGCTAAGCTCCCCAAGAAATGATTGACTGGGAGGGTATGAGACCTCCTGCCTTTGACTAGAACACGGGTCTCCAACCTTGGCAACTTTAAGCCTGGCGGACTTCTATTCCCAGAATTCCCCAGCCAGCTTTGGAAGTTGAAGTCCTCCAGTTGCCAAGGTTGAAGACTCCTGGA
The DNA here is from genome assembly GCA_030761175.1 of Masticophis lateralis. Classification (NCBI taxonomy): domain Eukaryota; kingdom Metazoa; phylum Chordata; class Lepidosauria; order Squamata; family Colubridae; genus Masticophis; species Masticophis lateralis. The sequence continues at coordinate 23,105,208 of JAUDYJ010000010.1, forward strand.
CTAGAGGATCTCCAATGTCCCTTCCAGTCCTATGATTCTATATTCTATGGAACTGAAAACTTCTCTCGTATGAAGGAAAAGGCCATCTCTTCTCTACTTCACTGCTTTTTATCTGTTGGACTGATGTCAAGCCGAGGCAAAGTTAAGCTAGGCTGAAAGAAAAGAGGTTTGCTTTGCAGCTTCCATCCAAAGGAACCATGGTTTGCTGAAGTGCTAAGAAACAGCTTCACCCTTGTTTACCCTTAAGCCTTGCAAAATGGCCAGGCAGACTACTGCAAGAGTTGTGCAGGATTAGCTAACTTCATCTAGAGCAGGGGTTGGCAACCTTAAACCCTCAAAGAGCTACAAAGGTCCTAACCGGAAGCCCCCCGTTCAATTCTAGAGCCGACCGGAAGTCTGGTTCCCCCACCATAGAGTCTCCTCCTAGTGCGGTGTCCTTTTTCCTCTACTTGTACTAACTAAAAGCCCTATCAATTGTGGAGCTGATCAGAAAACCTGCCTCTTGCCATAGAGTCTCCTCCTGGGACGGCATGTTTTCCCTCCCTTAACCGGAAGCTCCTCTCCAAATTGTGGCATTGGCCAGCGACAGGGAGCCTCAGCAGAGGGATGAAAGAGCCACATGTGGGTTGCTGACTTCTGATCTAGAGTCTGGCATTTTGCAAAAGTAGGATCCCCAAGAATGAGTAAATGTGTGAAAATGAATGAATGAATGAATGAATGAATGAACGAAATTCATAGACAAAATGCTCCAACTATTTTTTTAAAAGTTTTTTTTATTAAACAAACATTAAAAACATTGGACATAGCATGACCATCCCAATCTTGTCGTATCCACACATATTTTTAACATGACAACAAATGTAATTACTATTTAACATGCATTGCTATTTTGTTCTTATTTACATATTATTATTACATATCCCTTATCTATATATTTGTCTAAATATTATCCAGTATCCATTTTACAAACCCTATTTTTTTTTTGTTCCAACTCCTTTTCTCCTTTCCAACCATTGGTACACTTTGTTAAGGGGGCAACTCCTATTAGAATCCCTCCTCATCACTCTTGCTGGCTTCACTGCAGGATCTATTCCTCTACTAGTAGTCCTTGTTTAGTAATTGCCATATTTAATGACCGTTCACAGTTACGATGGTGATGAAAATCCTCACGATTGTGATCTTTACAGGTCTGTAAATTAAAACTGATCTCTCCTCGTTCAGTTTCCATCCATCATTCCTTGTCTGGCCTTCAACTGCCCTGTCCCATCTTTGTTTTAAACTTCCTCAGACGTATTGCTTGTGTAATCTTCAGAACAATGTAATTTACTTTTCGTTCTTTATTTTAAGGAAGAACAATGAGATATAAGCTATTTGAAAATAAAAGTTTGGCAGCTCTTTAATTGCTCTGTGGTTGTGGTATTCCTTCGAATGCAGGGAGTTTGTTTCTCCACTCCCTCTTGCTCACTCAATGGGGAATCACTTGCAGAATTCACAGGTCAATTAAAAAAGAAAAGGAAATCTGGAGTCAAAATCTGACTTCTGTCCCTCAAAAACAAACTACGTTTGCAAACATTGTTTGTCATAATAAACCATAAGCGCAAAGCTCGCTGTGTTTCTTGTTTTTTTTCTAGGAAAATCTTGCCCTCTTCTGGGTTCACACAGATCTAAGCAATGATTTGCTTAATAGTGGTTTCTTGAGTAAACTATAGTTGGCTGGGTCCAGGGGTGGGCTCTACTTACCTTTACTACCAGTTTGCAACGGGGCCACACACGCTTCTGCGCATGCACAGAAGCTTCCTGATGACGTTGGGGTCAGCGGGCAGAGCCTCTCGCCAGTTTTACTACCAGTTCTTGCAAACCTGTCTGAACTGGGGGCAACCCACCAGTCCACACAACAAGAAGACAAACCCTGTCAATTCAAAGGATGGAAAGTGGAACCCCATCAGTTTATCATTATATGCAAATAGAATTCGAACAAAATGCTAAGCTTTCGTATGGTTTCCTTGGATTGGTTTAGTCTGTTACCTGAACGCAACTGCTGTGTTTTATGAGCCATGATTTAATGTGCCACGTGAATCCAGATATTATCATGGCAGTGGTGCGTTTCAAAAGAACCATCCAGAACTCTGCTCGACCATGAGCGGCTATACAAATCTTGTAGGTAAATAAATAAGAAAAACCTTGAAACTGTCAAGTGGAGGCTTGGAGGGAGGGGTGGGCATCCTTCACTCAGCAGTTGGTTAACCTCCAGGGACTCAAAAGAGGACCTTGACCTAGGAGATGTCCCAGCCAAGACAGACTTCAGGCATCTTCTCCTTGTTCATTGACTTTCTTACCTAGCAGCTACCAACAGCTCTGGACTCCCAACCCAGCTTGCTCCATCCACACCGGTGTTTTTCAAACTTGGCCACTTAAACATGTGTGGACCAGGAGTGAAATCCAGCAGGTTCTGACAGGTTCTGGAGAACCGGTAGCGGAAATTTTGAGAAGTTCGGAGAACTGGCAAATACCACCTCTGGCTGGCCCCAGAGTGGGGTGGGAATGGAGATTTTGCAATATCCTTCCCCTGCCATGCCCACCAAACCACAGAACTGGTAGTAAAAAAAATTGGATTTCACCACTGGTGTGGACCAACATCCAGAATTCTGATGGCTGTGAAATTTTGGGAGTTGAAGTCCACACATCTTAAATCTTAAAGTTTAAATCTTAAAAGTTAAACCTTAGCATTTGGGGTGGGGGAACTGTACCGTGAGGGGGTCCTTGGTGCTTTCTGAGCATGGTTGTTTTCTTGCAGATGTGTCATTTACCCAAACTGGGTAACATCATCAGTGTTAGTGTTTAAACCTAAGTTAGCTATGGTAGCACTAACTAGCATCAATGATGATATCTAGTTTGGGTAAATGACACATCTGCAAGAAAACAGCCATGCTCAGAGAGCACCAAGGTTCCCTCCCCTTTCAACCCTGAGCTACAAATATTCTCCTTTATTTGAAAAAATTACTGTATACAGAATGACCCGCCTAACTTTCTGCTGATTTCCATGGTCTGTTCAATACCTTTCAATGGGGCTGGAAAAAGCATTCCATTGCTTCCAGTGGAGACCAAATGTGTCAGGAGAGGATGGGGTGGAAATGATACTAACAAGAAGGTTGCTTTGAGGGCAGAGGCAGGACAGCCCTTCTCTATTTGCAGCTAGGCCCCCTCTCACATGGGTAAAAAAAAAACACTACAGGGAAGCCAGTGGTGGGATTCAATTTTTTTTACTACTGGTTCTGTGGGTGTGGCTTGGTGGGCATGGCATGGCATGGTTTGGTGGGCATGGCAGGGGAAGGATACTGTAAAATCTCCATTCCCACCTGACTCCAGGGGAAGGTTACTGCAAAATCCCCATTTCCTCCCAATCAGCTGGGACTCGGGAGGCAGAGAATAGATGGGGGCGGGGCCAGTCAGAGGTGGTATTTACCGGTTCTCTGAACTGCTCAAAATTTCCACTACCGGTTCTCCAGAACTGGTCAGAACCTGCTGAAACCCACCTCTGATGGCAGCCCCAAATATATGACTGAAGCCCCACCTCCATCCTCTTTTGTGTTAATCCTAAATTGCATTTAGAAAAGGGAGGCTTCCATGGGATGGCTGTGGCCGCCATCTTGACTTTTTTGACCCCTGCCTCTGTGAAGACACTCAAACCATCATCCATGCAGGTTAGTTCATTTCTGAGAAATGATGGAATTGTTAGTTGGGCTATTAGGGCTAATATTATTAGGGCCAATATTCCTCTTGTGAACTTTATGCCCATCCTCTTAGTTCACATGTGCATCAGTGAGGCCTGAAATGAAAGACTGGGACTCCAGGAGGACTTTAATAGATCTGTGACCCCATGCAGACGTCATAGCTGCCTTGGTCCAACATGCTGGGGTGGTTCTGTTTTTAACTAGGGTTGACATTTGGCGCAAAGAAAGAGGAACCACGGTGAGGAAGAGGAAGGAAGGCATCTTCCTTATTCAGCATCTGTTCTACTTCCATATGGCAAAGTCAAGAACTATGACTTTGTTGAATTTCTTCTACTCCAGCCCCCTGCTAAGGCAGGGGTCCTTATACCATCCTGGTCAAATGATTGTCCAGTCTCTTCTCTTTTTTATTGAAAAGTTTTTTATTAATAATACAAATTAAAAACATTGGACATGGTGCGAAGTCTCCGGTTGTAACATTTTCATCAAGTTTTACCTTGTAGTCAATACAATTCCTTATCTCTATACAGATTTACACTATTTATCACATTTCAAACATGTGGATTCTTTCATCTGTGATTCTTTCATCAATACCAAATTCATTCCTATCTGTCACAGAGATTGACCAATCTCTTCTTGAAAACCTCCAGTGATGGAGTATCCACAACTTCTAAAGGCAACCTGTTCCACTGATTAATTGTTCCATCAGGAAATTTTTCCATAATTCTAGGTTGGCTTTCTCTTTAAGGATCTTCCTTCCTTGTCCTGCCCTTGGATGCTTTGGAAAATAGATGGGCACTCTCTTCTCTGGGACAGCCTCTCAAGTACTGGAAGACAGTTATCATGTTCTCCTTATCCCAGATCTAGCTGAGAACAATCCAACATCTGCCCAGGGGTGGTTGTGGAAGCAAGGAAAAAGCTTCTAGTTCCTTAAAACTTTCTGACTTTGGGGACATCAAAAGTCAAGATGACTCCATCTTACTAACTTGGGAAGAGTGGAGTGGAACAGCTGCACTGTTTAGCAGGAAGAAGGAGAAGGAGAAGGAGAAGGAGGAGAAGAAGGAGAAGGAGAAGGAGGAGAAGAAGGAGGAGACGAAGAAAAGGAGGAGGAGGAGGAGGAGGAGGAGGAGGAGGAGGAGGAGGAGGAGGAGGAGGAGGAGGAGGAGAAGAAGAAGAAGAAGAAGAAGAAGAAGAAGAAGAAGAAGAAGAAGAAGAAGAAGAAGAAGAAGAAGAAGAAGAAGAAGAAGAAGAAGAAGAAGAAGAAGAAGAAGAAAAGGGCCATGACTTTTGCCTATGGAAGTTCCCAGAATTGCAGGAATTTCACCTTCAGGTGCTGAGGTAGACAAGATTATCAGCCATGACTGGTTCTCTCCTTCATGAAGTTGTCCAGTGTCCTTTTGGAACCATTTGCATTGATGGCTATCACCATCTCTAGCCTATCCTACAGTATGTTATTATGCCTTTTTCTCTGTAGTTATCTTGCCTTTTTCTCTGGGGTTAACCCAAGTCCCCACAATGTATAGCCTGATACAAAAAGACACCATTCAAGCAATTTGCCAAACAGGAAGGACTAAAGATCAGGCGTACACATGTTTAGCTCAAGCCTGTGTATGAAAATCACAAGTTTTAGCCACACATAATAATAAATCTATAGCTGGCTTCTCTCCAAACATTATTTTCAACAACCCAATTTAAAGTTCAAAGGTTTTTGTGGGTGCTGCAAATGATAGGCAACTGAGAGTCAATTCTACCTGATCAATAATAGGTTGATTTGCATCCAGAAATCAAGATGGTCAGAAACCTGATTTTTGGTTCCTGTAGATCAGGGCTCCCCAACCTTGCCAACTTTACGACTTGTGGACTTCAACTCCTAGAATTCCTCAGCCAGCATGAGCTGGCTGAGGAATTCTAGGAGTTGAAATCCCCAAGTCGTAAAGTTGTCTGTCTACAATTCGTAAAGTTCTATGTCTACAATTTTAGCATCCTGGATAGTTTTAATAACCCTGAACAATTTTAGAGAGGCCCAGGTAGAAATGTAGTATTTTAATAGAGGAAGGGGACTGGAAATTCAGAATGGATGTTTACTTTTACAGTAAATGTAAACATGAATATAGGACAGTGTTTCTCAACATTGCCCACTTTAAGAGGTGTGGGTTACAACTCCCAGAATTCCCCAGCAGCACTGAATTCTGGGAGTTGAAGTCCAGCCATCCAAGTCACCAATATCGGTAAACAATGCCGCATGACATTTTTAGAGGTGCATCGTACTGATTGGGCGATTAAAATACTTCTTTCCATTCTTCCCCCTAAGAAAATCAATTCAAAATTTTCCATGGTGTGTGTTTAGAATAATCAGAGGGCTGCGAGAAAAAAAAAGTTGGGAAATAATTGATTCTGAGAATGCAGCTCATCAACTACAATCTATATGGAATTTCATTTTCAATCTATTATAATTAAATTACACAGCGGTGAAGAGAGAAAAAATGGGCTTGCAAAATGACATGGGGGGAAATTGACTTTTTCCAGATTTGGCAGGACCAGAATCAGAATCAGAATAGAGCTGGAAGGGACCTTGGAGGTCTTCTAGTCCAACCCCCTGTTCAAGCATGAGTTCCTATACCATTTCTTACAAATAACCGTCCAGTCTCTTCTTAATATCCTCCAGTGATGAAGCACCCACAACTTCTGGAGGCCAGCTGTTCCACTGGTTAATTGTCTTCACCGTTAGGAAGTTTCACCTCAATCCCAGGTTCTTTCTGACTTTGACTAGTTTCCAGCGATTGTTTTTTGTCTTTCCTTCTGGTACTTTGGAGAATAAATTGACACCTTCTTCTTTGCCGCAGCCAGGTAGGGGCACTACATTATTCTACCTGCCTGAATGACAGCATTTAAAAGAAATTGGACTCAGTGTCCTTTTTTCGGGAAAATAAGAAATTGAACATGTATCTTTCTTTTTTTCCGGAAGGGCTCTGATTTCCCCCTGCTGTTCGGTTAGAAGAATTTACCTTTGAACAGAAAAAATGCTCCGCATAGTGCTTTAATAAGTATTTTTCAAACTTGGCTCTTTTAAGAGGTGTGGGCTTCAATTCCCAGAATTCCCAAGCCATCATGCATGAAATTCCGAGAGTCAAGAAAAATCAAGATGGCAGTCACAGGCTTTTGGTAAAAGACCAATTTTACCTCAAGAATGCCATCTGGGGACCCCCTTCGACCCTACTTCCCTTCCCGGATGGGACAAAAGGGGGATGCCTGCAGACATTAAAACACAGGTAGTCCTTGACATATAACTGTTCGTTTAGTGACCATTTGAAGTTACAACAAGTGACTTATGACCAGTTTTTACACCTATGACCATTGCAGCATCCACATAGTCACGTGATCGAAATTCAGACCTCTGACAACTGACGTGTATTTCTGACAGTTGTGCTATCCCAGGCTCACCTGGTCACCATTTGTAACCTCCTCAGTTGGCTCCTGACAAGCCGAGTCAATGGGGGAATCCAGATTCACTTAACAACCATATGATTCGCTTAATGACCCATGGTGACTCGTTTAACAACCGTGGCAAAAAAAAGTGGCAAAAAATGGGACGGAACTCACTTAACATCTGGCTTGCTTAGCCATGGAAATTTTGGGCTCAATTGTGGTTGCCATTGAGGACTAGCTGCACCAGTTTACCTTCCTCTCCTTCTCTCACCCCTGCCCCTGGGGAGAGGAGGACAGCTCCCTAGCCATTCACCTTCAGTACATTGAAGGACTGGTAACTTGGAGGTCACCCAGTGCCAGCAACTTCCTCCGGTCTGAATCTGGAGAGCAAATTCCTCTTTTTGGAGAAATGCGAGTGGCATAACTTTGTGCCTTTCCAAAATTCTTTGCAAAGAGGGACTTTCTGCAGCTCTGCAGAAGGCCCTGAAGATGCAAATAAATGCTTTGGCCTCTGCCCACGTCTTCCTTCCTTCCCAATGCCAGGGTCCAGAAGAGAAACCGAGACTAAAGCCAGAGTAAAAAATCCCCAGATGGGTCCTAATATTCTTATCATCCAGCCTGCCCCAAAGATGCATTTTCAGGAGGCAACTGGACTTTCTGGTTTTTTTTTCTTTTGAAGAGGTTTCGCTTCTCATCCAAGAAGCTTCTTCAGACTCTGACAGCATCTAGGATTCTCAGTCATCCAGGTCGTGGATGTCCCAAAAGATGCTTTTTCAAGAGGCAACTGGACTTTATTGTTTTTTCTTTTGAAGACGTTTTGCTTCCCATCCAAGAAGCTTCTTCTGCTCTGACAGGATGGTGGGGAATGGAAGGATTTATAGTCCTTGCAGACAGCTGGTCATTTTTGTGTCCTTTTTGAGAGTCATTGAGGCCACTTGGAGGTTTATCTGTGTCCTCAGGGTCACCTGAGTGGTGCAAATGGTTCCTGTAGTCTGCCATTTTTTCCCTCTGGAAATCTATTCCTACTCCCACACCATTCAAAGGGTGTTCATCCCAAATTGTATAGCTCATAGTATATACAGATTCTCAGTCATCCAGGTCGTGGTTGTCCCAAAAGATGCTTTTTCAAGAGGCAACTGGACTTTCTGGTTTTTTTTCTTTTGAAGATGTTTTGCTTCCCATCCAAGAAGCTTCTTCCACTCTGACAGGATGGTGGGGAATGGAAGGATTTATAGTCCTTGCAGATAGCTGGTCATTTTTGCGTCCTTTTCGAGAGTCATTGAGGCCACTTGGAGGTTTATCTATTTCCTCAGGGTCACTTGAGTGGTGCAAATGGGTGTGGAGCCTTCTTGGCTGCTTTTTCTGCCCTGTGTCCCTTCTCTGTTGAAGACAGGAGCAGGTTTATTACAGATTAACAGAGTTGAAAGGGACTGTGTAGGTCAGGCTGTTGGGGACGAGTCTGTGATGTTTGCATCTCAAACTGAAGTGCAGATGGTTCCTGTTGAGGGAAGGTCCTCGCCCCTGCTAGAAGAATGAAATATTTTGAGGAATATTTTTAAAAAGGCAGAAGATTATATTCCCCTAAATGAGAAATGGAGAAACATGGTTTTTTTTGTAGAGACAGAAAGCAGACACTGCCCCCAGCAGATACCAAGAACCCTTTTAAAAATGCAGATTTCATAATCCAGTCATGACAGGATTAAAACCTCAAGAAAGCCAGCATCTAGGATTAATTACATTTGTTAAACAAGATTAAAAATATAGGGAAGGAGCACTTTAGGACTCATTGCAGGCCTTCCAGAGACAAACTCATTAAAATCAAATAACAAAATACACAAAACAGCGGCTGAATTACAAAATGCTGTAGAAAAAAATGGTATAAAAATCCATCTACTCATCAAACCAATTGGTCAGTTGACCCCGGACTGCTCTTGGTTCTGCTTCACTATTAAACCCAACCAGCTTTCATGTTTCCAGAGTCTTTCTCCCAGCTTGGAACTGAAGCAGATGGATATTCCAACAATATAATCTGCATTTTTTTTTCTGGAAATCCATTCATGCTCCCACACCATTCAAAGGGTGTTGATCCTGTAGAAAGTTAGCACACACCCCCAGAGGTGGGTTTCAGTAGGTTCTGACCAGTTTTGGAGAACCGGTAGTGGAAATTTTGAGTCGTTTGGAGAACCGGTAGTAAAAATTCTGACTGGCCCCGCCTCCATCTATTCTCTGCCTCCCAAGTCCCAGCTGATTGGGAGGAAATGGGGATTTCGCAGTATCCTTCCCCTGGCATGGGGTGGGAATGGAGATTTTATAGTATCCTTCTTCTGCCATGCTCACCAAGCCCCGCCCACCAAGCCACCCATGCCCACAAAGCCATGCCACACCCACCAAGCCACGCCCACAGAACCGTTAGTAAGAATTTTTGAAACCCACTACTGCCCACCCATCCTCCTAGAAGAATGCAATATTTTGAGAAATATTTTAAAAAGGCAGGATAAAATATTTTCCCTAAAAGAGAAGTAAAAATCTTAAGGGAGACTGAAACTCAGAGCCCCAGCTCCCTTCTGCCAGCAAATATTTGGTGCCCATTAAGAAAGACTGGACCACCCTATCTGCAAAACAAAAGACCTCCAGCTCCAGGATGAAGGGATTTAGACATGACCCTCTAGGTTATGTAATCCTACATAATAGGATTAACCCTCGACCATCTAGCAGCTGAGCTCACCACATTGCACAATCTCCTCAGGGCATTACATCACCCTCCAAACTTCAACCAAATGTAGCTCAGACAACCTATGGAGCCAGCTATGACCCCTACAACAGCCAATAGAATACATGTTCTTGCACAGGAACAGGAAGTTCAAGTGCAAAGCCCAAGAGAAAATATAAAAGCCAGCCACGCTCAACTCCGTGTGGTCAGTTGTGGTCAGTTGCACCAGACCCATGTGCTTGGTGGTTCTGCTTCATCAATAAACCATCTTTCCAGTCAGCCAGTGCTGATATTTCCAGTGCTTTTCTCCCAGCTTGGAAATGAACCAGATGGATATTTCTTCCAATAATCCCAAAGCTAAAGGGTTACCCTTGAAAAGTGTTCAGAGACTACATTTGGTCCAGAATGCAGCCGCGCGAGCTGTCATGGGTGCACCTAGGTACATTCACATTACACCAATTCTCCGCAAGCTGCACTGGCTCCCTATTGGTCTCTGGATGCAATTCAAGGTGTTGGTTATTACCTTTAAAGCCCTACATGGCTCAGGGCCAGGCTATCTTCGAGACCGCCTTCTGCCACATAGCTCCCAGCGACTGGTAAGATCCCACAGAGTTGGTCTCCTCCGGGTCCCGTCAGCTAAACAGTGCCGGCTGGCGGGACCACGGGGGAGGGCCTTCTCTGTGGCTGCCCCAGCTCTCTGGAACTAGTTACCTCCTGAGGTCCAGACCATCCCCATCCTATTGGCCTTCTGAAAAGTGGTGAAGACCTGGCTTTTCCAGCAGATCTGGGGCCGTTGATTTCGCTCTTGCGATCTGATGAGATCCAGCCATGAATGGTGTGAATGGGTTTTAATGTCTTTAATGTTTTTAATTTTTAAGTGTTTTATAGTGATTTTTTTGAGTGTATTGTGAGCCTGGGTCTTCGGAGAGGGGCGGCATATAAATTGAATGAATGAATGAATGAATGAATGAATGAATGAATGAATGAATGAATGTTCATGGAGATTCTCAGTCATCCAGGTCATGGTTATCTCAAAGATGCTTTTTCAGGAGGCAACTGGACTTCCTTGTTTTTCATTTTGAAGGCGTTTTGCTTCTCATCCAAGAAGCTTCTGCAGCTCTGACTGGATGGTGGGGAATGGAAGGATTGATATTTGTTAGATCGGCGCAGGAATGAAGACGAGACCAGCAGAGTTCATGTAATACGTTTATTAACAGGAACAGAACTGGAGCGGCGCTGCCGGAGCTCTCCTTATATTCGCTCCGGCAGCCGCACCGCCCCCTGACAGGGATTCAAAACTCCCGCCGGAGGATGCTTCAGCCAATCCCCGGCGGATGTCCTTATAAGGACATAACACTCCTCCCCCCTAGATCTTAAGCTGTCCATCAACAATAAAGTCACGTAAGTAGGCAGGCCGATTGCGTAGTCTACTAGACCTGCGCAGTCCATTCGTTGGCTGACAGCCCTCCTGGTCGGAGGGTGCTTCTGCGGCTCCTGTCGCCATCTCGGGAGCCGGGCTGGATCTGGCCGTCGAGGACGCGGGCGGTACTCCCGTACCTCCGGCCAGGTCACTGACCTCCGCCTGCGGGCGACGCTGGTCTTCTCCATCGCTGCTCCGATCGTTGGATCTCCGCTGTTCGACCGGTCCGGAACTCCTGAGCCACGGTAAGCCCTTGGGGTGCCCTTCGGTCCTCACCGGGTCGGGGTCGGTCGGGTCCGGTCGTGGGTGCAGGTTCGGCGGTGGCATCCGGGTCGGCCCCTCGGGTTCCTCGGTTGAGTTCGGTTCCCTCCCAGGGCTGCTGGTGGGTTGGTTTGGCGTTGGTTCATCCTCGCCGGTGGGTCGCAGGCCTCCTCTGCAGGGTAGGTGTAGTCCCTCTCTGCTGGGCTGGCGTTGCTGGGTTGGTTGCGGGGTCTCGCCCTCGCCGGGGTGGTGCTGTCCTGCCTCGCGGGGGTGGCGAAGGCCCTCTCCGCCGGGGTGGTGTTGCTGGGTCGGCTGAGGAGTCTCGCGGCCTTCTCTGCAGGGGTGGCGTAGGCCCTCTCTGCGGGGTTGGTGTGTTTGCCCCGGCTGCCGCCTCTCGCCGTCCGGATGTCGGTCGTCTCGGCTCGGTTGGTGCTGGCCTCCTCTGCTGGGGTGGCGGAGGCCCTCCTCGCAGGGTTGGTTTTCGTCGTGGTTAGGGTGTTGTTGGGGAGACCCCTGTAGTGTTGCATGGAGGTCCCCCTCGCCGGTGAGTCGGTGGCCGCCCTTGCGGGGGTGCTGTTGGTCTCTCCCGCTCGGTCGGCCCCGGTCTACTTGCCCTTTCTTCGGACTTTGTCTGTTGTCGGACTGGTGCGGTCCGACCTCGCCGGGGTGTTGTTGAGCGTCGTGGGCGTCTGGGCTTCGGTCCCCACGGCTACCATTGTCAGCGGCTGGGTCTCGGGTGTCGGGGTGTTGATCCCGGTCCACCCCTGGGTGCTTCGGGTTTCCCTTCGTATGTTGTCCCCGGTCTACTGGCTGAGCTCCGTCTCTGGCTGGTGCGGAGCCCGGGGTGCCTACTCCCCCGGGGTGTTGTAGGCTTCCCTCGTAGTGTTGTGGTAGGCCTACCTCGTCGGGGGCGGGCAGGCCTCCCTCTTCGGGGTGTGGTAGGCCTACCTCGTCAGTCTGTTGTTCGTCCACTCCCCTCCACCTTTTGCGGAGCTGGTCGATGTGACGTCTCACGACCTGTCCATCTTCCAGCTCTACCCGATAGGACTTCGGGCCGGTTGCGCTGTGAATCTTTCCTTTCAGCCATTTTGGTGAGCCGTGGAAGTTCAGCGCGTAGACGGGGTCTTCCACGGCAAAGCTGCGGAGCTGGCGGCTGGCGGTTGCGGGCACCTCCGAGTGGTACTGGGGGTGCAGTCTGTCGAGGGGTGAGCGGAGTCTTCTGCCCATCAACAGCTCTGATGGGCACTTTTTGGTGGTTGCGTGCGGCGTTATGTGTTGGGTGAGGAGGAAGGTGTCTATGCGCTCCTGCCAGTCACCCGGTGCCATCTTGGTGAGTGCCTCCTTGGTTAGCCTCACCATCCTCTCAGCTTGGCCGTTTCCGGCCGGTCTGTACGGCGCCGATAGGGCATGGCGGATGCCCAGTCCTGCTAGGAACGCCTCCATGGGCACGGACGTAAGTTGGGGACCATTGTCGGAAACCAACACGTCTGGGAGTCCATGCGTAGCGAAAAGGCGGCGGAGAGCGCGAATGGTGGCTTCCGATGTGGTTGATGCCATGGGAATCACCTCGAGCCACTTGGAGAAGGCATCAACCACGATGAGGAGGTGGCGCCCCTGCATCGGACCCGCGAAGTCGATGTGGATCCGAGACCAGGGGCTGCTGGGCATCTCCCAGGGGGTGGGCTCTGCCTGCGGGGGTGCTGGTCGGACTTCTTGGCACTGGCTACATCCGGCGACCCATTGCTCAATGTCCTTGTCCAGTGATGGCCACCAGACGTAGCTTCGTGCCAGGGCCTTCATGCGGACGATGCCCGGGTGCCCCTTGTGTAGCGTCTTGAGCGTCTTCCGTTGGAGCGCGGCGGGGATCAGCACCCTGTCTCCCCATAGCAAACAGCCTTTCATTGTGGACAGCTCCTTCTGTTTGCGGCTGAAAGGGCTGTATTCTTCTCCGCTAGGCTGCGCCGGCCACCCCCGCAGGATCCAAGATTGCACTTGTCGGAGTGTAGGGTCTCTCCTGGTGTGCGTGGCCACGTCTGCTGATGTGACCGGGCAGCTGCTGTCGTGATCGATGTGCAGGAGCTCGAGGGTGGGGGCGGGATCCTCCACGGCATCTGTGGACGGGCATCTGCTGAGCGCGTCTGCATTGGCGATGGCCTTTCCGGGTTGGTGAATGAGGGTGTAGGCATAGCCGGCGAGGAAAATGGCCCAGCGTGTCATTCGCGGCGACATGAATGTGGGTGTTTGCTTGTCGCCGGCGAGGAGGCCCAGGAGCTGTTTGTGGTCCGTGACTATGGTGAAGCTTCTTCCGTAGAGATATTCGTGGAAGCGCTTCACCCCTGCGACGATTGCCAATGCTTCTTTGTCCAGCTGGCTGTAGTTACGTTCAGCGCTGGACATGGTCTTCGAGAAGAAGGCAATGGGGGCTTCTGTGCCATTGGGCAGTTCGTGGCTCAGGACTGCCCCCACTCCGTATGGCGAAGCGTCGCAGGTCAGCCGGATGGGTAGCGTCTCATTGTATTGTATGAGGACGCTGTTGGACGTCAATAGTCCCTTAATGGCCCGGAACGCCGTTTCCTCTTTGTCACCCCACTTCCAGGAGACCGCTTTCCCCAGCAGGCGATGAAGCGGCTCAGCAACTGTGGCTTTCTGTTGGAGGAATATTGCATAAAAGTTAAGCAATCCAAGGAATGCCTGAAGCTCCGCTTTGTTTTTTGGGCTGGGAGCTTCATGGATGGCTTTAACTTTTGATTTGGTGGGGTGTATGCCCTTTCTATCGATGAGATAGCCCAGGAACTCGACTTCCTGGACCCCAATGATGCACTTATCCCATCTCACTCTCAAGCCCTTCTCCCTGAACCGCTGCAGGACGAGCCTCAGCCGTTCAAGAAGTTGTGCTTTCGAGTCTCCGGAGATGAGCACATCATCGAAGTAAGGCACTACCCCTGGAACGCCTTGGAGAAGGCGTTCCATCATTGATTGAAAAATCCCCGGGGCGGCACTGACTCCGAATTGGAGACGGTTGCACTTAAAGGCCCCCCTGTGTGTGACAATGGTTTGAGCCTCCGCCGTTTTAGAATCCACTGGCAGTTGCTGGTAAGCCTGGGCCAGGTCCAGTTTTGCGAAAATCGTGCCCTTGCCTAGTGAGTGCAGGAGGTGCTGCACCACTGGCACAGGGTATGCGCTCTGCTGCAACGCCTTATTTATTGTCACCTTATAATCAGCGCAGATGCGCACAGATCCATCCTGCTTCATTGGGGTCACAATGGGAGTCTCCCATGAAGCATGATCAATGGGTTCCAGAACGCCTTGGGCGATCAGCTTATCTAGCTGCTCGTCTACTTTAGGCCTCAAGGCGAAAGGAACCCGGCGGGGCTTGAGCCGAATGGGGGTTACACCCTGATCCAGATTAAAGGAGATGGGTTTCCCTATGTACTTCCCCAGCTTACCATCGAAGACTTCGCTGAATTCTTCGATGATGGCGTCGAGTTCATCTACCCTAACCTGGTGGATGCCTCCGATGGAAAGCCCCAGCGGCTGGAACCATTCAATGCCCAGCAGGTTTGGGCGGCTGTTCCTCACGACTGTGACTGGCAGCTGGCCCTCGAAGTCCTTGAATGAGATGTGGAGGGTGGTTCTGCCCAGGACGTCGATTGGATTCCCGCTGAAATCCACCAGTCTGGACTGCAGGGGTTTGAGCTGGCTTTTGGCGATTTGCGGCTTGAATTTCTTCAGCTGTTGCCAGTCGATGATGGTGAAGACGGACCCGGTGTCCACCTCCATGGTGCAGGGTGAGCCCTCGACCAGCAGCGTCACGTTGAATTTGGTGGCGCTGTTGTTGCTGGTGTGTGCTATGGTGGTCTGATTCACCGCGCCATGCCGGATTCTTCATAGCCGTCGCCTCTGGGTTGGTGCGAGGACCGTTTGGATGTCCTCTGATTGTCGCGCCGATTCTCTCGGTTCCGTGGTCTGGGTGGTTCAGGGGCCGGATCGGAGGCTCGGCATGCCTCTGCAATGTGCCCCCTCCTCAGGCATCGGCGGCAGGTCGCGTCCCGCCATTTGCAGGATGTCCTGGGGTGGTCGCCTCTGCAACTGCCGCATCGTTCCCCACGTCGGCCATTTTGCGGGTTTTCCCGCCGATATGGCTGAGAGACCTTGTGGACGGCCATCTCGCCATCCGAGTCTGATGGTGTGGCGGATTCTTCAGACGATTCGGGGATCGACTGGTGGATCTTGTGGATCCCCTTCGCCTTTTGCATTTCCGCAGCCGCGTGCTCTGAGGATTTGGCAGCGGTGGCCTCCTCAAGCACATCTTTGAGCAGGATGCGTTTCCTACTCAGGAATTTCTTCTGGAGGCCCGCATCCCTCATGCCGAAGACGATGCGGTCTCTCAACGCATTATCTACGTGGTCAAACTCGCAGTTGGCTGCGATTTGACGGAGTGCGGCAACAAAGTCTTTAATGGATTCCCCTTCGCGTTGGTTCCTCTGATGGAAAGTGAACCGGTTCGCTATGGGGGTGCCCGTGGGCGCGTAATGCTCTTGCAGAGCCGCTTGCAGGTCTGTCCAGGACATCTCCTCGATGTCCTGAGGTGCGACGAGGTTCACCGCCATCTCCAGGACCTCGGATCCACAGTGGGCGAGGAAGAGAGCCCTCTTCCTTTCGTCGTCGAGATTGCTGTGGCCGTTTCCGCGGAGAAATTGGCGGAACCGAATCATGTATGAGCTCCATTTCTCCCGTCCGGGATTGAATGGAGCGATGGACGAGAAGAGCGCTTGCTGGGTTGCCATCGTGCTGAATGGCGGCGAATCTCTTCAGTGGTGATGGCGATCGTGCCACGCGGTCGATTCCTCTTAGTCCTTCGTCGCCAGTGTTAGATCGGCGCAGGAATGAAGACGAGACCAGCGGAGTTCATGTAATACGTTTATTAACAGGAACAGAACTGGAGCGGCGCTGCCGGAGCTCTCCTTATATTCGCTCCGGCAGCTGCACCGCCCCCTGACAGGGATTCAAAACTCCCGCCGGAGGATGCTTCAGCCAATCCCCGGCGGATGTCCTTATAAGGACATAACAATATTCCTTGCAGACAGCTGGTCATTTGCATTCTTTGAGGCCACTTGGAGGTTTTATCTATGTCCTCAGGGTCACCTGAATAGTGCAGATGGGTGTGGAACTTTCTTGGCTGCAGGATGTATCATCCAGCCTGATTGTGTAGGCGAGGGATGATGGACATTGCAGCCCAGTTCAGGGAGAGAAACGAAGGGAAGGGCTGGAGGAAAACGGCTCAGCGCACCCTCATGGACACCTATATGTGCTACAGATAGTTTCAACTTGTTGGGACCAGGCTTTCTGTTGCTAAGCAAGGTACTTCTACTGCAACATTGGAAGCTTGTAAGAAGAGACTGGACAGCCATTTGCCTGAAATGGTATAGAGCAGGGATGTCAAACTCTGGCCCATGGGACTGGCCTGGAAATACCAATGGATCGGCCCACACGGTGCCTCTGGCAGCCAAAATGGGGCACAGGGTGTGTGTGCATGATCTCTGTAGATGCCATACGCTAAATAAAAAAGAAATGATGAGTGCCCCAACACCGAAATTGTGTTGTGAAATTGTGGGTGCCCCAACACTGGAGACTTTTAAGAAGAGACTGGACAGCCATCTATCAAAAAGAGTATAGATCTCCTGAGAGAGCAGGGGGTTGGACTAGATGTCCTCCAAGATCTCTTCCAACTCTATTTTTGTTATCTCTATTCTCTCTCTCTCTCTCTTTCTTTTTTTTCTCTTTCTGTCTCTCAAGGAAAAGGAAAAGGAGGAGGAGGAGAAGAGGAAGAAGAGGAAGAAGAGGAAGAGGAAGAAGAAGAAGGAGGGGGAGGAGGAGGAGAGGAAGAGGGGGAAGGGGAGGAGGAGGAGAAGAAGAAAAAGAGGAAGAGGAAGAAGAGGAAGAAGAAAAAGAAGGGGAGGAGAAGGAGAGGAAGCAGGGGAAGGGGAGGAGAAGAAAAAGAAGGAGGACGAGAGGAGGAGGAGAAGAAGAAGAAGAAGAAGGGGAGGAGGAGGAGAGGAAGAGGGGGAAGGGAGGAGAAGGAGAACGAGAAGAAAGGGAAGGAGGAGGAGAGGAGGAGGAGGAGGAGAAGAAGAAGGGGAGGAGGAGGAGAGGAAGAGGGGGAAGGAGAGGAGAAGGAGAAGAAAGAGAAGGAGGAGGAGAAGGAGAGGAAGAGGGGGGAAGGGGAGGAGAAGGAGAAGGAGAAGAAAAAGAAGGACGAGGAGAGGAGGAGGAGAAGAAGAAGGGGAGGAGGAGGAGAGGAAGAGGGGGAAGGGAGGAGAAGGAGAAGAAAGAGGAGGAGGAGGAGGAGGAGAAGAAGAGGAAGAAGAAGAAGAAGAAGAAGAAGAAGAAGAAGAAGAAGAAGAAGAAGAAGAAGAAGAAGAAGAAGAAGAAGAAGAAGAAGAAGAAGAAGAAGAAAAGAGCAAACCATCTCCAAAAATGCTGCCAAGAAAACTGCAGAGACTTGTCCCTGTAGCCATCAAGTCAGGACCGACTTGAGGGACCGAGACATCATCTGTTTCACAAGGTAGGTATGTGATGTCAACAACATTCAGCAGACATGACAGTACCTCCCATCTTCCTCGAGTCTTTGCCAACGGGGCCCAAGAAAGATTCTCTTCCTGATAGAAGATTTTCTAGCCCTACATTTCAAGAAACATCACCCTGCTTTCACTTCTGCTAAGGATTCACTGAATTTCACTCATGGGCTACCTTGTCCGTTGTTAAAAAGGAGAAATAAGTTGGTCTTAATGACCCTTTATGTGTGGGTGGAATAAATGCAGAATTCCTTGGCATTTTACCCAAAAGTTGATGCTAGAGGGAAGAACATCACTTCTGGGGAATTCCCACCAAGCTCCCAAAAGACATTGATTCTGCCTACATGAAACCAGTTCCTCTAATCACCCTTGTTTTGATGTATGGTGTGGTTTCTTTTCTCCAGAATCCACGGCCTCCATCTGTTGATGGGCCACCCCAGGTTTTGCATGATTTCCATCTTTATTTGAGATATGTTGCTAAAGAAAGTTCCCATCAGAATTTGTTATTCTTTTTTGGTGCACATTTCCCCAAAATATAGATTATGATTCACAGCTCTGCTTACACCTGCAATAGCATTTACAATGTCTAAAGGCGGCATACAAGTTGAACAAATAATAAATAAATAAATAAATAAATAAATAAATAAATAAATACATGCTTTAAAAGAAGAAAAATAACTTTAGATGTTACTTTCATCTCAATGTGTAGCTTTATGCAGACATTCCTGTATCTATGTCATTTTAAAAAGCATTACAGGTTCAGAAATGAGCTAAAGTTGAAGAATAATGGAATTTCGGTTCCATTGCCAAATTCGATAATATTTACTTTGGCATAAAAATGAAATAAGATTTTTCCTTATCCCTCTATCACAGAATTCTACCATTTTTTTAAAAAAAATGAATAGACATAAATTTAGGCTCCTTGCTAATACTCTACAATTATTTGGTGGCAAAAGGACCTATTCTTAATTATTAAAGCTACCATGGACTTAGGTTTCAAATTAGTGAAGATTTAGAATAACTTTTTGCAGGTGTCATTGACTCATTAGCCCTGTCTTTTCTTTTCCAACTTGCACGACTGTTCTTGCAGATATGGCTGCTTTAATAAATTCCCGTAAAGCTGACCCTCTTGCATTATTCTCAAATACTTCCTTGGAATCATATCTAAACTAATTTATATGTTTTGCATGTAATATGCTTCCAGAAGGCACACCAAATTGGTCTTAAATGTTATTGGATGATTATTTGCTTGTTTATTTGATTTAAGTACTGCTGAACTCCAGATTGTCTCTGGTCCGAGTCATACTAGGTCAATAAAGAGACATTGCAGAGTCATTCTAAGGTCTTTATTATGGAAAGATATAAATATCTCAAAATGTTGAAGTTTCTGTCAGTGCTCAGTCCCTTCTTATCCTAAAAAAGATTTTGTGTGAGTTTCTTTCACGTTTCTGTCAATCTCTGGATCATGTCGTCTTTTATTTTTAATGTCCATATTCTTATTACTACTATTAAATGTTTAAAGAAGGAATATAAACAAAAGAGACCAAATACATATGTAAAAAAATAAATAAATGAAAGAATACAATGCAAATAGTGAAATATCTATCCACAGGCCACGTATATGCACAAATGCAAATATATTTTATAACATAAAAATTGCAATTTCCCAATATATCAACACAGCATAATAAAATGTGTCACATCAGTTTTTGAAGAAAGAACTGATACCTTAAACTAATCATATATGGTTAATATAGTATAAAATCCCTAAAAAAACCCCTAAAAGCTGTATAATAATTTAAATCAGGCCAGGAAAGTGTAGAGGCTTAAAACTCAGAGCCACTGGGAGTCAGGCAGTTTGTACATGTAATAAACAAATAAATAAAGCGAATTTCTCATAAAATTGAGATATAGACTATGTATATGGGGGGGAGCCAAATTTTCAATGTAAACAAACCCATGTATTAAATTGTAGTCTAGGAATGGTTTCCAATTAAAATTCCATACCACTTCAGATGTACTTTGTAGATTATGAAATTATTCTTAAAGAGATCCTAGAATCCAAGGGCTGGAAGCAGTGGTGAAATCTAAAATTCTGCAAAGAGGTTGCAAAAAAATGCTTTCAAAAGGCTCTGACGATCCCAGCTGAGTTGCCTGATCGGCAGAGACTTATTTTTCTTTTAAATGCCTCTGCCGATCCAAGCTGAGTTGCCTGATCGTTAGAAGCATTTAAAAGAAAAAAAAGTCTCTGCCGATCAGGCAACTTAGCTTGGATCGTCAAAGGCATTTAAAAGAAAAAAAAGGTTTTTTTCTTTTAAAAGCCTTTGATGATCCCAGCTGAGCCGCGCAATCATCAGAGGCTTTTTAAAAAAAATTTTAAAAGCATTTTTTTGGCCGAAGAGGTTGTAGAAAGAATGCTTTTAAAAGTTTTTTAAAAAAGCCTCTGATGATTGTGCAGCTCAGCTGGGCATGGAGTGGGGAGGGGCAGAGATTTTTGCACCAGTTTTTCCGAACCACCTGCCTCCATCGCTACCAGATCGGGTGATCCGGTCTGAACTGGGAGCATTTCACCCCTGGCTGGAAGGGACCTGTGAGGGGTGAAATCCAGGGGTGAAATCCAGCCAGTTCTATCTAGCTTGGACGAACCAATAGCAACAGTTGTGGGAGAAGCAAGCGATCCCATTGCAAACTGGTAGTAAAGGTAAGTAGTACCCACCCCTGACTTAGACGAGTATACCACTTTATGTGGGAAAGTGTTGGGATTCATGGTTGGAATGTATTTCTATACAACAACTACAGTAGTATCCAGCCAGAAGATGGCAGTGTTTACAAGTTTGGATCTATGGCATAAACTGTATGTTCTTTTGTATTAAGTAGAGGTTCCTGTTTCTTATAACAGTTTCATAGTTAAGGAGTAAAGCACATGGTGACTGTACTCTTTGTTTGCTCAGTGGTACTATTATATAAACAGAATCTTTAACAGAAAGAATACTACTAGCACTTAGACTTATATACCACTTCATAGTGCTTTACAGCCGTCTCTAACAGTGGTGGGTTTCAAATTTTTTTACTACTAGTTCTGTGGGCGTGGCTTGGTAGGTGTGGCTTGGTGGGTGTGGCAGGGAAGGATACTGCAAAATCCCCATTTCCTCCTGAATAGCTGGGACTCAGGATGCAGAGAATAGATGGGGGCGGGGCCAGTCAGAATTTTACTACCAGTTCTCCGAACTACTCAAAATTTCCACTACCAGTTCTCCAGAACTGGTCAGAACCTGCTGAAACCCACCTCTGGTCTCTAAGCAGTTTACGGAGTCAGCCTATCACCCCCAACAATTTGGGTCCTCATTTTACCCACCTTGGAAGGATGGAAGGCTGAGTCAACCTTGAGCCAGTCAGGATCAAACTGTTGGAGTGGGAAATACTACATTCTAACCACTGTGCCGCTACAATCTTTAACAAAACATTAAAACTTTAAAGCCCTAAACTTCATTTAAAAATTCATGCCTTCCTTCCCCTTTCACACTCAAAGCCAGCTCTGGATTTTTTTTAAAGAGCATAGCACAGCACATCTTCTCCAAAATACCTATTTCTCCCTTGCTTACTTATGGTCTGCCAGTGGATCTGGCACCAAATTCGGAGAGTGAGGAGGTTGGGGAGGAACATGGGCCAGTCCTGGAGTCTGGAGAAGGCTCTGATGAGGGCTCTGCATCGGAGGCAGAGAGGGGGCCAGGGCTGTCTGGCAGTTGTCAGCTGCCTTCAGAGTCAGACATCAGTGAGGCAGACGAAAAGCTGGAGCCTGTTCCCAGTGTGTGCATGCACAGAATTGCCAGACGAAGGGAACAGCT
The DNA here is from genome assembly GCA_030761175.1 of Masticophis lateralis. Taxonomy (NCBI): domain Eukaryota; kingdom Metazoa; phylum Chordata; class Lepidosauria; order Squamata; family Colubridae; genus Masticophis; species Masticophis lateralis. The sequence continues at coordinate 23,127,173 of JAUDYJ010000010.1, forward strand.
AAGGAACAAGGGTCAACTCTGGAGTAAAGCCATAGGTGGATGATGAATGGCCCCTCCCAATGTGAATAAAAGAGGAGCGAAAGGGAAGTGGAGTTTGCAGGAGACAATTAGTTCATTCCTGCATTCTTGCTAAGTATTGTGGAGTCTGAAAGATATCGGCCTGACCACTCTCCAAGCCTGATAAAGGTCGGTCATTGTGAACTATCTTGAAAGACTGTGGATGAGGAAAGACTTTGCCGGAGAGGAATTTACTGTAAATTAAATAAAAGGGGTTTATCAGGATGAGGACTGGGGAAGCCTAGGTCAGAACATTACTGCAACATTTCCAGGAGAGGGCAGTGCATCCCCAGAAAACAATGGGAGGCGGTTGCTAAACTATCCCACATCTGCCCAACATCACCTTCCTCCCCTCAACTAAAGCTGACTTTACTCTTCAGAAAACCCTGATTTGTACCTTATAAGGTCTTAACAGTTTGACAAGTCCCTTCTGCAAGAAACCTTCTGCAAGAAACTATTTACTGCTCCGAGTCCCAAGCGGCTGAAAACGAGGGCTGCCTTGCGCCACAAATATACCAAGGCGAATGCTCATGCCATGCAGGTTCAAGTAGTGCTTTGCTCCCACACTTCTTCCGGCCCTTGTTGGTGCTCCGCGCACCACAGTCTCTCAGGGAGATGCTTGACTTCCTGTCAGCCCCAAGACACTGGCTGACCCATGAGGTGAGAGAGAGAGAGAGAGAGAGAGAGAGAGAGAGAGAGAGAGAGAGAGAGAGAGAGACAAAGAATGAAAGAGAGAGAAAGACAGAATGAAAGAGAGAGAATGAGAGGGAGAAAGTGACAGAGAGAATCAGAGAGAGAGTGAGAGACAGAGAATGAGAAGACAGAGAAAGAGAGAATGAAAGAGAGAATCAGAGAACCAGAGAGAGAATGAGAGAGAGAGAGACAAAATGAAAGAAAATCAGAGAGAGAGAGAGAGAGAGAGAGAGAGAATCAGAATGAGAGAGGGGGGGAGAGAGAGGGGGGAGAGAAAGAGAGAATGAGAGAGAAAGAATGGGAAAGAGAGAGAAAGAAGGGGGAGAGAGAAAGGGGGGAGAGAGAAAAGAGAATGAGAGAGAGTGGGGAGAGAGAAAGAATGAGAGAAAAAGAGTGGGAGAAAGAAAGAGAGGGGGAAGGAGAGAAAAAGAGAGAATGAGAGAGAAAGAGTGGGAGAGAGAGAGAGAAAGGGGAGAGAGAAAAAGAGAAAGAGAGAGGGGGAGAGAGAAAAAAGAATGAGAGAAAAAGAGTTGGAGAAAGAGAAAGAGAGAGGGAAGGAGAGAGAAAAAGAGAATGAGAGAGAAAGAGTGGGAGAGAGAGAAAGAGAGAGGAGATGAAAGAGAGAAAGAGAGAAAGAGAGAAAGAGAGTGGGGGAGAGAGAGAGAAGGAGGGAGAGAGAAAGAGTGGGAGAAAGAGAGAGAAAGAGAGGAGGGAGAGTGCCTGAAGGACCTCATTCTGTCACTTCAGCAAGCGGTGCACTGGATTCGTATTAGTGGTCTGCGAAATTTAAAATTATGAACTTGGCGTTCCCTGAGGTCCAAAAGGTTGGGGACTCCTGGAGTAGATGACCTACAAGATCCCTTCCAACTCTGTTAATCTGTTAATCCATCTGGTGGGAATGCTAACTATCCTATATGGAAATGTGCTGTGATATATTTGGATAGCCAGTTTGCCCAGAAGATGCCTTTAGCTACTAGAATCACCAGAGGAGGCTTCCAAAATGACAGGAAACATCCCAGCAGGTTAATGGGGTTATGGTTTCCCCTTAAAGAAGCCAACAGTGATCAGTGATGTAAATAACACAAGCAGAAAAGGTACAGTTAAGTTAGAAGTGTGTCAAAGGAAGCTTGGAAGAACTGATGAGCAATTCGGTTAACCTGCTTCTGACCAACTTTTAAAAAAATAAGTTAACATTGTGCAAAAAAAAAAAAATCTGCAGATTGCTATGTGCATTACAATAATACTTTTGTTCCAGCTTTTTAAATATATACCGTAACTCAAGGTGATAAACATACCTAATAACTTCTAGGGAAGGATTTTTCAAGGTTATTCTTTGGAATCTGACTGTTCTGCTCTTAATCAGTGGTTTGGCAATTTATCGTTAAAAAATAATAATAATAAGTGTCTTGAAAAGGTTTAAACAAATAGATTATGGAAAATTAGACTCTTCTCTGATTTGCAAACTGCTCTGCAAAATTCAAGAGAATTGGGGATTTGGTTGCAAGGATGCGTTCTAATTCTCCTGTAAAATGAAAATATGGGTTCATCCCATTCTTATTAAAAATGATATTTTTGGACAGAATGAATTTCTGGCCTTGTTTTATCTATTTATGGATATGCCTTCTGAAAAAATTGCATTAATTATTTATAACAACTCCAAAACACAATGCTAGCAATGAAATAAAATCAAAGTGAAAACTGCAGAATGTAAAATAAGATAAGAGGAAATGAGAGGAAAGATAAATACAGAAAATTGGGTCAATAAACTAGGTTTTTTTTTTTTTTTTGCATTTTCTTTTTAGAGAGGAGCTCTGAAGTGGTTAAAATCAAATTACAATAAATGGTGTGCATATTAGTTTAGGAAGTACAAATATACTAAAAAAAAACCCACATTAACTCATGTGGAGGCAGGAAACTTTTAGAGAAATATTTATAGCCAGAAACAATGAAAACTGGAAGTAGATTAACAGACGGCTATTTAATCCAAAGTATGCATCCTTTCATTTCTCTTTCATCTGTTTTTCTATTTTTGTCAATCTGACAAGTTCAGGTTGTTGAACTTGAGAATATATTTAATTAAAAGTTGGCAATAAAGTCTATCCATTTTTCAGGGTGTATGTCCCCAAGCAGATTCTTTGTGGATTCAAATGTAGTCCAATGTGCCATGTTTACAATCTGTTTTTTTTTTAAAAAAAATTTATTTATATGCCGCCCTTCTCCAGAGACTCAGGGCAGCTTACAATGCGTTGCGCAATAGCCTTCATACTTTTGTATATTTATACAAAGTCAGCTTATTGCCCCCACAAACTGGGTCCTCATTTTACCTACCTTAGAAAGGATGGAAGGCTGAGTCGACCTTGAGCCTGGTGAGATTCGAACTTACAGTAATTGCAGACAGCTGATGTTAATCACAATGCTTTAGTCTGCTGAGCCACCAGGCCCTTCTCTACTCCACCCCCATCCCAACATGGGGTTTTTTTTTTGTTTCATTTTGTGAATTTATTTTGTGATTGTATTTTTACGACTCTGTGAATTTTTAGACAGCCTTTCCTGTAACATACGTATTTTCTACTGTTTGAGGAAGAAATTTGCAGGATAATGCAAATTTTGGAAAAAGAGCCAGATTTTGATTTCGTGCGTGGGCTGAACAATGTAAAAAAAACCAAAATCTTTGGTACTGAAACACGATTGAAAATAATGCCTCTTTCCTCTTTTATGTAAATAATAAGGAAACACTGTGGATAAGGGAAGAGTGGATATTTGGCTCAGTTTGCTATTTGATAGAAAATAATACAGAACATACAGAATGACAAGGTTGGAAGGGACCTTGGAGGTCTTCTAGTCCAACCCCCTGCTTAGGCAGGAGATGCTATACCATTCCAGACAAATGGTTGTCCAGTCTCTTCTTAAAAGCCTCCAGTGATGAAGCTCCCACAACTTCTGAAGGCAACTTCTGTTCCATTGGTTGATTGTTCTCACTGTTGGAAAATTTCTCCTTAGTTCTAGATTGCTTCTCTCCTTGATTAGTTTCCACCAATTGCTTCTTGTTCTGCCTTAAGGTGCTTTCAGAGAATATAAATTGACCCCCTCTTCCTTGTGTCAGGATTATTTGTGATCAGGATCTCTTAAGCCCATTTTTTGAAGGAGGACCAATTTCGGAGAAATTTTAAGGAGAAGTTTTTAATGTTAAGGAGAAATTTTCTGACAGTGAGAACAATCAACCAGTGGAACAGAAGTTGCCTTCAGAAGTTGTGGGAGCTTCATCACTGGAGGCTTTCAAGAAGAGACTGGACTGCCCTCTGTCAGAAATGGTGTAGGGTCTCCTTTTTGGGTGGGTGGGGGGTTGGACCAGGTGACTTACAAGGTCCTTTCCAACTCTGTTAATCTGTATTATTATTATTATGATTAATCTGTTAATCCTTTTTCTGGAGAAGAAGGTGGCTCTTACTACCTTGGATAATTCTGTCTCTAGAATTGCAACTACTCTAACCCAGTTTATGCAGAACAATCCCCAACATATCCCCCCCCCTTTTTTGTCTCTACCTATAACCTTTTCTTCCAGCCTTCTAAAATTGGATGCCCAAATGGAAGGCACAGCACATTTTTGTCAAAAAGGAAATAAAGAATAGTCAGAAAAGGGAACAGCAAACAGGAAAAGATAAAAGTGAAAAGAAGAAGAAAAAACGGAACTAGAGGCAGAGATGGGGAGGGGCAAGACAGATCGTGAAAGGGAGGGCTTGCTCACTCACAGCTGGCTGTGACTTCTCAAAGCAGCCTGATCTTAGGAGAGTTTTGGCCAGGTTCTTCCCACAACTGGACCCGATGGTGGAACTGAAGTCCACAGCAGGCAGAAAATCTTCACCACATGAGGAAACATGAGCCCCCAGCTAGTCAGAATTCTTCTCCTGTTGCCTTTCCTCTTCATAGGTAAGTTTTCTTCTACTTCAGGAAGACACTGACCAAGATCCAGTAACTATTGCTCTAGTAACTATTCAGTTACTCCAGTAATTAGATCCAGTAGATCCAGTAACTATTGCTCTATAACTCCAGTTACTATGGCTCTAGTAACTATTACAGGGAAGGGAGATGGCAAATCATATTTCTGGGCTGGGCTGTTTCAACTCGGAGAAGAGGGCAGTGACTTGGTGAAGGCTCCCTCCATTGAAGGACAGGAACCAGATATGAGGATTAGCTTTAAAAGCAAGGCAGGCCATCTATCACATGTGGTGGTCATGCCAAAAGGCAAAAAAATTTTGGAAAATGATCCAAAAACAACTGGAAGAAATCACCACCCAGAGAGTGCCATTGAGACCAGAAACATACTTATTAGGAATACTAACAAATCACTATGAAAAAGAAATACAATATTCGATAATCCATATCCTGACATCAGCAAGAATTATATTTGCGCAAATGTGGAAATCAGAAGATACACCATTTGAGGATAAAATATTACAAAAAGTAATGGAATGTGCGGAGATAGACAGGCTTACCAAAGAAATACAAGAAAAGGAAGACACAGACTACTATCTGGTTTGGCAATGATGGTACGATTGGTTAGAGAAAAGGAAAATGGAATAAGAAATAATCAGAAGGATAGGAAGGGAGTACCAACTAAGGAAACAAAAATTAAGAAATAATTTTAAAATATTGTTAAATAAGGAAGGATGTAGATATATATATATATATATATATATATATATATATATATAGAAATATAAAAAACCGAAGTAACTTTCTTTTTTCTTAAGACTCAAGTTGCAAGACTTGATTTTAACGTATAGTTTGTCTATGTTGTGTATTGTATGTATGTATGTATGTTTTTGTTTGTCTATCTTTAATAAAAAATTAAGGAAGGCTCTTCAAGCTTGGGAACTTCAAGACTTGTAGACTTCAGCTCCCAGTATTCCCTCAGCAGGGGTCCCAACCTTGAGCACTCTGAGCAGGGGTCTCCAACCTTGGGAACTTTAATACTTGTGGACTTCAATTCTTAGAATTCCTTCAGCAGGGGTCTCCAGTCTTGGACACTTTAAGACTTCTGGACTTCAACCCCCAGAATTGGAAGTTGAAGCCCATAAGTCTTAAAGTTCCCAAAATTGAAGACCCCTGATATCAGGACAGAGAATAGAAGACTTGCTGTGTACTTGAAGGAGTTCTAGATGGGTTTGTGTCAGACTGGCTCCAGCTTTGCTCCTAGGAAAGGACAACTCTTTATTCCATTGGTATTAGAGAATACCAGTTTATTAGGGAACTGGGTGCAGCACAAATGAAGCAAGCTCTGAGGAAAATCCATGAGAAAATCATATATTGAAAGCAACCCCCAGTGTCCAAATCCCTCCCTTCTTTGGGAATAATCCAATCAGGTTCCAGTACAATGTTTTGGGAACCTGGTGTCTCTGGTGCCATTGTAAATATCTTTTCCAGAGTCGCTGTTCTTGAAAGCATGAAGATGGCTCGGCCTGGCACCTCTGGTTACTGTTAGTGTCCATAACTCCCCAAATTTCCAGCACACTTCCCCTCCCAAATGCCCCCTCCCCCCTGGTTATGGCAGTTGCTAGCGAGCTTCAAAGAAAGTGAAAATAGGCAGCTGACAGTTTGGGCAATTGGCAAAAGTAAGACAGGGAACCAGGTTGGTGCAGTGGTGAGGGCACCAGGCTAAAAACCAGCACACCCTGAGTTCTAGTTCTGCTTTGGGAAGAAAGCAGCTGCATGACCTTGGGCCGGTCATTCTCGCTCAGCCCTTGGAAGGAGGCAATGGAAAACCATATTGGAAATCTTGCCAAGAAAATGGCAGGAACTAATCCAGGTAGTCTCCAGGAGTCAAGACCGACTCAAAGGCACCCCCCACCCCCCGCTCTCCCCCAAAAGAGTAGGCCATTCTTCCAGGTGGAGATAGAATATCCAGAGTACAGACAGTCCTCAACCTATGACCTACAATTGGGACCAGTATTTTCCATTGCTAAACAAGATGGTCATTAAATCAGTGGTGCTTTGTTTGCCACGGTTGTTAAGCAAATCATTTTCATGCAGTTAAGTGAATCATGCGACTATACGTACTGTACAAATGTTACTATGCGATTTCAACAAAATCTAGGTAGCTACAACTTACACTCATTTTTTTTCTGGTCCCAATTCCTGCAGTCATAGAAAGAAAGTTTCTCACCATCTTCCTATGGTCCCTTCCCACGGTATCCTTTGGTCCAGATCAGCATTTCTCAACTTTGGCAGCTTGAAGATGTCTGGGCTTTAATCCCAGAAGGCATGGTGGCTAGGGAATTTTGGGAGTTGCAGTTCACACAGCTTCAGATTGCCAAGGTTGAAAAACACTGCACCCGACTGAACACAGAACGTAGAGTAACAGAATTGGAAGGGATCCTGGAGGCCATCTAGTCCAATCCCTTACTCAAGCAGGAGAGTCTATATCTTTTCAGACAAATGGCTGTCCAGTCTCTTCTTGAAAGCCTCCTGTGATAGGACACCCATAACTTCTGAAGGCAAGCTATTCCACTGGTTAATTGTTCTGTCATGAAATGTCTCCTTAATTCTAGATTGAATCTCTCATTGATTGGTTTCCATCCAGTGATGGGATTCAGCCAATTCACACCACTTCAGGAGAACCAGTTGTTAACTTTCTGAGCAGTTTGGCAAACTGGTTGCTGGAAGAAATCATTAGGGCAAAGAACCAGTTGTTAAATTACTTGAATCCAACCACTGTTTCCATCCATTGTTTCTTACCCTACCTTCAGGTACTTTGGAGAATTTGTTGACCCCTTCTTCTTTGTGGCAGCCACCCAAAGTTTGGAAGACTGCTATCATGTCACCCCTAATTCTACTTTTCTCTAGACTAGACTAGACTGGGAGAAGAACTTCCTCAGGTTCTTCAGACTGCACTCATTGGACACGTCCTCAGATCTCTGTATTGGCTTTGTTGCATCCATTCAACCCCAACCATTCTAGAAATATGGTACTAATGCTGCCATTCTTCTCCCTAGCCCAGGTCATGAGCCAACTGTTGGTTTGATATAATTGGGGTGTAGGCTTTACTACTCCTAGATGGCACAGTCAAGTAAATTGCCAGGGATGACAGTTTTGATGGGTCTTGCAAGACGGAGGAGCAGTTATAAGGACTGCTTTTATCTCCTTTATGGCAGTGGTGAAATGTAAAATTTGTTACTACCGATTTTTTTTTAAAAAAAACTTTTAAAAGCATTTTTTCAGCCAAAGAGATTGTAAAAAAAATGCTTTTAAAAGCCTCTGACAACCAGGCAACTCAGCTGGGATCGTCAGAGGCTTTTAAAAGCATTTTTTTTACAACCTCTTCAGCTGAAGAGGTTGTAGAAAAAATGCTGTTAGAAGAAAAAAAAAGCCTCAGATGATTGTGTGGCTCAGCTGGGCATTAGGGGTGGGGGGCAGGGATGTTTGCTACCGGTTCTCTGAACTATCCGCCGCCATCGCTACCGGATCGGGCGATCCAGTCCGAACCGGGAGCATTTCACCCCTGCTTTATAGCCCTTGTTTTCCTTTCCTGAAATGCATCAAAGCAATCTGAAGCTGGTTGCAGAAGGATGGTGGCAACTGAAAGTCACACCCTAGAAGTAGCAGGAAAAGGCAGAATGGGTGTGTGGTGGGGGAGACAAGACCGAAGGAAGAGAGAGGGAGAGAGAGGGAGGAGGAGAGGGGGAGAGAGAGAGAAGGAGAGAGGGGGAGGGAGGGAGGGGGAGTTATGGGCATCCAGTATAAAACTCCCTGGATGTCACATGCATCTCGATATCATCTTGGAAACTTCACCGATTGTGTCATGTTCATCATTTGTGCAACATTGTCGTAATGCAGGCGGGTTCCACCGCTGGCTGCAGATGCCACCCCGAACGTCTACTTGAGTTGGGAAACCAGGGCAGAGTCAAAAAGTCACAAATGATATGGGGAAGTAGCATCAACCCACAGAGGAAAGGAAAGCTGCAAGAGAGCACAATGAAGCAAAAAAAAAAAAAGAAAGAAATGAAATGAAATGAAATAACCAAAATCCTAAAACTGAGATTGAAAGTGTGATTGTTCAGGGAGTTTCCAGGAGTTGAGACTTGAGTTGGAAAGACCAGAAATCAGCTGTGTTGAGCTCAGGTAGAATGAACTCTGCTGCTGAGCGTGATTTTATATTGATGGAAGTTTCTATCTTGGTTTTTAAACTTTATTTGTTGTTGTTACCAGTTGTGAGCCACCCAGAGCTATGGTCATACAAATCAAATTCATAATAATAACAATAAAACCTCCCATACCAAAATAGAGAGGAAGTTATACATCCCTGACAGACCAGAGGATGATGTTGGTTGAGTCCCTCCTTCCCTCCCTCTCTCTCCGCCCCCGCTCTGTCTCTCCCCCTCCCCTTCCCTCTCTCTCCCTTTCTCCCCCTTTCCCCTCCCTCCCTCCCTCCCTCTCTCCCTCTCTCTTCCTCCCTCTCTCCTCCCTCTCCCCTTCTCCCTCTCCCCCTCTCTCCCCCTCTCTCTCACCTCCCTCCCCTCCCTTCCCTCCCTCCCCCTCCCCCTCCCTCTCTCCCTGTCCTCCTCCCTCTCTCTCCCCCTCCCCTTCCCTCTCTCTCCCTTTTTCCCCTCTCCCCTTTCCTCCCTCTCTCTTCCTACCTTTCTCCTTTTCTCTCTCCCCCTCTCCTCCTCCCTCCCCCTCTCCTCCTCCCTCCCCCTCCCCTTTCCTCCCTCTCTCCCCCTCCTCTCCCCTCTCTTTTTCTCTCTCCCCTCCCTCCCTCTCTCTTCCTCCCTTTCTCCTTTTCTCTCTCCCCCTCTCCTCCTCCCTCCCCCTCCCCTTTCCCCCCTCCCTCGCTCCCTCCCTCTCTCTCACCTTCTCTCTCTCTCTCTCTCTCACACACACACACATCTCCCAACCAAGATCAGAGAACACCAAGGACGCTTTTATTCTCCCATAAAGGAGAATTTATGTAGCTCAGGGTTGAAATGAAAGTGAAAGGAAATGAAAGGAGGAGGAAGACGAGGAAGAGGAGAACTGCTCGCTGAGCTTGGTTGTTTTCTGGCAGATGTTTCATGAGTCAGCTAGGTAACATCATCCTCAGTGGTAGATGGGAGAGGGTTTGTGAAGAGGAGGAGGAGGGCGAGGAGGGGGGGAGAGGAGGGGAAGGAGGAAGACAGTGGGGTCCTTGGTGGTCTCTGAACCTGGTTCTTTGCTGACAGACCTTTCATTACCCAACTAGGTAATATCATCAGTGGTAGAAGGGAGTGGGGTTTGTGGAGAGGAGGACGAGGAGGGCGAGGAGGAAGATGAGGAAGAGGAAAACTGTGGGGTTCTTGGTGCTCTCTGAGCTTGGTTGTTTTTTTGTAGATGTTTCATGACCCAGCTAGGTAACATCATCAGTGAGAGGAGGAGGAGGCGTAGAAAACAAACAAACTCAGAGAGCACTAAGGACTCTAGTTACAAACATATTGGTTAAACAGTTTTACATATTGGTTCTCCAGTCTGCAGTTCTCTCTCTCTCTCCCGCCTCCTCTCTCTCTCACCCCCTCTCTCTCCCCGCCTCCTAAAATCATTCCCACATACCAAGAGGTCAGTGAAAATGAGTTGAAATTCAGACGTAGCTTCCCTGTCCTCGACTACAGCGTTTTCATTTTAAGCATTCAACGCGCTGTTGTGTTTCTGCTTCCCATCCAGGTTCCACAGGGAATCCAGAACCGCCAAGGTCTCGGTCCTTTTCCGTCATTCAGACGCCTCCTTTTTTGAACGTATCCGAAGGGTCAGACATGACGTTGAATTGCAAAGTGGAAGGCAACGTTTCTTCAAAGTGGTTTGTAAACTGGTTGAAAATGGAGAAAAAAGAAAAGATCAACAATTCATCCCGGATTTTTGTCATTATACATGAAATGAACAAATCCAGCATTTTAATTCTTAAGTCAACTGTTGTTGATGATTCTGGAATCTATCACTGTGAAATTGGCGATTCAGGTGATTCGGAAAAGGGAAGCACAAACGTGACAATTTGGGGTAAATATGCCTATTCATTCATTCATTCATTCTAGGGAACCTTAAATTCTTTTTGCTGTTATCCATTCTATGAAAATGTAGCCGTTCAGCCAGATTTAGCCTGGCTAGGTGGCTCAGTGGATAAGACACAGCTTATTGATCAGAAAGGTCCACAGTTTGGCGGTTTGAATCTAGTACAGGTCTCCTGTGTCAGCAGGGGTTTGGACTAGATGACCTCCAAGATCCCTTCCGACTCTGTTACTGTTTTTTTAAAAAAAGATTTGGGAGAGGGTCTAATTAGTCTTGCAAAAAATGGCATGATTGATTTGCGCCTTGTATGGACTCAGAAACTATATAAAAGTAAGAAATCTGGCAAGGCATTTCAAGGCTGTAGATTAACCCTCCAGAAAAAAAACACTCACCAACCATTCCCGTGGTTTGTGCTGTGATGGCGCAGTGGTTAGAGTGCAGTACCGCAGGCTACTTCTGTTGATGGCCGGCTGCCTGCAATTTGGCAGTTAGATTCTCACCAGGCTGAAGGTGGACTCAGCTTTCTATCTTTACCCTGTTAGGGTAAAATGAGGACTCAGATTGTTGGGGGCAAGAGGCTGACTCTGTGAACCGCTTAGAGAGGGCTGCAAAGCACTGTGAAGCAGTATAATAGCAGTGCTATTGCTTCCTTCCTTCCTTCCTTCCTTCCTTCCTTCCTTCCTTCCTTCCTTCCTTCCTTCCTTCCTTCCTTCCTTCCTTCCTTCCTGTTAGAGTGCAGTATTGCAGGCTAACTCTGCCCACAGCCAGGAGTTCAAAACAGCCTTCCTGACTCAGCCTTCCATGGTGGGTAAAATGAGGACCCAGATTGTTGGGGGCAAGAGGCTGACTCTGTAAACTGGGCTATTGCCCTTCTATCAAGCCAGCCAGCCAGCCAGCCATAATGAGCACTTGCTAGAATGTAGTATTGCAAGCTGACTCTGCCAGTGCCGTTGTAACTTCAAATGGTCCCTAAGTGAACTGTTGTAAGATGAGGACTGCTCTACTCTGAAATCTGCTACCAAATTTAGCAGACCGATTTTTCCAGCAATAAAATGTTCTTAAGGGATTCACAAATTATCTGTTGCAGCAGTGTGTGTGTACACACATGTGTTTGGGGTTATAATTGTAAATCTTATGACTCTTCTCTTAATATTTTACACAATTCTATTTCCTTTGCTCCAACACAAAGCAAGGCTAAAATACAGATGCAAATTTTGATTATGATTATTATTTTTGCAGAAAAGCCCTACGTGGCTGTGAATCAGATTCCACGACACGTCAACAGAAAAGCAGGATTCAATGTCTCAATTACATGCAGTTATAGCAGAGTTGCCAATGTCAGTTGGTTGAACGTGACATGGTACAAAGACAACCAGGAGCTCAGGAACCCAAACCACGAGATATTAAAGCAGAAAGTGATTCTTAGACTACTGGATGTAGATGTAGAGGATTCGGGAAACTATGTATGTACAATCAGGATCAGAAATCGAACAGGATCAGGAAATGGAACACAAGTTCGTATCACTGGTAAGTGGCAGGAATTTTCTTTCCTGTTTTTAACATTTTTAAAAAACATTTTATTAGGTTATAAGATAAGATACAATATGCAAAAGTAAAGGGTAGAGTAGAGTAGAGTAGAGTAGAGTAGAGTAGAGTAGAGTAGAGTAGAGTAGAGTAGAGTAGAGTAGAGTAGAGTAGAGTAGAGTAGAGTAGAACAGAACAGAACAGAACAGAACAGAACAGAACAGAATAGAATAGAATTTTGGAATGAAGAATAGAGTCGAGTAGAGTAGAGTAGAGTAGAGTAGAGTAGAGTAGAGTAGAGTAGAATAGAATAGAATAGAATAGAATAGAATAGAATAGAATAGAATAGAATAGAATAGAATAGAATAGAATAGAATAGAATAGAATAGAATAGAATAGAATTCTTTATTGGCCAAGTGTGAATGGACACACAAAGAATTTGTCTTTGGTTCATAAGCTCTCAGTGTACATAAAAGGAAAAAAACACATTCATCAATAATCATAATATACAACACTTAGGGGGAAGAGAGGTGAGGAAAGGCTGGGGAAAAGAAAAAAAAACCTTGGCTTTGCTCTGTTGCCTTAAAATATACCATTAACATCAAACCTGTGGTGGATTCCTACCGGTTCGCCCTGGTTCAGGAAAACTGGTAGCAGTGGCGGTGGGAGGAGCCACCCATGTGCTCGGACGTCACCACAGGCGCTCTGCGAATGCGCAGAAGGTTCTGCGCATGCGCATAAGTGCTGCGAGTGAGTATAGTGAGCGCCCACACTCACACACTCCCAATTCCGAAGCGGTAGCGAAAGTAAGTGAAACCCACTACTGCATCAAAGCATTCTTTTTGGCCTTTGCATATTAATATAAACTAGCCATTTCTATAAGCATCTACCAATCTAATCGAAAAAACCCAAAATCAAAATATCATTTTTTTTCCACCTCAAGCACCAAGTCCAGAAGAGGTTTCCACATAGCAACAAAAGTACTTATATTCTTTTCTTTACTCAGAATGGTCAATTTAGCCATTTCTGCCAACTCCCTCAGCTTCTGCAGCCATTCGTCCACGGTGGGAATTGAAGTGTCCTTCCATTTTGGGGCGTACTTTAGACTTGCTGCTGTCAAGATGTATAAGATCAAAATTCAATTTTTTCCCCCTCCAAGTCTTTTTCCATTAAATTCAAAAGAAAAGATTCTGGTTTCATCTTTATCTTCGGTTTAAGAATTTTCTGTATTAAACTATGAATCTTACTACTCCAAAATTTCTTTGCTTTATCGCATGCCCACCATAAATGATAAAAAGTCCTGGTTTTACTTTTATTACTTAAAGGGGACATAGTGGCTCAGTGACTAAGACGCCGAGCTTGTCAATCAGAAAGGTCGGCAGTTCAGCGGTTCGAATCCCTAGTGCCGTGTAACGGGGTGAGCTCCCGTTATTTGTCCCAGCTTCTGCCAACCTAGCAGTTTGAAAGCAGGTAAAAAATCTAAGTAGAAAAATAGGGACCACCTTTGGTGGGAAGGGAACTGCATTCCATGCACCTTTGGTGTTGAGTCATGCTGGCCACATGACCATGGAGATGTCTTTGGACAGCGCTGGCTCTTCGGCTTTGAAACAGAGATGAGCACCGCCCCCTAGAGTCGGGAACGACTAGCACATATTGTGCAAAGGGAACCTTTACCTTTATAATCTTAGATAACTTATCTGGTTATTACATACTAACAATACATCATCTTATAGAAATTTTCTTTTAGATTTATTTATTTATTTTATTTGTATTAATCATATTTCTATGCCGCCCACTCTCCGAGGACTCTGGGTGGCTTACAACAATCGACAGTATACTAAATAGCATATTGCCCCCAACAATCTGGGTCCTCATTTTACCCACCTCGGAAGGATGGAAGGCTGAGTCAACCTTGAGCCGATGAGATTTGATCCGCTGATCTGCTGAACTAGCAGTCAGCTGAAGTAGCTGCAGTACAGCACTCTAACCACTGCGCCACCTCGGCTCTAGACTACATAGATTATAATTTAATGTAAATTTAAAACCCTTCATCCACATATTTTCCCATTGTTCAAGCATCACATTGTATCCAAGATTCCTTGCCCACTGAATCATACAATGTTCTACATATTCAATTTCAATAACTTTTCTATAAATCTTAGCAATAATATGTTTCATCACTTCCACACAGTAAGATTTCCAATCCATGGCAGGAATTTTCTGTGTGGTCTTACCATGCTGGTCCATAGTTTAATGTCAGGTCCAAACAACCAGATCCACACATGAGAAGGTTCAAAATTATTGATGTAGTGCTCAAGCCTACGGACAGAAATCTTTTCAGACCAACAGTTTGCAGGGTCAACAGCATTCTAGTGGGGTTTAGACTTTGTCCTCTTGTGGCTATGTAGGGATCCTAAACTGATTCCTCACCTGACTCCTTCCTCTGACTCTACCAGTCTCTCTCCTACAATTAATGAATTAACCCAGTTGCCTGCGATCCCACAATATAAACTATATATATAAGCAATACAAACTAACTAAATTAAACTACCTACCACAAACTAACTTTGTAGATTGAGTTCAACTGATACCCTGAGCCAGCAAAGTGCCAGTCTCATCTACCACCTATGTGGTAGAGTAGACCACGGTGCTGTGTTAATCGACGATAGTCCAAAATCAGGAATCTGGTAGCACTTTTCCCAACAGGCAAATTTTATTAAAAGGTATCAGCTTTCGTGAGCTATAGATCTGAGTTAGAGAAGGTGCTACCAGATTTCTTCTGATTTTATTCCAAAGGACAGCAAATTTGCATTCAAGAACAAGGCCCATTTTTGAGGCTGCTACCTGGGATCAGACTGCTAAAAATTTGGCACCAAAAAGAGTGTCTTCTCGTGCATGTCTTGCCTTATCTTATATCTTACCTTTTATCTTAACTCTTATCTCTTGTCTTGGAAGGGATCTTGGAGATCTTCTAGTCCAACCTTTTGCTCAAGCAGGAGACCCTAATACCTTTTCAGACAAGTGGCTGTCCAGTCTCTTCTTAAAAACCTCCAGTGATGAAGCACCCACGACTTCTGAAGGCAAAGCTGTTCGACCAGTTAATTGTCCTCCCTGTTAGGAAGTTTCTCCTTAATTCTAGGTTGCTTCTCTCCTTGATTAGTTTCCATTCGTTGTTTCTTATCTTTCCTTCTGGTGCTTTGGAAAATAGCTTGACCCCCTCCTCTCTGTGGCAGCCCCTCAAATATTGGTACACTGCTATCATTCATTCATTCATTCATTCATTTATTTATTAGATTTGTATACCGCCCTTCTCCTTGCGGACTCAGGGTGCTGAACAGTCAGAAATAAAAAGCAAGCTACACAAAAGTTAAAATTTTAAAAACAACTAATGCAGCTCCCGCAGGAGAGGTGTCACATGGGAACCCTGTCGCTCCCATAATCCCCTGTGCGGCTGCATTCTGCACCATTTGGAGCCTCCGGGTGCACCTCAAGGGGAGCCCCATGTAGAGAGCATTACAATAGTCCAGGCGAGAAGTGACGTCATGTCACCCCTAGTCCTTCTTTTCACTAGACTAGAGATACCCAGTTCCCGCAACCATTCTTCATATATTTTAGGAGAGGTGTATCCCACAGCTCCATTTTTGCGGGTGTCCCAGAGTTTAACTCTCAGCCTGTTCCTCTTAAACATAAAGATATGTTAATGAAAAAATAAAATGAATACATATGTAAATAAATGTGCTACTCTGCCTGGAATGTGGGCATGGGGTTATCTGTGGATAGTCAGTCAGATCAATGTTGTCATCAATATATATATAGCCACCCTCTTGCCAGAATGATCTTGAGTGGCTAACAGGACATTAAAAATAATTGCCAACAAATCCAATTATATTTGTGCATATTTAAAAAGCAGACATGCAATCTGGTCGCCTCATAGCTGCCTGTAGAAATGTCAAATTTGAAACCAGAAGCAGGAAGCACCGAGAGAGCAATTTACTGAACATGATGGGGAAGAGTTTTTGCTGAATGGCTATGTTCTCTCATGAAGACCAGGAAATGTAAAAAAAAATAATAATAATAATTATAGGAATTATTGAGCTCTGCAAGAAAGACTCACAATCTAATTTCACTTCTCTGTTTTCATGATTCAGTTAGCATACTATGGGTTCTCCCGGAGAAGGTGGTAGAGTTGAGATTAGCCTCTTAAAAGACTTAGGGAAAGAAAAAAAATGGTAGACGTAGTAGATCAAAGAGTGAATTTTTCTGTGAACAATCTGGAGCAATCCAGAAATGTAGGCATTATAACACACAGCTTCACAGTCATATATGGGGTGTTGTCCCACCTCCTTGGAAGCTTCATCAGAGGTCTCATAGAAAACCCAAATGCTATAAGAGCTAAGTGCTGGAAGCTAATCAAGCTTGGCCATGGATTTCAGCGGGTAGTTTTGACCTAATCACTTCATGTAAGCCAGGGGTCTCAAACTCGATTTCATTGAGGGCCACATCAGGGTTGTGTTTGACCTCAGACACAAACACCGGGGTGGGCGTAGCCAGGCCAACTCGATATCACTCATGTCGGGGGCGCCTGTGGTAGCCCGAGTGGTCTGCTAGAGAAAACAGGCTCCCAAGCTCCGTTTTCAACTGCAACCGTTTCCTGCAACCATCTGCCGGTGAAAACAGAGCTCAGGAAGGCCTCACGTGGCCCTCCCAAGCTCCATTTTCGCTGGCAGAGGCACTGCGGGCTGGTCCTTTGCTGTTTCCAGGGTGGCCCCATAGGCCAGATCTGATCCCTCAGACTTTGAGTTTGACACCCCTAATGTCGGCCATCTTGTGTCCCAGCATGTCCAACTCAAACCTGCAGATGGAGGTGTCTCACGAATGTAGCCTGTATCAACCCAAACTTCTCATTTAGGCTTTCTTTGGCCCTTGACTTGAGTTGCACCCCAAGGTTGCTGAAATTATTGTCCTTTTTTCTCCCCCTTCACAGCTGCAAATCTATTGATGATCCAGTCACCACCTTCCATCCAGACAACAGAAGGGGAAAACCTCACTATGGACTGTAGAGTTCAGGGGAAGGAATCCAAATACCTCCGTCTTGTTTCATGGTATAAGATTGCCTCTGATGGACAGAAGAGCTTAATGACCCATGGAACTGGTGTTTTGAACGACCGAGCTTTTCTGTTTTTGAGGAACATCAAACAGGAGGACTCTGGAAACTATATCTGTGAAGTTGATAAATATGGCCAGGGGACCGGAACTAGGGTGACAATCCTTGGTAAATAGAACAATTTTCTCCCCTTCCTATGGGAATGATCCACAGTTTGTGGTTTAGCATGTCTGGGGAACCCAGGTCATTGTAGGTTCTCCTAGAAATTGTTGACTATACCATAACTTCGACTAGGAGATGTTTAGGTAGCCTAAACCAATCAGACTGGAGCTTAATGAACCTGATTGCATAGATTTCTCTCCAGATTTCATTGATTTCTCCCTAAATAGATCTGATATATCTGGTATGGCTGTGTTACAAATTTGCCTCTCACAGAGAACGTTGGCATGGAAACCAGAGCATGTTGTGATGATGTTGTGCAAATAACTTAGGCAACAGTATTAGCCTAAGACTGTGATGGTGAACCTATGGCTCGTGGGCCAGAAGTGGCATGCAGAGCCCTCTCTGCTGGCATGTCCGCCGTCGCCCCAGATCAGATCTCCATGGCGTTTCTTTCGTGAGCTTCGGTGTCCCTGCAAACGACGAAACAGAAGCTCATGAAAGAAAGAGATCTTCCCTCTTGCTGCTCTGTCAGCGTTGGGATGCCCCACCTCTCGCCAGCCAGCTGGTCTTTAGGTCTCTGCTGTGCATGGATTTATGTTGGCGTGTGCATGCGCAGATGTTGGCACACACACGTTTGTGCGCGCACGCACACCTTTCAGTTTGGGCATGCAGTGTTGATAGCATGACTACCCAGGAGAAAATACAGGACACAGAGGTTTTGTTATTACAAACAGTGGTTTATATAAAAGATTTCTACATATAGATATACACGTGGTAGGCACATACCAGGCAAGCAGTCAATCTTCAACGCTTCATGGAGAGCTACAATGCAGATAGAACACAATGCAGGAGAGTGATACACGAGGAGAGAGAGAGATGCCCTCTAATGGCCTCCCTTATATAGACAGCTTCTTAAAGGGGCAATAACCCTGCTGACTCATCCTCGGTGGTCCACATCCTTACAATGGCTGGTCAGCTTTAAATTTGCAATACACTGACAGCGCTTGTGCAGTTTGGGCGCTCAGTGTCCATAAGGTTCACCATCACTGGCCTAAGATGTGGGATGGGGTGTGGGAGATCGGGGGTCTTCACTGAGAGTTTCATATTTTTTTCTCCCTTTCCCCCACTCCCAGGATGTTGAGTTTGCAATTCTAAGAGTATCTCTGGAGCAAGGAGTACAGGTAGTCCTCGACTTACAACAGTTCATTTAGTGACCGCTCAAAGTTACAACGGCACTGAAAAAAGCGACCAATGACCGTTTTCCCACTTACAACCATTGCAGCATCCCCCTGTGGTCATGTGATCAAAATTTGGATGTTTGGCCACTGACTCACATTTATGATGGTTGCAGTGTCCCAGGGTCATGGGACCCCCTTTTGCGACCTGCAACAAACGAAGTCAACAAGGAATCAGGATTCACTTAACAACCTAACAACTATAGTGATTCACTTAACAACTGTGGCAAGAAAGGTCGTAAAATGGGGAAAAATTACTTCTGTTGGTTAGCAACAGAAACATTGGGCTTGACTGTGGCCGTAAGTCAAGGACTGCCTGTAGATAAGAGCTTCTCTTCAGAGGCTGTCCATTATTACCAGCTCATTTTGTGTTGCTTGTTTAAGCAGGACGTGAGAAGCCGTCGCAGATCACCAACATCAATGGTGACGGCAGTCAACCAGGCCCACCCCAACAAAATATCGACAGTGGAATCGGAATCCCTGTGGGAGTTGGAGTAGCCGTGGGCACCCTCATCTTCTTGCTGCTTCTCGGAGTCCTGGTGTGGAGATCCAAGAGGAAACATAAAGGTGCGACCGTCTTCCAGAGCTGTCCTTTCAGACTGTTCTGACCAAGGGTCCTTAGATAGTATAAAGCACAATCTTAATCCTGCAAAATTTCTTTTATTTATATGACTGTAAATTACTTTCATTTACAGTCTGCAAGGCTTGATAAACAGTCTTTCAGGGGAAGGTTATTAACACCCACCTATCTCATGTGGAACACTGCCAAAGAGCTAATTTCCAGACGCAGGGCAAGGCCAAACTTGGCACAGAGTCACAAACAGAATTTTCAAATCTTGAATCAGCCAGATGTACTAATTGCTTCCTGCAAAAGCTGACATCCCGTTCGCTCTTCTTTTATGTCTTATGGGAGGGGTCAATCATTTCCAAGCCCGACTCCCAAGTCGATCCTACTATCTTAATTGTTCTTGCCATCTGGCAGCTCTGAGCATGTGCACAATGGGACCAGGCTCCGGCTGTTCTTCTGCCTTGCTGCTGTCAGACTCCGGAGGCTGCACATAACTATCAGATGGCCTTGGCCCCCACTCTGTCTCTGATGCAGAGCCATCGTCCAAGCTTTCCCCAGTCCCCAGGACTGGCCTACGTTCCTCCCCAACCTCCTCACTGTCTGACTCTGCTGCTAGTTCTGCTGGCTGCTGGCAGGCCACAACACAGAGTTTTCATTCTGCATGTGTGGGCCAGGCTAAACCCAGGGGGATGAGATGTTCCCTCAAGTCTCCTGGGTCCATGTTGTAAAGCAGGGGTCTCCAACCTTGGCAACTTTAAAACTTGTGGACTTCAACTCCCAGAGTTCCTCAGCCAGCAAAGCCCCCACTTTAAGACTTGTGGACTTCAACTCCCAGAGTTCATCAGCCAGCTTTGCTCTGGGACTTGAAGTCCACAAGTCTAAAACTTGCCAAGGTTGGAGACCAGGGGTGAAATCCAGCAGGTTCTGACAGGTTCTGGAGAACTGGTAGCGGAAATTTTGAGTAGTTCAGAAAACCAGCAAATACCACCTCTGGCTGGTCCCAGAGTGGGGAGGGAATGGAGATTTTGCAATATCCTTCCCTGGATATCATTCCCTGAATGGGGATTTTGCAGTATCCTTCCCCTGCCACACCCGCCAAGCCACGCCCACCAAGCCACACCACACCCACCAAGCCACGCCCACAGAAGCGGTAGTAAAAAAAATTGGATTTCACCACTGGAGACCCCTGTTGTAAAGGGCGTTAAAGGGTGATTACCAACAGTTTCAATTGCACCTAGATGCCCTCACGGACGAGAGAAACAAACTCACCAGGCTGAAATTTGACAGAGTCATGAAGTGAAGCCGCAACCAATTTATTGTAAAATATGTTCTAGAAAGAGTGGGGTGACTAACAAAGTAGGCGCACCCAGGAATAGATTTATCAGCTTTTTATTCACTCCCCCAGAATGACACGTCCCTCCCTTGCAGCCCCCTTTGACAAAGACTACGTGATCACAATATTTCCTCTCTCCCTGATCTTCCTCATGTTTTTTCTATCTCCCCACCTTTTCCCTGCCCAGTTCCCCTTTTTCCGAGAGTACCTTTCCCCCTTTTTAGATTGGGTTCTTAACCTTCAGTTCCTGTTTCCTGATGACCACAGCAGCACAAGCATAATAAATGGAGGAAAGCAGTTAATTTCTCTACTATGTACACACTGTGTGGTTAAAACCGTCGGCTAGTCTTAAAGTCTAAAAATTAGAGATTAGAGAATCTCTATTAGAGAACAGAGATTCTCAGTCATCCAGGTCATGGTTATCTCAAAGATGCTTTTTCAGGAGGCGACTGGACTTCCTTGTTTTTCATTTTGAA
This sequence comes from Masticophis lateralis, assembly GCA_030761175.1. Taxonomy (NCBI): domain Eukaryota; kingdom Metazoa; phylum Chordata; class Lepidosauria; order Squamata; family Colubridae; genus Masticophis; species Masticophis lateralis. Next base: position 23,148,333 of record JAUDYJ010000010.1, read on the forward strand.
GGCGTTTTGCTTCTCATCCAAGAAGCTTCTGCAGCTCTGACTGGATGGTGGGGAATGGAAGGATTGATATTCCTTGCAGACAGCTGGTCATTTGCATCTATTTTGAGGGTCGTTGAAGCACTGGGATGTTTATGACCTGGATGACTGAGTTTCTGTACATACTTTTAGCTGTACAATTTGGGATGAACACCCTTCGAATGGTGTGGGAGTATGTTCGTCCCCATCCCACACACACACACTCAGACAGACAGCCGGGGGTTAAATAAATTGGCAGGCAACCAATTAGTCCGATAAGATGCTTGGCAGCAATTCCAACAGCTGCTTGCCAAGAACTTTATCAACAAACAAAAATATCCACAGTCAGAATTGTCCGAATATTTCCAAGGCCCAGATTGCTGTTTTCCAGAGATGCAATGTGACTCAAAAGAATTAGTTTTGTCCGTCACAGAATCTGAATGATTAACTCACCCCCTTTTATAGCCTGTGGGGTGTGGTCCAGTGAGTCAGCTAATCACGGGCACGCCTTTTCTTCTGTTGCACGCACCTGTCTCTGCGACGCTGGCGAGGGTCCAGCCAAGACTCATTACCCTCAGCACTGTAAACCTGTGGCTGCGGGGACGTGCTTGGCTCTGGGCCTATCTCTTGCCCTTCAGTGTCCTCCGGAGGCATTGCCAGAGAGGAGGGTCCTGGAGAGGGAGGCCTTGCCAACTCCTCTCCCTCACTCTCAGAATCCTCTCCTGCTGATGACACAGGCTCAGGCAACGGAGCCACAACAGAGTAGTCCTTGCAGACAGCTGGTCATTTGCATCCTTTTAGAGGGTCATTGAGGCCACTTGGAGGTTTTTCTGTGTCCTCAGGGTCACTTGAGTTGTGCTCCTGGTTCCTGTAGTCTGCAATTTTTTTCCCCTCTGGATATCCCTTCCTACTCCCACCCCATTCCAAGGGTGTTCATCCCAAATTGTATGGCTAAAAGTCTGTAGAGATGCTCAGTGATCCAGGTCATGGTTGTCCCAAAGGGGCTTTTTTTTCAACTGGACTTTCTTGTTTTTTCTTTTGAAGATGTTTTGCTTCTCATCCAAGAAGTTTCTTCAGCTCTGAGAGGATAGTAGGGAATGGAAGGATTTAATGCCTTCTTTTTAGAGAGGCATTGAGGCCACTTGGAGGTTTATCTGTGTCCTCAGGGTCACCTGAGCGGTGCTCCTGGTTCCTGTAGTCTGCAATTTTCCCCCAAGTCTGCTTCTTCAGACTTGGAATGGTGTGAGAGTAGGAATGGATTTCCAAAGGGAAAAACAGTGCAGAACTAGGATCATCACTCAGTCTTCTGAAGACGAGGACCAGAGGAGGCAGGATAGCCATGTTCCAATATTTGAGGGGCTGCCACAGAGAGGAGGGGCTCAAGCTATTCTCCAAAGCACCTGAAGATCAGACACGGAATAATGGACGGAAACTGATCAAGGGGAGATTCAACCTGGAAATAAGGAGAAATCTTCTGACAGAGAAAACAATCATGGAACAGAAGTTGCCTTCAGAAGTTGTGGGAGCTTCATCACTGGAGGCTTTCAAGAAGAGGCTGGACTGCCATCTGTCAGAAATGGTGGAGGGTCTCCTGCTTGGGTGAGGTGGGGGAGTTAGAATAGCTGACCTACAAGGTCCCTTGCAACTCTGTTAATTGACTCCTTCATGACAATTCTTGAATGTCGTTGAGGAATAATGTTTTGTTTTCCTCTTTATTTCACTTGCGTAGGAGCTTCAGAAAATCCTTTGGAGGCTGAGCCTACAGTAGCCGAAGAAGCCAAAAAGGTAAACCAAATGACTACTTCATCATGAAGTCACACCGGGGTCCCTGTACTTGGCATTTACTGTGTGTTTAAATACTTTTGGGGTTTATTTAAAAATATTTTTTCTTGAATGTTTTAATAGCAATACAGGTAGTTCTTGACCTACAACCATTGATGGAGTGACTGTTTGAAGTTACGACGGCAGGGACAAAAGTGATTTCTGACTGTTTTTTCCACCCTTATGACGGTTGCAGCAACCTGAGGTCACGTGATCAAAATTCAACCTCTTGGCCACTGACTCATATTTATGACCGTCACAAGTGTGACCGTTAAGGTGGTCATGTGATCACCTTTGGTGACCTTCTCACAAGATGGATCTTGTTGAGATGGGTAAACTTACTTTTTTGATTAGAGAAAAGACAATATTGATCTTTATTGCTGTCCGAAAACATCTGATGGGCTTTTTATGCAAAATGAAAATAACGAATTTGTGGTTTTGACAGGATAAATTATAGAAAGGAGAGAGTCATATTGTTGCTTCATAGAGAGAAATGTTAAAATATAATTGTAATGACTGTGAAGAATATAGGGAGCCAATTCTTCATAGCTTTTTCTTTTTTTCTCTCTCCTTTTTTCCTTTTAGCTTTTTCTTTTTTTTTTAGTTTTATTAGTTTTTTTCTTTTCTCCTCTCCCACCTTCACCCACATCTTTCTTTTACTTTTTTTTTGAACAGAGTGTTGGTTGTTTCTTATTTTATACAATTAGTCAAATTCAAATACATTTTACTCAGTTACAATTTTTGTCAATATCGTCTTTCCCCCTTTCCTTTTCTTGAATATACCTCAGTATTTCTATACTTGCATACATAAACATCTTCATTTATCCCTAAATTCTAACTTTACTATTTGTACATATTTATCCTCTTTTATTCTTAAACAATTCATTCTTTTTCTTAATATATTTATGTTTGTTTATTCAGAGCTGCCTTTCTTCCACTTCATCTTTTTTTTTATTGTACAACAATCTTTCTCCTCAAACCTAGCCTCTCCTTCTCCTTCCAACATTTTTCCCCACCTTCTTCTTTTCTCTACTTCCCCTTCCCTTTCCCTTCTCCTCCTCTTTTTCTCCCTGTCTTACCTTCTCTCCTACTTTGCTTTCCCTTCCCTTCCTTCCTCCCTACTCTTCAATCCCTCTCTCTCCTTCCTCCTCCCTTCCAATTCCTTCATCTCTCTCTGTTGCTGTATTCATTTTCAATTTAATGTTTCCCATTAAAGTCCAGGCAGCCCCGACCCCTTATCTTTTTAATTATTAACAATAGCCTTTTCTATTATTTCTCCCCTTTTTTGTTTTCACTGCTCTATTTCAATTTCTGGTCATTCTTATTACAGTTAATCCTCCACTAATGACCACAACTGACCACAACTACAAGAGCCTGAGTAGCGTAGGGGGCTAATGCCTCCTATTAAAGGCAGCAATTAAGATCCAGCTGCCTGAAATTTCTGCGAGTTCAATCCTAGCCAGGCTCAAGGTTGACTCAGCCTTCCATCCTTTCTAAGGTAGGAAAATTGAGGATCCAGTTTGTGGGGGCAATAAACTGACTTTGTATAAAATATACAAAAGTATGAAGGCTATTGCTTAATGCACTATAAGCCGCCCTGAGTCTCCGGAGAAGGGCAGCATATAAATCAAATTTTAAAAAAAGAAACAACTGAGCCCAAAATTTCTGTTGCTAAGTGAGACAGTTGTTAAGTGAACCTCTGCCATTATTAAGTTATTAACACGGCTGTTAAGTGAGTCCGGCTTCCCCATTGACTTTGCTTGTCAAAAGGTCGCAAAAGATCGCATGACCCACAGGACACTGTGACTGTCATAAATGTGAGTCAGTTGCCAAGCAGCTGAATTATATTTTTTAAAAAAAATTATAATTTTATTAAAACACATATTTGACATTTACACAACATACAACATATAAATATCTTTTCATTTTTAAGCATTGTTTCATAGTGGTCTTCCATTTTCTACTTTATTCTTTTCCCCCTATATCTTAACCTATTACTTCTTCTTCCCCTCATTTTCCTTTTTCCCCCTTCCCCTTATAGAGATCTATGTATTTTAATTATATCTTTAATATTATACATTTCTACATTCATGTTATATACATTTTTATTCCACTCCATACATTTGTTATATATATATTTTGTGCTTCTAATCTTCTCTCCTTATAATTATTATTCTTTATTTCTAGTCTTGAGCAAATTAAAAGTCCTACAGTATATTAGCCTCTTTCTAGCTATCCAGAATCTTTCCATTGTGTAAAATATTAAAAAGGTAAAGGTTACCCCTTGCACATATGTGCTAGTCGTTCCCAACTCTAGGGGGCAGTGCTCATCTCCATTTCAAAGCTGAAGAGCCAGTGCTGTCCAAAGATGTCTCCGTGGTCACATGGCCGGTATGACTCAATGCCAAAGGCGCACGGAACGCTGTTACCTTCCCACCAAAGGTGGTCCCTATTTTTCTACTTGCATTTTTTTGGGGGACAAGTCACAGGAGCTCACCCTGTTATACGCGGCACTAGGGATTCGAACCACTGAACTGCCAATCTTTCAATCGACGAGCTCAGCATCTTAGCCACTGAGCCACCGTGTCCCTTTTGTGTAAAATACTCATCGCTTATTTTAAAGGTTGTAAATGTTTACCACCTGTTCCTGTTTTAGCCTTTTTAATAGCTTCTTACTTTTATAGGCCCATTCAACATTTGCTTGGTTCTCTGTGATTTTTGGGAAATTGAAATTCTGTTTACGTAAATGTTCACCTAGAAATATTTCTTGACCTGTATAGTACAGTATCGATGAAACTCTTTTCGCACCTTTGTATTATCTGTCATCACATCTGTCTTGTCAGTTAGAATCGCCTGATTTTTGTTCTCTTTTCGTAAGTCATGTGCCCATCATTTCCCCGATTTATTTTCAAAGTCAAAACGTCCTTGTTTTGCATAATTCAGCTTTATTTCCATCTCAGACAGGGTCAATATAGTTAGTTGCTGCTGTAGAAGTCTGATTTGGTGACTAATAGTTGTTCTTTCTGGACAGTTTCAAATAATTTTTCCTTTTTTTTTCAACCTATCCAAAATCGCTTGTATTTTCTCTTGCCTTTTTTCTTTAAAACTCATTATTACGTTGTATAAAACATCCTCTTGCAAACTCTTGGCTTGCACCCTAAAAAATTCTGACTTCTGTGTCTTTATTAAGAACAGAACAGAATAACAGAGGTGGAAGGGACCTTGGAGGTCTTCTAGTTGAACCTCCTGCTCAGACAGGAGACCCTATACCATTTGAGACAACTGGCTGTCCAGTCTCTTCTTCTTAAAAGCCCCCAGTAATGGAGCACCTACAACTTCTGGAGGCCAGCTATTCCACTGGTTAATTGTCCTCACTATTTGGAAGTTTCTCCTTAATTCCAGGTTGCTTCTCTCCCTGACTAGTTTTCATCCATTGTTTCTTCTCTTGCCTTCTGGTGCTTTGGAGAATAATTTGACTCCCTCTTCTTTGTGGCAGCCTCTCAAATACTGGAATACTGCTGTTATGTCATCCCTGGTCCTTCTTTTTTCAACGCTAGATCTATCCAATTGAGGTTATTCTCAAAAAATTCTTTTAACTTCCTTTTGCAATTTTCTATTGTTTCCTTTCATAGCAACATCTCTTTCCATCCGCACCTAAAAGAGCTATGTTTTTCCTTTTTTTAAAAAAAATTGATTTATATGTCGCCCTTCTCCGAAGACTCAGGGCATCTTACAATGTGTTAAGCAGTAGCCTTCATACTTTTGTAAATTTATACAAAGTCAGCTTATTACCCCCACAAACTGGGTCCTCAATTTACCTACCTTAAAAAGGATGGAAGGCTGAGTCAACCTTGAGCCTGGGGAGATTCAAACATGGAGTAATTGCAGACAGCTGGATGTTAATTAGGGTGCTTAGTCTGCAGAGCTATCCAGGCTCCTTTTAAAAGTTTTAAAATCCCTGAACTGTGGTCTGAAAAAGTCTTTGGTGAGGACTCTGCTATGTGAACATTAGTAGCCAAAGTCTTAAACATCCAAATCATGCTTGGAAAAAAAAAAGTCATATCTTTCAGGAACATTAATATTTTCTTTTCAGTCCCTATTTTTATATCTCCATCAAATTCCAAATTATCCATCGAATCAAAAAGAATCTCTGGTACTTTGCCTTTTGTATTTTTAATATTTTAATTTTTTCCCCCTCAGAGCTTCTATCTTTCTGCTGGGAAATCCCCCCATTCCAGAAAGCACTGATTTTCATACAGTATTTGCATACTTTTGCAATTCTAAAAGAACATTGACCTCTTGTAACACAGTTGGGCACCAGGAGCAGCCTTAATATTATGCAACTAATGAATGCCCGTCAGGCCTATGAGGTAGTCCAGACAAGAAGCACACCCAGCAGTAATAGCTTTATCCTTGTAGTAAAGTTATGTTGACAGAATCTTGCAAGTACATTTCTTCCTGGCTGGGTAGCACAATGGGTCAGCAGTTAAAGACACCGAGTTTATCAACTAGAAAGCTGACAGTCCAGAGTTCGAGACCAGTGGTGGGTTGCTTTTGGTTCTCACAAGAACCGGTAGTAAAAAGTTCCAAGAACCGGTAATAACATTGGCTGGCCACACCCCGGCCCGGTCGCCACTCGCTTACCCCACCTCATCAGAGGCTTTTTTAAAAAAAAAACTTTTAAAAGCATTTTTTCTACAACCTCTTCAGCCAAAGAGGTGGTGAAAAAAATACTTTGAAAAGCCTCTGACGATCCCAACCGAGTTGCCTGATCGGCAAAGGCTTTTCAAAGCATTTTTTTCTGCAACCTCTTAAGGTTGTAGAAAAAATGCTTTTAAAAGTTAAAAAAAAAAAGTTGGACACGCCCACCCAGTCATATTACCCCCCACCAAGCCATGCCCACAAAATAAGCCACACCCACAGAACTGGTAGTAAAAAAAACTACCCACCCCTGTTCGACACCCAAGTGTTACATGGTGGAGTGAGTGCCCGTCTTTGCCTAGCTAGCTCCTGCCCACCTAACAATAGCAATAGCAGTAGCACTTAGACTTATATATCACTTCACAGTGCTTTATAGCCCTCTCTAAGTGGTTTACGGAGTCAGCCTCTTGCCTCCAACAATCTGGTTCCTCATTTTACCCACCTCAGAAAGATGGAAGGCTGAGTCAACCTCTTGAGCCAGTCAGAATCGAACCCTTGGCAGTGGGCAGAATCAGCCTGCAATACTGCATTCTAACAGGAAGGAAGGAAGGAAGGAAGGAAGGAAGGAAGGAAGGAAGGAAAATAGCAATAGCACAGACTTATATACTGCTTCATAGTGCTTTATTGTGCTCTCTAAGCAGTTTACAGAGTTAGCATCTTCCCCCCAACAATCTGGGTCCTCATTTTACCGACCTTGGAAGGATGGAAGGCTGAGTCAACTTTTGCGCCGGTGAGAATTGAACTGCTGAACTGCAGCCAGCAGTCAGCAGACGTAGCTTGCAGTACTGTATTCTAACCACTGCGCCACCATGGTCCTTCCTTCCTTCCTTCCTTCCTTCCTTCCTTCCTTCCTTCCTTCCTTCCTTCCTTCTTCCTTCCTTCCTTCCTTCCTTCCTAGCAGTCCGAAAGCAAGTAGATAAATAGGTACCATTTTGGTGGGCAGAAAACACCCGTGATGTCATGTTGGCCACATGACTGCGGAAATGTCTTTGGATGGCACTAGCTTAATGGCCTTGAAATGGAGATGAGCCCCTTGAGTCAGCATCAACTCTACAAATTTTTTTTTTGCCACAGTTTGTAAGTGGTTGCCAGTTGTTAAATTAATCCCTGCAGTTGTTAAGCAAATCATGTGGTCATTAAATGAATCCAGATTCTCTCATTGACTTTGCTTGTTGGAAGTTGACTGGGAAGTTACAGATGGGGATCACATGACCCCAGGACACTACAGTTGTTATAAATGCACACCAAGCACCTGAATTTTGATCACATGACCAAGAGGATGCAACGACGGTTGTAAGTATGAAAAAGGGACCGGTCACCTTTTTTTAGTGCTGCTATAATTTCAAGCAATCACTAAACAAATGGTTGAAAGTCAAAGGCTATCTGTATATGCTTGGAACCCTTTCACTCTCTATGTTTGTAGTAATGGCTGCCTTCGTACAATATGTGAAGCTTAATTCATTTTAATTTTCTGTAGGGTTTTGAAGGGAACAAAGAGAGAAGGGTGATTATAGTAATGCCTTACTTCAATTCTGGGTATTTGCGTGGTTTATCATTCATTGCATAAACCCCAAAAGGGGATGAATTTACTATAAAAAAGATGTTGAGACTCTAGAAAGAGTGCAGAGAAGAACAACAAGGATGATTAGGGGACTAGAGGCTAAAAAATACAATGAATGGTTGCAGGAACTGGGCATGGCTAGTCAAGAGAAGAGAAGGACCAGGGGAGACAGGAGAGCATCTTCCAATATTTGAGGGGCTGCCCCAGAGAGGAGGGGATCAAGCTATTTTCCAAAGCACCCGAAGGCCAGGCAAGGAACAATGGATGGAAACTGAACAAGGAGAGATTCAATCTGGAAATAAGATTTTTTCTGACAGTGAGAACAATCAATTGATGGAACAGAAGTTGCCTTCAGAAGTTGTGGGAGCTTCATCAGTGGAGGCTTTCAAAAAGAGACTGGACTTCCATCGGTCAGAAATGGTGTAGGTTCTCCTGCTTGGGTGGGGGTTGGACTAGATGACCTACATTACAAGGTCCCTTCCAACTCTGTTCTATGTATATACAAGTCATGTGACCCATTCTTGTAATGTCTGCTTCTGACAAATGGTCTGTGAGAGCCGGTTTCCTTGTGGAGTCTTAGAACCAGAGGTAGGTTTCAGCAGGTTCTGACCAATTCTGAGGAACCAGTAGTGGAAATTTTGAGTAATTCGGAGAACCGGTAGTAAAAATTCTGACTGGCTCCGCCCACATCTATTTTCTGCCTCCCAAGTCCCAGCTGACCAGGAGGAAATGGGGATTTTGCAGTATCCTTCCCCTGCCACACCCACCAAGCCACACCACCAGAGGTGGGTTTCAGCAGGTTCTGACCAGTTCTGGAGAACCAGTAGCGGAGATTTTGAGTAGTTCGGAGAAATGGCAAATGCCACCTCTGACTGGCCCCGCCCCCATCTATTCTCTGCCTCCTGAGTCCCAGCTGATTGGGAGGAAATGGGGATTTTGCAGTAACCTTCCCCTGGAGTCAGGTGGGAATGGAAATTTTACGGTATCCTTTCCCTGCCATGCCCACCAAGCCATGCCCACAGAACCGGTAGTAAAAAATTTTGAAACCCACCACCGCTCAGAACTCATGATGGTTTTTGTTCCTGTTTAGAGAACTTGCTGTTTTTAAGATCACAGTTAAAATCCCCTTCTCCTTCTTCTGTCCCTGCCTTCCTAACAGCACACTTTGACCAGGCAAATGAGCGATGTGACATATGCTGACATCAGATTCCACAAAAAGGAAGCTCAATCTGATACTGAAGTTGTGTATGCAGAAGTGAGATTGGGCACAAAACGGCCTGACCACAGAGACAGAGGCACCCAGCCTGCAGGCCTTCACTGAGAGAAGAGGACAGGAGAAGGTATTGAGAGATGAGTTGTCTTCGGATGTTCCTGAGATATGTCCTACCATGAAACTGATGGTTCCTTTCAAAGTCTGTTGCCTTGACAAGTCTTCACCTGTTTATCCACAAATGGAAGAATTGCAGTCTGCCTCCCCTTTCTCGTTTCAGTAGAGATAGACAACCCTGTCTTCTAAACTGAAGCCATCATGGCTTATCTAGACATAATGTCTTCCAGACGAGAGCATTCTCTTGAAAGGATCATCTTTGCTTGAGCACCTGGAAGGCAGCTTAGGTCACAATCGTGTCCACTGGGGTGAAAGTCTCTCTTTTTTTATATTCTTATTGCTTCTGAGGTTGACAATTGAAAACCCTCGTAAGCCTTGAATGGGACTTTAAGGTGTGCAAAAATACAGAAGAACACAAGGTGGCAGAAAAGAGCAAGGAAAGAAAAAGCTAAGAAATTCTGTCTCCATCTAGTGGTTATCTGAATTTCTGCATCCAACCTCTTGGAGACCAACACAATAACAATATGGCAACTGAACATTTCCCAGACCTGATCATTTCTGCTAGAAATTCTCTCAAGGGATGCATGCATCCCCTCGGAAGTGATCTCTTTGCAGATCAACACACTGGGAACGATTGAAGGGAGCAGGAAGTGAGACTTAGAGCAACTGTTGGCAAGTTTCTTCTTTTCTGACACGCGTCCTTTTCTTTTTCTTTTTCTTTTTCTTTTCAACACCCTCTTCTCTTTCTTCTCACCTCTGCAAGAGAACTGAATACAACATATGCTGAAAAGAAAGTCACATTTTCCAATGGGTGGGGAGGGGGGATTTGCATTCATAACAGTTTTGGAGTTGGGGGCAGGAAGAGGATAATTGGAGATGCCCAGTTGGATTGTTGACAGATTGTCCATCTTGCTGTGTTAGTGGTAGCATGGCAAAAACGTGGATTCTCATATCAGGAAAATTGTTATGAGGGGAGCTAATTTATAGTAATTTTCACAATGCTTTTTAAATTGTAGTAGTTGGCTGGAGCAGAGAGGCCTTGCCTTTTGGGCTTTCTGTGGTTATGTCTGCTTTTAAGTAATATTTCCTCAACCTCAACCTCTGCAATAACCATTATCTTTATAACCTCCCAGTTAGATTACTGCAATATGCTCTACATGGGGCTGCCCTTGAAGACCATGCAGAAACTTCAACCGATGCAAAATGTGGCTGCATCAGTAATAAATGGTACTGGCTACATGGCACATGTAACACATTTGTTCTGTGATCTGCCTGGCTGCCAGTATGTTTCTGGGTCACCCTTAAAGCCCCACATGACTTGGAACTGGTCTATCTGAGGAGACTCCAAGAGTCTCTACCCATTCAATTCGATGGAGCAGATTGGGCACACTGCGGATTCTGTCAGCCAAAGAGCGTCAGCTGGCAGGGACTAGAAAATGGGCCTTTTTTGCAGTAGCCTCTGCTCTGTGGAAAATATCCTCCTCTTGGAAATTAGATTTACCTTTTGAAAGGCTCTAAAAACTTTGCTATATTGTATACCCAACCTGGGGCTCGGACTATGTTAATGGACCCATGTCTTGACTTTACTGTTAGTTGATTAATTATCTCAGCTGCTGTTCATATTTATTTTCTGGATGTTTTTTATTGTCTTAGCGTTTTGAATTAATTATTTTAATTGTTCTACAGTTTTAGAAATATTTAGAAATGTTTTAGAAAAATAAGCCATTCAGAGTCACTTAATCAAGTGACTAAATGGGTGTTGGGTGACTAAATGAATGAATGGATGGATGGATGAATAAATGGATGGATGGATGGATGAAGAAATGAATTATTATGGGGATAATGATTAGGAGGAAACTTACAAGGTACGTTTAGAGAGATAAAGGCTACAACGCACTTTGAAACATCCTCAAAACATCTATATATAGTTTTGTATGACTACGAACCACTTACTAGGGGAAAAAAGTGGGTTAATAAAGCAATATTAATAACTTGTGTGTTGCGAAAGTCATTAATTTGCACATTTAGCTAGGAACATAGCTGAGCAATACTGAAATCCATCTATTGGAAAGACACCCCTAACTTCTCCATTTGAACTGGAAGCCCGCAACAGGATATCAGAAGGCGGACTCTGGTTGAAGTCAACTCGTGGGATGGGTGTGACACTAAGTGTGTAACGTTTACACTTATGCTCTGATTTCAGCAAATGGCACTGGACTCCCAGGAGCGATGGGCAGAGTCTCAGAAACTGTGTTGGTTTTCTTTTCAGAATCCCCCTTTCCATCCCTACATTAGCTACAGGTAGTCCTCGACTTATGACCACAGTTGAGGTCTGAATTTCCATGGATAAGCAAGGCAGTTGTTTGGTGAGTCATGGGCAATTTTACAATCTTTCGGCAGGATTATTAAGCGAGTCACTGCCAGTTGTTTTTTTTAAATTATTATTATTATTATTTAAAATTTAATTTATATGCCGCCCTCCTCCGGAGACTCAGAGCGGCTTACAATGCGTTAAGCAATAGCCTTCATACTTTTGTATATAGCTGCTTAGTAGGGCTTTTGCTCCCCCCCCCAAAGTGGTGTTCTTTTTTATACAAAGTCAGCTTATTGCCCCCACAATCCGGATCCTCATTTTACCTACCTTGGAAGGATGGAAGGCTAAGTCAACCTTGAGCCTGGTGAGATTCGAACTTGCAGAAATTGCAGGCAGCTGGTGTCACTTTAGCACTACTTAAGCTGCTGCGCCATGCAGTTGTTAAAGGAATCACACAGTTTTTAAGTGACGCTTGCATTACCCATTGACTTTGCTTGTTGGAAGCTGGCTGGGAAGGTCGTAACTGGCATTCACATGGCAAAAATATAAAAATCTATGCCAGTTACCAAATGCCTGAATTTTGATTGTATGACTGTGAGGATGTCCTTACAGTCCTAAGTGCAAGGACTGTCTGTAAGTCACTTTTTGCAATGCTTTTAAAGGAAAGGGAGTACTTTGGATTGAAATTTCATATTCGGTTTACTGTTGTACAATCACATGAAATCGTTTAAAATGGCATCGACTCAAAATTTTTTGAAAGCTTTAATGATGAAATTAGAGAAGGGAAGAATTAAGACAACTTGTAGGCCAAAGTACTCTCTGATCCCATTGAATACACTGAGACAGGACATGGATTCCTGTCACTGGGAGTAGGAAGCACAACAATTTAGACAGGCTGGGAAAGAAAAGTAGAACATGCAACAAAATATGATGATGGAGGAGGAGAAGGTGGAAGAAGAAGAAGAGAAGGAGGAGGAGGAGGAAGAAGAAAAGGAAGAGGAGGAGGAGGAGGAGGAGGAGGAGGAGGAGGAGGAGGAGGAGGAGGAGGAGAAGAAGAAGAAGAAGAAGAAGAAGAAGAAGAAGAAGAAGAAGAAGAAGAAGAAGAAGAAGAAGAAGAAGAAGAAGAAGAAGAAGAAGAAATAATAATAATCTGAGAGTCTTACTATCTTTCACCCATATATCTAGCTATCAGAACCCAGAGGTTCTAAATTGTTGCTCCATTAAGAGATTCAAAGAATTAAAGTTCCTTCCCCTTGATGCTTTCTTACCAGAAAGTTGCAAAAGTGAGGAAGAGAGGAAGGAAGTGGCCTGAGGAAAAAAAATGTTCTTCAAAGCTATTTGGAAGTTTCATGAACTTCATCTGGCTTTTTTGAGGAGCGCTTCCCAGCAATGACTCATGGAAGAATTAAACGTAAAATTTGAGATGTTCAGAAAGACGAGGATCTTTGGAAAGCTTCTCTTCCAATGCTATGTATTTCAGCGGTGCTCTCTCTTTATGCCTGGGGAAGAAAGACAAGCCATTACTGTTCCAATTCCACTAATTGTAAGTTACCAGGGATTTTTATTAGGTTATAAAGTATTATAAAATACAAAATGCAAAAGCAAATAAGAGGACAATGAGGGAGAAGGGAAAAGAAAAGTGAGGAAGGGTAGGGAAAGAAAAAGAAACATTGACTTCCGACTCTCTCTGTTGCAGTAGAATAAGGCATTCACAATAAATCAAGACTTTTTGTTTTACCATAATATCATGAACCAGTCATTTCTACAAAAGTCTACCAGTCAATCTGGGAAACCCAAAATCAAAGTTTCATTTTTTTCCACATCAAGCATGAAGTTCAGAGGCGGTTTCCATGTGGAAACAAAAGTATTTATCTTCTTTTCTTTAATCAGTTTTGCCACTATGTTATCAGTGATGCTGACTGGGGTTTTTTCATGATGTAAGCCATATCTAATGGCTTAGAAACCATAAACATAGCATCTAGCTATCTATGAAGTACCCCTTGTTGTCAATATCATTATTTTCATTGTTAAATAGACCTCTTTCTAAAATAGCCCCCCAGGGAACAAATAAATAATGGATCATGTTTATTCTAGATAAGAAAAGATTAAAGATTAGACATACAGTAGATGTGATAGTCAAATATCTCGATAGCTAACCACAAAACCCAGACTAATTCATTTCTTGATAAATGCAGATTTGGGGTCAGATCAGCAGATCAGCGCAATACGATTAAGAATCAAACCAAACTACAGTTGGTGGTTTAGGGTATTTTACTGGTGTTGTGGGCCACCCAAAGTTGTGTTTCAAGATGAGCAACCTCACACATCTAAAATAAAATAAAATAAATCTTATTATACCTAATAAGGTGGCTTGACTCATAATCTGAAACCATCCATAGGTTGAGTAGCTACCCAATGCAATTTTAGTCTAGTCTAGCATGTGGTGTGAACACAGCCTGGGATTTAAGTGGACGGACAAAGGGAAATGTTTAGTATGTCCCAGATGTTCCTAACCCACTTCAATGCGTCACCATGCTCAATTCTGGGAGTTGAAGTCCATACATCTTCAAGGTTGAGAAACACTGACTTAGTCTTTCCTTTGATCTAGATGACCTTCAACAATCCTTCTTGCTATATGATTCTGTGAAACTAGAGCAGTGTTTCTCAACCTTGACATCTTGAAGAGATGTGGATTTCAACTCTCAGAATTCCCCAGCCAGCTAGCCAAGCTGCCTGGGGAATTCTGAGAGTTGAAGTCCAAATATCTTCAAGTTGCCTCGATTAAGAAACACTAAACTAGATGAATGTCCTTAAGGAGGATTTCTTTTTAGTGAAAATGTGGTGCTATTCCTTGCACTAACTGTGCTAGAGTTTGCAAAGGTTTAGACTACTTAACTTTAGTCTACTTAACCTAGTCTAGTCTGGCCTCTCTAAAAAAGTTCAACAATTTGAACTTAATAGGGTAGAGAGGGACTGCATGTTTCAAGGATCCAGAATTTCACTTTTGTCTGGGCTTAAGTCCCATTCACACAATACCTGCTGAGTCGGAGCTCCAAAATGCGGATGCGAAACATGGCCTCTGAGCAGTAGTTCAGGTAGGCGTCTTCGTCCTCCAAGGTCATGTTGAGTTGGTTCTGCTGGTACCACTGCTGCTTCTTCTGGAGTTCTTGAGTTTCCTATGCAAAGTGAGAGAGAGAGAGAATGGCTGGGTTCACACTACAGGCAAATCTTCTCCATGAACAAAAGACAAAGGATGTGAGCATGCAACAGGCAAAGCCTTGGAAATAAACCATATTCCAGTTTCATGGACTGCTCGGGTTCAGATAGTACATAGACAATGACTGGGTTCCATGGTAGGCCAACACAGAACAGGCCAGCCCCACTGTGGCCTGGGCTAATATTTGTTTGTTTGTTTGTTTGTTTGTTCAATTTATATGCCACCCTTCTCCGGAGACTCAGGGTGGCTTACAATGTGTTAAGCAATAGCCTTCATACTTTTGTATATACCTGCTTAGTAGGGCTTTCGGCCACCCCTAAGCAGTGTTCTTTTTTATACAAAGTCAGCTTATTGCCCCCACAATCCAGGTCCTCATTTTACCTACCTTGAAAGGATGGAAGGCTGAGTCAACCTTGAGCCTGGTGAGATTCGAACTTGCAGTAATTGCAAGCAGCTGGTGTTACTTAACAGCACTTTAGTCTGCTGCGACACCAAGGCTCTTGCTTAATATATGAGTGAACACAGGGGTGGGATTGAAAAATGTTAGCAACCTGTTCTTTGCCCAGTTTCTGGGTGGGCGTGGCCATGGGGGGGGGGGGTGGCCTACTCTGCCTCCTGCATTTTCATCCTCCGCAGGCTCCGGGGCTTTCCTTAAGACTCCGGGAGGGTGAAAAGCGCCTCCCCTGGGCTCTGGAGGCCCTCCGGAGACCAGAAATGGGCCTTTTTCTGGACTTCTGGTACTTCCGGTAGGCCTGTTTTTTGCCCTCCCCAGGCTCCAGAGGCTTTCCATGAGCCTCCAGGAGGGTGAAAATGGCCTCTCCCCCCAGCTCTGAAGGCCCTCCAGAGGCCAGAAACAGGTCCATTTCTGGACTTCCGGAATTTCCAGGAGGCTCATTTTTCATCCTCTCAGAGCCTCCGCGTGGGCCCTGCACTTATCTCACATCCAAAACTGGCCGAAGGGGGAGACTCTCTGCAGCAACACAAAAGTTCATTGTATGTATCCTGCCCAGGGGCCTTAGTTTGAGGACCCCAGATTTAGTGCAATATAAAAAATGCAAATAATTTTTCTGAGGACCACCACAATTTTCTCATGGACCACCAGTGGTCCATGGAGCACCAGTTGGTGTGACCACTGCTCTAGATAAAACAATGAATATTCAGGCAGCCTGAATCAAAATATCTGGAGAGTTTGGCCACACACACACACACACACACAAGTAGATATGCACTTCTCAATGTCACTACCACTATCTTGACTTTTTTGACCATTTCCTGCAGATATCCCTGTTTGGAACCAGGATGATAGCAGTCAAGGAGATAAAGAAATGGAACTAGACTTAGGAAACCTGAGTGGCAGCATGAAGCTTTGGGGATCCCCTTGCCTTGGTCATACTCCCATAGCCCATCCTTCCCCTTCCACAGAGAAAAGCCAGTGAAGACTTCCAACTCTAATCTTAATGGTTCCAGTTGGCCAAGGGTGTTTTACAAAGACACCAACAAGAACCCCTGGAGAGCAGTTGGGTCCATAAGAAGTAGAAAGGCCTATCTAGGGCAAGCCAGCTCTTGGTTTGGGCCATGGAAAGTCAGAGGTCCAATGGCCACCTAGGTACCTTCTCAAATCGTGCTTGGATGAGGTTGGCCTTGTCAACGAGACGATGCTTGAAATCATTCAGGCAGTCTTCCTTCAGGCGCAAAGCGAGCCACTTGGTCATCTTCTCAATGCCTCCCACCTGAATCAAGAAGGGCGCCAGGTAATCCAGCTCCTGCTCCACTTGGCGCTGGCGCTCCTCTTGCTGTAGGCGTTCCTGAGGAGAAAGGGGCAGACCGGTACAATTGATGGGGAGCTTGATGGCAGCCCCATTGGGTGGACCAAACTACAAAATCAATTCCAAGAAAGGCTAAAACTTCTTTTATTGGGACTAGCTATAGATTCTTGCAAGGCTGATTATGGTGCACCTTCTCTTCCTTCTTATAGAATCATCGATCGTAAAATCCTTGGGCTGGAAGGCAATTTGGAGGTCTTCAAGTCCAGTGGTTCTCAATCGGTGGTCCACGGACACCAGGGGGCCCCATGTTGTCATCACAGAGGGGGTCCACGAATGCTTGAAGAAATGTTTTGATTTAAAATTTGGGAGTTTGTGGCCATAGTCCATGGCCACAAAAGGTATTCAAAGGGGGTCCATGGCAAAGAAGATGTTGAGAACCACTGTTCTAGTCCAACCTTCTGCCCAAGGCAAGAGGCTTTATACCGGTGGTGAAATCCAAACCAGTTTGCTACCGTTTCACTGGCCGTGTTATGCATGCTAAATGCGTGCTGTGTGTGCATGCACAGCGTGCACCAATTGCACGCTGCACGCATGCACATGTGCAGTGCGTGCAAAAAGGAAGCTTGGGAAGGTAAGTGGAAGCAAAGGGGAGATCAACTGTGGCGCATGATTTAGCGTTGCTTTCTAGCAAAACTAAACCTCACACCACAGCTGATCGTTGGAAATATTGGCTTGGAGGAACCAGTAGCTTTTTTTAACTACCGGTTCAGTTTTTATCATTACCGGTTTCCCGAACTGGAGGGAACCGGTAGCATTTCACCCCTGCTTTATACCAGGGGTGTCAAACACAAGGCTTGAGGCCCAGATCCAGCCCTCGATGTGGTCGGCCTGGCTCGTGGGGCCGTCCTGGAAAATGTAAGGGGCCAGCCTGCATCACTTCCTCCCGGTCTACCCAGTGTGAAGAGGAAACATTGAGCCAGCATGGCTTCGGCTCAGTCTACCCACCACAAAGAGGAAACATGCCAGCAGTTTGGGGAGTGGTGTCAAGCTGGCCACACCCTTCCAGTTGACTACATCCACCCAGTTGGCCACACCCTCCAGCCCTGCCCACCCCTCCGAGATCAAACAAAGCCCTGAATGAAATTGAATTTGACACCCCTGCTTTATACCATCTCGGACAAAAATGGTTCAGTATTTTAGAGAAGTCTTTGTCTTGGCCCCTTCTTCTTCTTGTTGTTTAGACTTCAAAAAAACCTTCAGTTCCTTTTGCCTAGGTAACAGGTCCTATGTATCTTCATCAAGATCATTTCCATACTCTCTATAGCAGAGGTGGGGAACGATGGACACTTTATGACTTGTGAACTTCAACTCCCAGAATTCCTGAGCCAGCAATGCTGGGTTAGGAATTCTGGGAGTTGAAGTCCATAAGTCATAAAAGGACCATTGTTCCTACCCCTGCTCTACAGGAACCAAGAAACTCAAAACCACCACAGATTCCACTGGTCTCATCCTGGCATCCCAGATGCACAAAACTGTTCAGGAGTTGAGGCTATGCAGAGCACAGAAAACATTGTACATTTAAGGCACTTGGGAAGGAGAAGAAGTATTTCTGAAATATTCAACATTCAAAACAGGGAAGCATCCTGATATTTGCGGTAAAACAGCCAGATTTTGACAGCCATTTTTTTTCCTTTTTATTGGTTTTTTAAAACTTTTAACCAATTATTAATGAATTTGCCTGCTTTGAACTTGCACTATTAAGAGCTTGCTGAAAATACTCAGAAATTTTGCTACAAGAATTTGACAACCGTGGCCCTACGGGCTTGGGTGTAAAAAATAATTCTGGTGGGATAATGAGGGAAGCAGGTTTGCCTTCCAAATGATTTTCTTCCTGTTTTCCTCTTAAAACCACCAGAAAAAATTGGTGAATTCAGGTTTTACACTCCAATTCCTCCTGCGATATCATTGCGACTTTGTGTTACACCCAGAACTTCGGTAGGTATTTATTGTTCTTGGACACACAAGTGGTGCCTGTCCTTACGCCATAGTCCTTCTGACCTTCTCAAGAACCTTGGGATGACAATTAACATGCCAAGAATTCCCATATTTCAATCCCTAGTTCCCTCTATTGGTTTGATAATTTCCAAGGATAATAAATACTGTGTAGGTTCGATCCAAAAGAACCTCCAGCTTATTTTTATTTATTTATTATTTTTATTTATTAAATTTGTATACTGCCCTTCTCCCAAAGGACTCAGGGTGGTGAACAGCCAAAAGTTAAAATATAAACAATATAAAATTTAAAATAATTAAAACCAGATTAAATTAATTTGGCTCCCCAATTTAAAATCCCTACCTATAAAATTTACCCATTATAAAATTCTTCAAGCCAGCCCAGCTTGCCGAAATCAAAGAGTCTTCAGGGCCTTGCGGAAAGTACGGAAATCCGGGATCAGTCGTATCTCTGGGGGTAGCTCATTCCAGAGGGCGGGCGCCCCCACAGAGAAGGCTCTCCCCCTGGGGGCCGCCAGTCAACACTGCTTGGCCGACAGCACCCTGAGGAGACCCTCTCTGTGGGAGCGTATTGGCCGGTGGCAGATTACCGGTGACAGAAGGTGGTCTCGTAAGTACCCAGGCCCCTAAGCCATGAAGCGCTTTAAAGATGAGAACCTTACTATGGTTTCACGATGTTCTTTACTCTTCTCGTTCCTTTCTGTGTCATAAATGGAGACACTCAACTTGCTAGCAGTTTCTTCCTCTCCTCGAATCCTCAGAAGGTCCAGGACCTTTGGTGGGATAGAGATATCAGAGATAGATGGTTGACCAAGGAAAGCATCCCATAGACCATCTCATTCAACTTCTGCAGGTGCAGGAAAACCAGTTTGTCAAGATGGCCCGGCTAGGGACTTAGGAAAGAGAGACCCTCAACTCCATGATTGAAGTGAAAGGTTAACTTTTACTAAGTTCAAGCGGTTACAGCAAAAGCAAAGCTGGATCTGAATATTCCCGCACAAAGCCTAGAGTTTTCCCTTCCTCCTTGGCTTCCTCCATCTGAACAACCTATCAATCTCCAATTCTGTTCCTTTCCAATGTTCTGCTAACGGCTTCAAGGCTTGGCTCCTTTTGGTAGTTTCCCATTCCCTTCTCATGGCTTGTCCATGGTGGGCTGGTTGGTTCTGGTTGGACACCTCTGGTTCCTGTTTCCCTGCCATTCCCCCTTTTGCTTCCCCATCATCATCCATCCCACTCAGTTCGTAAAGAAACTGCTGTAAATTGAGGATCTCCTGTAAAATTCTCCACCCATGCATCTTGTGATTTTGATAAAAAACTGTACTAGAACCCATACTATCTCTTTGCAATGAACAAAGGCATAAGGCAGGATCCCATCTGGATCAGTCACCGGGACCAGAGGTTTAGTCTTTTGAGCTTTCAGACACATGCTGAGCCCATCCTCAGAAAGCTTCTCTCTAGCAGAGTATGTTAGAAAGCACATACGTATTCTGCTAGAGAGAAGTTCCCTGAGGATGGGCTCTAGCACGAGTCCAAAAACTCAGAAGTTTGTAAGACAAAACCTCTGGCCCTGGTGACCATTCCAGGTTGGATCCTGCAATATTATCCTGAGAAACGTATATTTGCCTTCATACACTTAGGACCATCCACATTGGAAAATAAATCCCATTACGATGGCTGAAAATAACTCCCAACATTTACATATATGCAATGCAAATGGTCAGGAAAGTTTAATCTACTTTTCTTGTTTTATGTACTCCTGGGGTCCTTGGTGCTCCCTGAGCTTGGTGGTTTATATTTTAGATGTTTCATTACCAAAGCAGTGATGACGCTACCTCACTCGGTAATGAAACATCTGCAAGAAAACATGAAGCTCAGAGAGCACCAAGGACCCAATCGTTCAACCCTGAGCTACAAATATTCTCTCTTATTTCACTTGTTCAGAAAATGGGATTTGGGACTGCACAGATGTATTGTGCTAAACAGGGCTCTCCAAAATTGGCAACTTTTAAGACTTGTGGACTTCAAGTCCCAGAATTCTCCAGCCACCATAGTTTTTTAAGACTTGTGGACTTAAAGTTGCCAACAATACATGAGCAAATAAGAGATACAAACTCAAGGTAAACCACTCCAAACTCGATTGCAGAAAATACGACTTCAGTAACAGAGTGGTCAATGCCTGGAATGCACTACCTGACTCTGCTTGACAAATAAACTTATGACTATGATTATGTTTGTAGAGCCCTGTGCTAAAATATTACATAGTAGAGGCTCCACAGCCATTTGCACCTCTCAGGTGACCCTGAGGACACAGATAAACCTCCAAGTGCTTCAGTGACCCTCTAAAAGGATGCAAATGATCAGTTGTCTGCAAGGAATATCAATCCTTCCGTTCCCCACCATCCAGTCAGAGCTGAAGAAGCTTCTTGGATGAGAAGTAAAACATCTTCAAAGAAAAAAACCAGAAGGTCCAGTTGCCTCATGAAGAAGCATCTTTGGGACAACCATGACCTAGACGTCTGAGAATCTCCATAGACATTTGAGATTAGAGGTTAAAGGGGGGTGGGACAGTGAAGGCCATATGATTGGAAAGAATAAATGATCGAAAGAAGTTCAAGATTACAGATTCCTTCTTGGGGAAACAGGAACTAATCAAGGTAAAGGTAAAAGTTCCGCTCGCAAGTATGTGCTAGTCATTCCCAACTCTAGGGGGCGGTGCTCAGCTCCATTTCAAAGCCGAAGAGCTAGCACTGTCCAAAGACATCTCTGTGGTCATGTGGCTGGCATGACTAAACACCAAAGGTGCACAGATCACTGTTACCTTCCCACCAAAAATAGTGGTCCCCATTTTTCTACTTGCATTTTTTACGTGCTTTCAAACTGCTAGGTTGCCAGAAGCTGGGACAAGTAACGGGAGCTCACCCTGTTACGCAGCATTAGGGATTCGAACCACTGAACTGCTGACCTTTCGATTGATAAGCTCAGCGTCTTAGCCACTGAGCCATCACGTCCCGGTGTCAAGTGGTAATATCAAGGGGTAATTAAGACAGAAGCATGAAGCAATGAGCAATTACTTCTCTACTAATGCGTGCAAATGCAGGGTAGCCAGGGAAAGTAGGCAAGGGTGCATTCAACCAGAGAAGCTTACCAGAAGGCAGGGCTCTGTACGCCACTACTACACCAGCAATAAAAAAAATTCTCCCCCACCAATACCTCTATCTCAGATTCCCACACCAGATGCCGGGAACGTTTCTCATCTTCGATGAGCTGCATCAGCATCTCGTAGAGATGGAACAATTTCTTTTCTTTCTCCACAGGCCCCGCCTGAGAACAAATGGACCCGAAAGTAGATTTATGAACCTTAAAAGTAGATTGAGCAAAGTAGATTCAAAGCAGATTCAGAAATGAGTCAGCCATTTTGCCAAGGGGGAGAACAATCTCGGTTTCTCCTGAGATCGCTGGGCTGTTTTCTCCTTTCTGTGGGCCTGTGTTTTTTTAAAAAAAAAATATTTCCAGAAATGATCCCCACCTTTATATTCCATTTGATCATAAAATGTATATTCTATTTTTTTTCTTCTTCCATTCAGTTAGGTCTAGAACTCACAGTCTGCAGGTTTTTAGCCTGATGCCTTAAGATTACACCACAATGGCCCTTCTATAGCAATAGCCTTTAGACTTATATACCGCTTTGTATGGGAAAGAATAGCAATAGCCCTTACATATTGCTTCACGGTGCTTTATACCCCTCTCTAAGTGATTTACAGAGTCAGCCTCTTGCCCCCAACAATCTAGGTCCTCATTTTACTGACCTCGGAAGGATAGAAGGTTGAGTCAAGCTTGAGACGGTCAGAATTGAACTGTCAAACTGCTGACAGCTGGCAGTCAGCAGAAGTAGCCTGCAATACTGCATTCTAACCACTGCACCACCATGGCTCTTCTATTCTACATTCATGGCTGTTATTCGCATTTTATTTTACAGGACTTACAGGCCACTGCAAACACAGCCAACTCTTGTTGGACTAGAAGACCTCCAAGGTCCCTTCCAGCTCTGTTATTCTATTCTATTCTATTCTATTCTATTCTATTCTATTCTATTCTATTCTATTCTATTCTATTCTATTCTATTCTATTCTATTCTATTCTATTCGATTCGATTCGATTCGATTCGATTCCATTCCATTCCATTCCATTCCATTCCACTCATTCTATTCTATTCTATTCTATTCTATTCTATTCTATTCTATTCTATTCGATTCGATTCGATTCGATTCGATTCCATTCCATTCCATTCCATTCCATTCCATTCCATTCCATTCCACTCCACTCATTCTATTCTATTCTATTCTATTCTATTCTATTCTATTCTATTCTATTCTATTCTATTCTATTCTATTCTATTCTATTCTATTCTATTCTATTCTGGGGCAGGTGATGACATTTCAAAGCCTTGTATCCAATGGGCACTTTTTCTATTGCAAAACGGCAGAAAACATCACCAACTGCAGTCATGTGTCCGTGGGACAATGCAACTGGTTGTAAGATGCAAGTTGGGGTTGATAGTGCCTGAAATGCGGTTGCGTGACCACGGGGTGGGGGTGGGGGAGGTAGTGGTGGCGACAGTCATAATCCTGAGGACAGGTTGTAAGTATCTTTTTTGAAATCCATCAGAACTTTGGCCAGCATTAAATGGCCGGTCGTAAGTTGAGGTCTACATGAATGTATTACGGTAACTAGGTTGAATCATCATTTGCACATGGCTTAGAGATTCCCTTTGGACGGTCTACTTTGCTTCTAGCAAAAATTATTTTCCTCAGGATTATTTTACTTGGGGATAATTTTTAACTAATCCTTTCTGAGTCAAATGCCAAGGTGGTATTTCAAAAAATAGTATAGTGTTGCCTCAGTGCTTGACCGCTTCAAAACTCGTCAAATTTGGTACTTGACTTTGATGTAAAAATATTGTCCCAATACTCAGCGTTTGTTTAGTATATGTCGTATTGCAATAGGAAGAGAGGGACGGCTGAAGAGATTGGACAGGAAGTAGGCCATGCTGGGAAGGTCACTGATGTAGGAAAAAGGGACAGATAGAAAGTTCTTCCCGGTCGAAATAACAGGTCACGTGGCAAGTCACATGGTTTGTTTAGGACTCATTCTTTTTAGTATTCATCACACCTCCTGCAATCAATTACAGATAGTCCTCGACTTACAAGCACAATTGAACCCCGTTATTGCTAAGTGAAACATTTGTTAAGTGAATTTTGCCCCATTTTACAACCCTTTCCGGCCACAGTTGTTAAGTGAATCACTGCAGTTGTTAAATTAGGAACACGGTTATTAAGTGAATCTGACTTCCTCATTGACTTTGCTTGTCAGAAGGTCGCAAAAGGGGATCACATGACCCCAGAACACCGCGACCGTCATAAATACGAGTCAGTTGCCAAGATTCTGAATTTTGATCATGTGACTATAACAGAATAACAGAGTTGGAAAGGACCTTGTAGTCATCCAGGGCAGAGGTCCCCAACCTTGGCAACTTTAAGACTTATGGACTTCAACTCCCAGAATTCCTCAGCCATCCATGCTGCAGGTTGGATGAGGAATTCTGGGAATTGAAGTCCATGAGTCTTAACGTTGCCAAGGTTGGGGACCTCTGATCTAGTCCAACCCCCTTCCCCAGCAGACCTTGCACCATTTCTGACAGATGTCAGTCCAATCTCTTCTTGAAAGCCTCCAGTGATGAAGCTCCCACAACTTCTGAAGGCAACTTCTGTTCCATCGGTTGATGGTTCTCACTGTCAGGAAATTCCTCCTTATTTCCAAGTTGAATCACTCCTTGATCAGTTTCCATCCATTATTCCTTGTCTGGCCTTCGGGTGCTTTGAAAAATAGCCTGACCCCCTCCCTCCTCTCTGGGGCAGCCCCTCAAATATTGGAAGATGCCGTCATGTCTCCCCTGGTCCTTCTCTTCACTAAACTAGCCCTGCCCAGTTCCTGCAACCGTTCATTGTATGTTTTAGCCTCCAGGCCTTTGATAATCTTAGATAGATTCAGATTAACAGAATTGGAAGGGACCTTTTAGGTCATCTAGTCCAACCCCCACCCAAGCAGGAGACCCTCCACCATTTCTGACAGATGTCAGTCCAGTCTCTTCTTGAAAGCCTCCAGTGATGAAGCTCCCACAACTTCTGAAGGCAACTTCTGTTCCATGGGTTGATTGCTGTCACTGTCAGAAAATTCCTCCTTATTTCCAGGTTGAAGCTCTCCTTGATCAGTTTTCATCCATTATTCCTTGTCTGGCCTTCAAGTGCTTTGCAAAACAGGTTGACTCCCTTCTCTTTGTGGCAGCCCTCAAATATTAGAAGACTGCTATCCTGTTTCCCCTGGTCCTTCTCTTCCCTAGACTAGCCATGCCCAGTTCCTGTAACTGTTCTTCACCATGGAGATGCTGTAATGGTCGTAAGTGTGAAGAATAGTCATAAGTCACTTTTTCCAGTCCTGTTGTAACTTTAAACAGTCACTAAGTGAATTGTTGTAAGCCGAGGTCTACCTAGAATGCCAAGTATGAGGTACTGTACAGGGGGAAACCCAGGTTTTGCTTGTCCTTTCTATACTTCCTCAGCCATGGCAAAACTGAGTAGTTAACCACTAGATACACAAAGCCCAACATCTGTTTTACTCTGTTTCCTTAAACAGGAAACATCTAGCTTGGCAGTACTCAAGGGAAGTAACGTTTTATGAATTGTAAATTGTGGTCTATCTATACTCATCTGCTCCAGAACCTCAAAACAGGTGATTGATTGAATTTACTTAACAATTGTCTCACTTAACAATATAAATTTTGGGCTCAATTGTGGTCGTACGTCGAGGACTACCTGTATTTACATCTTGCAACCATTCATTTAAATCCCGCCCATCATGCCGGCTTCCATTCACCATGAGCTGCGCATACCATATGCTTCATTCCAGTGGTGGGATTCAAATTTTTTTTACTACCGGTTCTGTGGGTGTGGCTTGGTGGGCGTGGCATGGCATGGCTTGGTGGGCGTGGCATGGTGGGCGTGGCAGGGGAAAGATACTGTAAAATCACCTCACTCCAGGGGGAGGTTACTGCAAAATCCCCATTCCCTCCTGATCAGCTGGGACTCAAGAAGCAGAGAATAGATGGGGGCAGGGGCACTCAAAATTTCTGCTACTGGTTCTCCGAACTACTCAAAATTTCCACTACTGGTTTGCTAGAAACAATCAGAACCTGCTGAATACCACTTTGCTTCATTCACCTGATAACTGATGCACATATCTCGGCTCATGATAATCTTATTTCCCTTGCTGTCCACCTCAGTATGCTTATTGAACTCCCTCTTGGAAGGGGTGATGTAATTCTCCTTGCAATGGTAGGTCAGGAGAATCTTATCTTCTGAGATCAAAAAAATGCGCTCGGCCACATCTTCATCAGCTGGTTTGCTTGGGTTCCTGTGGAACCTCTCGGTGATTTTCTAGAAAGTATGCAAATGGAAGACGATAAAGTAGTATTAAGCCACCAATAATTACAATGCGCTGGTTGGGTTGTAGAGAGTTAGAAAGTTATGCTGGTATTTTAATTACACCAATAATTCAACTTTATTGTCAGCATATGAGTCTTGATGAAAACAGGAGATAGCAATAGCACTTAGACTTATATACCGCTTCACAGTGCTTTTACAGCCCTCTCTAAGCAGTTTACAGTCTATTTGCCCCCAGCAATCTGGGTCCTCTTTTCACCCACCTTGGAAGGATGGAAGGCTGAGTCAATCTTGAGCCAGTCAGGATCGAACTGCTGCCACTGGGCAGAGTCAGCCTGCAATACTGCACTCTAATCATTGTGCATCTTGGATGGATAGATGCATGGATGGATGGGCAATAGCACTTAGACGTATATACCGCTTCACGGTGCTTTACAGCCCTCTCCAAGCAATTTACAGAGTCAGCCTCTGGCCCCCAACAATCTGGGTCCTCATTTTACCCACCTTGGAAGGATGGAAGGCTGAGTCAACCTTGAGCCTGGTGAGATTCGAACTGCCAAATAGCAGGGAGCCGGCAGTCAGCAGATGTAGCCTGCAGTACTGCACTCTAACCACTGCACCACCATGGTCCTTCCTTCCTTCCTTCCTTCCTTCCTTCCTTCCTTCCTTCCTTCCTTCCTTCCTTCCTTCCTTCCTTCCTTCCTTCCTATCTTCCTTCTTTCTTTCCGTCCGTCCATCTGTCCCACTTAGCCCTTAGATTTACAGTGATTTTACAGCCCTCTGTAAGTGGCTATTTGTCAGCCTCTTGCCCCCAACAATTTGGGTCCTCATTTTACCCACCTTGGAAGGATGGAAGGCTGATCAACTTTGAGCCAGTGAGAACTGAACTGCCAAATTGCAGGCAGATCATTGCTTTGTCAGTGACTAATTTCTGGCCATCATAAAGTCATTGAATCATAGTGCTGGAAGGGACCTTGGAAGTCTTCTAATCTAGTCCAAAGCAGAAGTCCTCATACCATCTTGGACAAATGTTTGCCCAATCTTTTCTTGAAGACCCCAGCGATGGAGCATCCACAACTCCAGCAGGCCATGCTGCAATCATTCTCACTGTTAGGGAATTTGTTCTTATTTCTAAGTTGGGTATCTCTTTGATGAGCTCCCAACCGTTGCTTCTTGTCCTACCCTCAGCTGCTACGAGAATAAATGGAAGGAAAGGAGCACTTGCAAGGGGTCAGAAATGCCTTCTGCATATCAAAGGAAAGATTGATTAGACCAGTGATGGTGAACCTTTTCAGCACCGAGTGCCAAAAAGGGAGCGAGCGTGCACCCCACAGGACACAATTAAGCACCTTGCAGGCCACATCCAATCCACGGGCCTTGAGTTTGATACCTCTGGCTTACAAGAAACTTGCATATTCACAGCAATCCATATGGATGGAACTGGACATCTATGGCAACAATACCCCTCCTCAAAAGACCCCTTCTCAAAAAGTTCCTACTGGGGGCTTCCCACCATCTAAGTCTTGCCTCTGAAGGACATCAACCAAATATCGCCAATGAGCTATTCTTACCAAAATTGGCCGGGCATTGCTTTCGGTGGTAGCCATCTTCTTCGTAAGTTTCTTGATTCTTTTGCCAAACTCAGCGTGACGGTAGCTGAGGAAATCTAAGCGGCCTTCAAAATATTCTGCCATCTCTTGGGAAGTTTCGGTCCGTTTCTGAAGGCCGTCCACTCGTGTCTCGTTGTAGAACTCCATCGTGCGCTCGGTTTCCGGTTCCATGGTCTTGTACATATGTGCTGGGAAAGCAAAGAGAGGTCCAGGGTGGAATCTCCAGTTAGAGAGTGTACAGAAGAGCTGGTGAGATGGATCGCCATCCTTTTTTTCCTTTCTTCTCCTGCTTTAAACTAGCAATGCCCAAATAATACAGTCAGTGGTGGAACCAGTTCGGTGAGCGCTTGCGCGCAGTGCTGAAGATGGAACATTTAGAAACGCATCTGCTTACCTTCCAAATCAGCAGCGGTAAGTAGAACAGCGAAGGGGAGGGGGAATCAGCTGTGCCGCGCAATTGAGATGAGCTACAAAGCAGGAAATAAAGGACAGGATAGAGCGGGGCTGGGTGGGCAAGGCCAACTGATCATTGGAGCTATCAGTTCACCCAAACTTGTTCTGCTGAATACAGTAGAACAGAGAGAGAATGATGCATGCCAGGACGTTCTTCTGGTGGCTCAAGGATTGGCACATTGCGCATTGTACACAATCTTGTACACGTTACTGTTTGGAGTACAGATAGTCCACAACTTTACATCCACAATTGAGCCCAGCATTTCTGTTGCTAAGCAAGACAATTGTTAAGTGAGTTTTGCCCCATTTTACCACCTTACTTGCCACGGTGGCTAAGTGAACCCTTGCAGTTGTTAAGTTAGTAACACGCTTATTATGGGGATCTGGCTTCCCCTTTGCTTATCTTTGACTTTGCTCATCAGAAGGTCGCAAAAGGGGATCCCATGACCCTGGGATACCGCAACCGTCAAAAGTATGAGTCAGTTGCTAAATGTCTGAATTTTGATCACATGATCATGAGGATGCTGCCACGGTTGTAAGTGTGGAAAATGGTCATAAATTACTTTCTGTTGGTGCTGTTGTAACTTCCAACATTGGTCCAAGTCAAGGACTACCTGTGTATTTCCTTTTAATCTGACTTTTTACAAAACATTCAAGGGAGTAGGCAATGAAAGAATAGAATAGAGTAGAGTAGAGTAGAGTATAATATAGAGTAAAGTAGAGTGTAGAGTAGAATATAGAATAGAACAGAACAGAACAGAGTAGAGTAGAGTAGAATGTAGAGTAGAGTAGAGTAGAGTAGAGTAGAGTAGAGTAGAGTAGAGTAGGGTAGGGTAGGGTAGGGTAGGGTAGGGTAGGGTAGGGTAGGGTAGAGTGGTGTAGAATAGAATAGAATAGAATAGAATAGAATAGAATAGAATAGAATAGAATAGAATAGAATAGAATAGAATAGAATAGAATAGAATAGAATAGAATAGAATAGAATTCTTGATTGGACACACAAGGAATTTGTGTTTGATGAGTAACTTTCATTGTACATAAAAGCTATAAGTGATAAATCATGATCATAGTCATCATAGAAATACATTCTTCATAAATCATAAGATACAATACTTAGTGATAGTCATAGGATACTAAATAAGCAATCAACATAAATCATACTAGGAAACTATCATATTCTTTGGAATATAAGACGCACCTTTCCCTCCCCCTCCCAAAGGGGGTGAAAATCTGGGTGCGTTTTATTCACTGAATGCAGCCCCACCCACCTGCTAGCCCCCACCCTTCAGAGTTGTCGGCCTCTGTGCGTCACATTTTCCAGCGGTTCCAGGTGGCGAGGATCCTCACTTCCACTCAGATTTTGATAACGAGCAGCACAGAGCTTTTTATCTGTTTAAAACAAACCCTATCACTCTACCTCCATTTAACTGGAGTGGGTGGGGTGGGGTATGATTTTCATGGGGGCAGAAGAGGGACTTGGTACCGAAGGCTCCACTCTCAAGATGCCCCTGTCTTCCTACCTATAGCTGTAGGCATTGAAAGCCTGGCTTTCTCACAGCAAGGCCCGATAGAGATGCAGTACTTCAGTCATCAGGAAGGAAGGAAGGAAGGAAGGAAGGAAGGAAGGAAGGAAGGAAGGAAGGAAGGAAGGAAGGAAGGAAGGAAGGAAGACAGGAAGGAAGGAAGACAGGAAGGAAGGAAGACAGGAAGGAAGGAAGGAAGGAAGGAAGGAAGGAAGGAAGGAAGGAAGGAAGGAAGGAAGGAAGGAAGGAAAATTTTTCTTCTCTTCCTTGCCAAGAATCAGAGTCCTTCATTGTACCAGTTACCTTTCAGGCCCAGGGCATGTCCAGGTAGGAATTGCTCTGCTATGATGTTGGTTTGCTTATTCAATTCTCGAATGTCCAACTTGTCTTCGCGGTTCTTGAACCACTCTTTCACTTCAAGCACCTTTGTACCTGTTGGGGGAAAGAAAAAAATAAACTGGGTGAAACCAGGGTTAATAGCAGTGACTGTGAGAGGGATCTTGGAGTCTTAGTGGACAACCAATTAAATATGAGCCAACAGTGTACGGCGGCAGCCAAAAACCCTAAACTGCATTAACAGAGGGATACAATCAAGATCAAGTGAGGTACTAATACCACTCTATAAAGCCTTAGTAAGACCACACCTAGAATACTGCATTCAGGTTTGGTCACCACATTATAAAAAAGAGGTTGAGACACTAGAAAAAGTGCAGAGAAGAGCAACAAAGATGATTAGGGGATTGGAGGCTAAAACATACGATGAATGTATGTTGCAGGAACTGGGCATGGCTAGTCTAGGGAAGAGAAGGACCAGGGGAGACAGGATAGCAGTCTTCCAATAATTGAGGAGCTGCCACAGAGAGAAGGGGGTCAAGCTATTCTCCAAGGCACCTGAAGGCCAGACAAGGAATAATGGATGGAAATTGATGAAGGTGAGAACAATCAACCGATGGAACAGAAGTTGCCTTCGGAAGTTGTGAAGTTGTGGGAGCTTCATCACTGGAAGCTTTCAAGAAGAGACTGGACTGCCATCTGTCAAAAATGGTGTAGGGTCTGTTTGGGCAGGGGGTTGGACTAAATGACCTACAAGATCCCTTCCAACTCTCTTAATCTGTAATCAGCTTGTGATGGGCACAAGAGGGATGAGGCCCTCCAGAAATGAAAGAAAGAGTTCCTTTGAGTGAGAATATTGGTTGGTTGCTATTGTTTATTCCTGTGTGGCCCCTTTGCTTCTTATGCTGCTACAATCATACATAAGCCTGGTGGTCATGTAGATCAGCAGAAGTGCAATTAAATGACAGCCGGGCTGGGGTTCCAGCATACATACTGGTGGCTACATGTCTTTGACAGAGGAAAAGCTATCAGTTGCTGGAACAATTAAAAATTACAAGAATTACTAATAGACTAAAAAACTTATGCATTAACATGTGAAGGACTTTTTTATTTCTCTGAAAGTTTAAGGAAAAGTGGACAATAGTCCACTTTTCATTCTTTCATTCTTTCAAACTTTCATTCTGACAGATTTTCCGTATGCCAGGGATGTCCAATCTTGACAACTTTAGTACCTGTGGACTTCAACTCCCAGAATTCCCCAGCCAACTGGGGAATTCTGGGAGTTGAAGTCCACAAGTCTTAAAGTCTTATAAAGTCATCTCCAGAAGTCCAAGAATTCAATTCCTGGTAGGAACTGAACCCCATCCTTATTCTCCTTCCTTCCTTCCTTCCTTCCTTCCTTCCTTCCTTCCTTCCTTCCTTCCTTCCTTCCTTCCTTCCTTCCTTATTTCTGCTTTCTTTTTCTTTCATTCTCTTTCCACTTTCACTTTCTTTTCATTTTCTTTGTATTTTCCGTTTTTTTTCTTTTTCTTTTCTCGTTTTCTTCTAAATTTGGTTTGTATTATCCTTTATTATTTTTAAAACTCTTAATAAAAATTATGAAAGGCAAACAGAATTATTCCCAAACACTACATCAAACCGAATAGGATTCTTCTCCCAAAGATCTTCAATTTTCAATCTACTTACAATCTGGATCTTCATACAGTGTCAGTCGGGTGACTAGGCCGTTGACATTAAGATAGGGTGCCCATTTCTCTAACTTGGCATTCTTATATTGAATCAGTTTCTTGCCTTTAGGACATCGAGTCTCAAATTCTAGAGATAAGAACAGAGAAGACATTGATATCCATACATGGTGAGAATGAGAAGCTGAAGTTCTTCAGATATTGATGGAATATAATTTCTTTCTTTCCTGACTATCAACAGTACTGGTCTGATGGTTAACTGTGACTGAGCTGCACTTTGGATGCCTGATTGATTCCAAAAGAGTGATGGACTAGTTTGGCTGAGTATCTACTTACCAGGTTGACTGCATGCATGATGTCAACCCTGAAGCACACCTGGCTGGGGCCATCTTTGAGGCTTCAGGGTTGCCACTAGGTGGGAGCAGGAGGGAAATAGTTAGCTGGGGTTTTGCAGTCAAAATAAAAAAAGTTTTCCTGTAGGAACCAAGGTCATTCCAACAGGTGCCTGGGAGAGGAGGAGCAAAGTAACCAAGCAACCGGTCAGCACCTTGATTGGATTATGTGACTGATGATTTGGGGAAGGGGGAAAACTTTCTCTTTTAATTAGGTGAAAACCATGGGAACTTTGAGAGTCAATTTTCACCCGTTGTGCCAATATGATGTATCCAGTAAAATTGTTCTTTGAGGAATCTACCTGCCTCGGAGTTCTATGGGTGCATTAGTTGGAACGTTGACACATGGACTTCATATTTTGTTGATCTGAGAAACCATATTGAACTTTTCTACCTTACTATAACTATGCTTAGCTCTTCCATAATCCAACTCCTCCTTTGCATCCCAAATATTGAACCTACCCCACCCTAATCCTAACCCTAGTCCTGATCCTTCCTTTCATAAAACCATGAGTGCTAAAGATCACCTTCCCTTGGAATCTAGCAGGTGAACTCTACACGATGACTTTCTTTTAGGCATCATCCCTTTCTTTTCTAAGGTCCTTGTTAAGTTGCAGAGAAGCTACCTCAGAGAGGAGGGGGAGGAGGAGGAGGAGGAGGAGGAGGAGGAGGAGGAGGAGAAGGAGAAGGAGCAGGAGAAGGAGAAGGAGAAGGAGAAGGAGAAGGAGAAGGAGAAGGAGAAGGAGAAGGAGAAGGAGAAGGAGAAGGAGGAGAAGATCCTTAGTTATATGCTTGCTGCAGTTATAGGCAATTTGTTACAAACTGATGCTTCTAAGATGGTTAGATCATATTGTTGTCACTTTCTCGCCAAGCTTGTCTACTGAAGACAGGTCAGGATGAAAAAAAATCCAAGAATACCTTTCGGAGATACATGGATCTGTTCCACCCAAGATGCAGGCATGTCAAAACTCTTTGATTCTTCTTCCTTCATCTACCAGGATGCAAGAAACAAGACTGTGAGAATGTTCACCTACCAAAGTCCATGTTATCTAACTCCTGCTCTGCATTTGACAGCCTGAATTACCTTTCTGAGCAGAAATTCTTGCTTTAATTTTAGAAACATTCTACTGATCATTGGTGGGTGACCTTTAACGGCAATAAGGCATGACAGAAGAATAAGAGATGGCCCATGCATTTTGCCCTTGACTTTTGACATTGATGAAGATATCGGTGCAAAATACAATCAATCAATCAGAATAGAGCTGGAAGGGACCTTGGAGGTCTTCTAGCCCAACCTCTGCCTTGCTCAAGCAAGAAACTCGACCAATTCAGATAGTGGAACCAGTGGAACTGCTTACCACCAGAAGTTGTGGGTGCTTCATCACTGGAGGTTTTTAAGAAGCGACTGGACAGCCGCTTGTCTCGAATTGTATAGAATCTTCTGCTTGAGGAGGGGGGTGGATTAGAAGATCTCCAAGGTCCCTTCCAGTTCTGTTCTGATTAAGTGATCTGGATAGCTGAATTGCACAAACTCAGCAGCCAAACCTTTAGTATCGGGAGTCACTTTTGGTCGTCCCAGACCTTACCAAATCTTCCACGTCATCTTCACCCAGATCTTCCTCCTCCTCCATTTCTGGCAGGGACAAGAAAGGTTTGTCGGTGCTGGGAAGCATGAATTCCCATCGTACAGGGTCCCCGAGATCAAACTGAAGATCCTAGAAGGGCAACAGATTCCAGTGAATTCTCTGACGAGAAATAGTTCTGTTCAGACCAACATCAGCTGGCCCCTTAAGGCCAAGTGGCTAATGCCTCCTACTAAGGCTGTATTTAACATCCAGCTGCCTGCAATTACTGCGAGTTCAATTCTCACCAGGCCCAAGGTCGACTCAGCCTTCCATCCTTTCTAAGGTGGGTAAATTGAGGACCCAGTTTGTGGGGGCAATAAGCTGACTTTGTATAAATATACAAAAGTATGAAGGCTATTGCTTAACGCATTGTAAGCCACCCTGAGTCTCCGGAGAAGGGCGGCATATAAATCAAATTTTAAAAAAAAAGTTAAAAGGCAGGATTATTGCCCTCATCCAAAAGGGTTCTTGATGTTAAATTGGGGTCTGCTAACTCCCCAGGACTCTGTCGTTTGCAACAGAACATATGGAGTAGCTTTTCAGTAGAATTAGAACAAGAAGTTGAAAGTAGTAACTTCTGGAACTTTGCTTATGTGGTAGACTTGGTCTAAACAATTGAGCAAAAATTTCTAGAGTGGGAAGCTTTCTTGAAAATGGAAATTGTATGAGTTCCTGCGATGAAGCACCCACAACATGAAGTTGTGGATGCTCTATCACTGGAGGCTTTTAAGAAGAGACTGGACAGCCACTTGTCTGAAATGGTACAGGGTCTCCAGCTTCAGCAGCAGGTTGGCCTACAACCGTGATGGCGAATCTATGGCATGGGTGCCACAGGTGGCACGCAGAGCCATATGGGCACGTGAACTCAGCTCTGGCACGCATGCGTGCGCAGCCAGCTGATTTTCGGGCTTTCTGGGCCCACCAGAAGTCAGGAAACACACTGTTTCTGGACTCCAGAGGGCCTCTGGGGGGTGTGGGGAAGGCCATTTTTGCCCTCCCCAGGCTCCTAGAAAGGCTCTGGAGCCTGGGGAGAGCAAAAAACGGGCCTACCGGGTCCACCGGGCCATTGTGTGCCAAAAGCAGGGGGAGCACGGGGGAGGGGCAGGGCGCATAGACTTATGGATGTGGGCACATGTGCGTGTGATCCCACTGCTTTCCCACCGTTTTTGGCACGCGATGGCAAAAAGGTTAGCCATCACTGGCCTAGAAGATCTCCAAGGTCCCTTCCAGCTCTATTATTCTGTAATTCTGCAATTTAGCTTGAAACCACAAGCCTTGGCATCAATGAATCAATCACAATAGAGCTGGAAGGGACCTTGGGGGCCATCTAGTCCAACCCCCTGCTCAAGCAGGAGATGGTATATTTCAGACAAGTGACTGTCCAGTCTCTTCTTAAAAACCTCCAGCGATGAAGCACCCACGGCTTCTGATGGAAAGATGTTCCCCTGGTTAATTATTCTCACTGTTAGGAAGTTTCTCCTAATATCATGTCACCCCTAGTCCTTCTTTTCACTAGACTAGACATACCAAATTCCTGTAAGCTATTCTTTGTATTGTTTTAGCCTCCATCCAGTCCTTTAATCATCTTGGTTGCTCTTCTCTGCACTCTTTCCAGAGCTTCAGCATCTTTTTAATATTGTGACGACTAAAACTAGATGCAATATTCTAAGTGTGGAAGCTTGAGATTTCTAATTTCTGGGGAAGAAACGACAAACTGAAGACAGTTCCATGAAAAAAGCGAAGCCAATTTTGGCAGAATGAGAAGCTGGTGAGTAGACCAGATCTTTGGGATTGCTCTTCAGACAAGGAGAGGACTTGAGATGGCCCACAAG
Source organism: Masticophis lateralis (assembly GCA_030761175.1). Classification (NCBI taxonomy): domain Eukaryota; kingdom Metazoa; phylum Chordata; class Lepidosauria; order Squamata; family Colubridae; genus Masticophis; species Masticophis lateralis. The sequence continues at coordinate 23,184,017 of JAUDYJ010000010.1, forward strand.
TACTCCAGACAGTTGCTCTTCATGAAAAGACTGTAATACAGTGGTCTCTGGAGTGGGTGGTGGTGGGGTCATTGGTGTTCTCCAAGTTCAGTGAGCACCTCATTTGAACCCTGAGCCACAATTATTCTCCTTTATCGATCTCTGGGGGTGGGGGTGGGGGTGGTAATGCGTTGGGAGATGAGTGAAAATGCAGCTTGTTCAAACCATGATTGGTGCTGTTGAAAGGAAATTATGACTGCTTACTTCCTTTTCCATTCACTTTTGGAATTAGCTTATTAAGTGCTTTTCAGCTATTAGGAATCTCTGGATCAAAATATTTTACAGCACTGGATGAGTTTCCTTCAATTCTTACCAAAAGAAAATTTTAACTGCAAGTTTAAGAACTTAATAAAAGAATTCTGCAATAAATGGCAAAAAGGTGATTAAATTTTTGAATTTAGAAAATTACAAATGGACTAAGGATGCAGGAAAATATGAAATAAGATTTTGGAATTATTTAGGAAGAATTTTTCCTTCCAAGTTGCTTTCCTTCAGAATTAAAAAAAAAAAAAGAATAGTAGAATAAGACTTTAAAAATTGGACACTAGAGGGAACTAAAGGAACTAAAGATTGAAAAATTATTTCAAAAGGCTGCTCAAACTCAATTTACAATTACAGAATGAAGCAAAATATTTTAACATTGGACATATTGAATGGCAATGTTGAACAATGGACCCAGGAGTTAATTTTAATAGTGTCTGTTTCGATAGATGTACTATGTTTAAAAAAATATTATGGAAGAGGAACAAGTTTTTTCTGACAAGATCAAGACTGACTTGAAAGTAGAATTAAAAATGACAGGCTACATACACTTATACACTTAGAAAAAGATTTACTGTAAAATGGACATATAAAAGAAAATGTCTGCTATCTCAATAATTGATATGCAAGTAAGAAGTCAAGAGAGTGACCCAGAGATGGTATTCAGCAGGTTCAGGGGTGAAATCCAGCAGGTTTTGACAGGTTCTGGAGAACCGGTAGTGGAAATTTTGAGCAGTTCGGAAAACAGGCAAATACCACCTCTGGCTGGCTGCAGAGTGGGGTGGGAATGGGGATTTTGTAGTATCCTTCCCCCAGGACTGGGGTGGGAATGGGGATTTTGCAGTATCCTTCCCCTGCCACACCCACCAAGCACCCACCAAGCCTCACCACACCCACCAAGCCACGCCTACAGAATCGGTAGTAAAAAAATTTGGATTTCACTGAGCAGGTTCTGACCAGTTCTGGAGAACCGGTAGCGGAAATTTTGAGTAGTTCAGAGAACTGGTAAGTACCACCTCTGACTGACCCTGCCCCCATTTATTCTCTGCCTCCCGAGTCCCAGCTGATTGGGAGGAAATGGGGATTTTTTTTTTTTAATTTGATTTATATGCCGCCCTTCACCGGAGACTCAGGGCGGCTTACAATGCGTTAAGCAATAGCCTTCATACTTTTGTATATTTATACAAAGACAGCTTATTGCCCCCACAAACTGGGTCCTCAATTTACCCACTTTAGAAAGGATGGAAGGCTGAGTCGACCTTGAGCCTGGCTAGGATTGAACTCGCAGAATTACAGGCAGCTGGATGTTAATTACTGCCTTTAGTAGGAGGCATTAGCCCCCTACGCTACTCAGGCTCCTATTTTGCAGTAACCTTCCCCTGGATTGGGGAGGGAATGTAGATTTTACAGTATCCTTCCCCTGCCACGCCCACCAAGCCATGCCCACAGAACCGGTAGTAAAAAAATTTGAATCCCACCACTGGAGTGACCTGGATAAAATGTATTGTAATCCTTGGTAATCCTTTATGGACTTTGGCTGACACCAGGACTGAAATGATTATGCCGTATGGATTTGTTTATAGATAAGAGATGAGATATGGGAAGGATATATCATATGTCCTTTCTATTTTAAGAAAATGTGACAAGTTATGAAAATTATTGATGCTCATTGGGATGAAGGGGAAGTTATTATTTCTTTTCTTTATTATGTTCTTAGTTTTCCTTTCTTTTCTCTTTCTCTACTTTCTGTTCTGTACTTTCTATTTTTATTTCATCTTTTAATTTTTCAATTCACATTAGTTTTTATTGCTGCAATTGTAATGTTCAATAATATCACTACATTAATATGCCATCGGATTATGAAACTGTTCATCTAATTATTAAATTACTAATAGAATTAATAATTAATTGTTAAAAGGCAGGACAAGAAGAAACTGTGCGAAGCTCATCAAAGAGAGGCACTTCCTGGAACTAAGGAGAAATTTCCTGATATTGAGAACAATTAATCAGTTGAACAGCTAGCCTCAAGAAGTTGTAGCTGTCCATCACTGGAAGTCTTCAAGAAGAGACTGGTCAGCTGTTTGTCCAGAATGGTATAAGGTCTTGTGTGAAGAATTTATAAATTTTATAAACTATGTTAGAAGTATTCTATAGGGAATCTTATGTTAACTGACTCAGGTCTCCACAAAGTTACTCATTTACAGCCTTCAAACTCCTTTAAAATTATGCAAACATCAGAATTAATTCAACGCTTATTTTAAATTGCAAACACACACAAGTAAACACACAAAACTCGATTAACATGATGTACACGTAATGCAGGGGTGAAATCCAGCAGGTTCTGACAGGTTCTGGAGAACCAGTAGCAGAAATTTTGAGCAGTTCGGAGAACCGGCAAATACCACCTCTGACTGGCCCCAGAGTATGGTGGGAATGGGGATTTTGCAATATCCTTCCTCCAGGAGTGGGGAGGGAATGGAGATTTTGCAGTCTCCTAACCCTGGAGTGGGGTGAGAATGGGGATTTTGCAGTCTCCTTCCCTGCCTCGCCCAAGCCACGCCCACCAAGCAACACCACGCCCACCAAGCCACGCCCACAGAACCAGTAGTAAAAAAAATTGGATTTCACCACTGAGGTAATTATAATGTTCACGGTTCAAACGAAGAGACTCGATCCATAACACTTGATTTAATCAACCCCTTTCTCTGGAGTCTGCATGTACCCATGCCGCTCAAGGGTCATCCTAGACTCAACAACGCACACATTTCCACAGCTAGGACAAGCTGCACTATAAAGCAATATCTCTGTACCAGTGGTGAAATGTAGAATTTGTTACTACTGGTTCTGTGGGCGTGGCTTGGTGGCGGGGGGGGGAGAAATGTGACTGGGTGGGCGTCGCCAACTTTTTTTTTTTTTACTTTTAAAAGCATTTTTTCTACAACCTTAAGAGGTGGCAGAAAAAAAAAATGCTTTTAAAAGCCTCTGACGATCAGGCAACTCAGCTGGGATCACCAGAGGCTTTTAAAGGCATTTTTTCCCCCTACAACCTCTTCGGCTGAAGAGGTTGCAGAAAAAAATGCTTTGAAAAGCCTCTGACGATCCCAGCTGAGCCGTGCGATCATCAGAGGCTTTTTAAAAAAACTTTTAAAAGCATTTTTTTGGCTGAAGTAGTTGTAGAAAAAATACTTTTAAAAGTAAAAAAAAAAGCCTCTGATGATCGTGCGGCTCAGCTGGACATGGGAGAGGGGGGTGCAAGGATTTTTGCTACTGGTTCTCCGAATCACCTGCTGCCATCGCTACCGGATCGGGCGATCCGGTCTGAACAAGGAGCATTTCACCCATGCTCTGTACCCATTTTCTCTGCAGCTGCCCTCAAAGCAAACCTCTTTGCTTTGGGGAATAAATATTTCTCTTTCCCTCACAGCCATCTGGATGTCATTTTTATTTATTCTGGCGCAACCCCGGCTCAAGTTGGAATCCCAAATTATTCTTCCGACAGTCTCCTGCCTTGAGCAGGGAGCTGGACTAGAAGACGTCCGAGGCCGCTTCCGGGCTTAAGGTTCTGTGTTGCGGGTTCTAATCTAGGGCTTGCAATTGGAAAAGAAAGTGGAGATTCTTCCAAGAATCTAGGAAGGGCCAGCCAGGCTCTTACCCTGCAACCATTCCAGCAATCCTGCATGTTGATCCAATAATTCCGATGGTTCCACAGACTCTCAATGCCCAGGAAGTGATCGTCAACGGTGCTGTAGCTTTTTCCAGTAAAAGGGTCAATAAAAAAACTTTCAGGCACTTCCCGCTTGCCGGAGAGAACAAGCACCCAGGCATGGACACGGAGACCCTGAAGACGGTCCGGTATTGGCTTCTCTTCCAGCTGCGGTGGAGAGAGAGAAAAACAGAAGAGCAGAGTTGGAAGGGACCTTAGAGGTCATCTAGTCCAACCCCCTATTCATCATATGTTTTAGCCTCCAGGCCTCTCATCATCCTCTTTGCATTTTTTTACATTGTGGAGAGAGAGAGAGAGAGAGAGGTGGGAGGGAGGGAGGAAGGAAGGAAGGAAGAGAGGGAAGAAGGGAGAGAGAGAAAGGAAGGGAGGGAGGGAGACAGAAGGGGAGAGAGAGGGGGAAGGAGGGAGAGATAGGAAGGAAGAAGGGAGAGAGGGAGGGAGAGGGGGAGAGAAGTAGAAGAAGGGAGAGAGGGAGGGAGAGAGAAAGAAAGAGAGGGAGGGAAGGAAGGAAGGAGAAAGGGAAGAAGGAAGAGAGAGGAAGGAAGGAGGAAGGGAAGGAGGGAGAGGGGGAGGGAGGGAAAGAGAAAAGGGAGAGGGGAGAGAGGTAAGGAGGGAGAGATAGGAAGGAAGGAGGGAGAGAGGGAGGGAGAGGGGGAGGGGGAGAGAAGGTGAAGGAGGGAGAGTGAAGAGGGGGGAGTGGGAGAGAGAGAAAGAGAGAGAGGGAGGGGAGGGAAGAAAGGAAGGAAGGAAGGAAAAAGTTAGAGAGGAAAGGAGGGAGAGATAGGAAGGAAGGAAGGAGGGAGGGAGGGGGAGGGAGATAGAAGGGGAGGGAGAGAGGGAAGGAGGGAGAGTAAGAGGGGGGAGGAAGGGTGGGAGAGAGAGGGGGGAGGGGGGAGGAAGGAATGGAGGGGCAGGTCTCCCAGCAAGTTCCAAGCGGTGAATTTATCCTTTCTTTAATGATTCCATCCCACCATTTCTTTGATATTAGTGAAACTCTTGTCCCTCAGCAAGTTGACTGCAGCAAGTTGGCCATGGTGAGTTGGCTGCAGTGAATTGTCATAGACCTACATGATTCATGTCATCTTTAGTGGCCTGGACCAGTATTTTAAAATTAACTGGCTAAACTCTCACGGATTCCAGCAAAATCCCATGGAAATCCTGATATTTCACACGATCTGGCAAAGTTAAAAATTTCTCCTGTGAGAGAGAAGCACAAAACCTTTTTAAAACAATACTCAAAAGAAGCATCACACATCTTTGGGCAATGGTGTCCGGAGGTTAAACTCCTCGAAGCTGGTCCAAGATCAAGGTAGCAGGTCTTCAGGAAGGTTTTATTAGTGCTAATATGGGGTAAACACAGAACCAAAGAAACTGAAACGGGAATCTCTGAATGACCTGCAATGCTTCTAACCAGGTTTCTCCAGGGCTGAGCTGTCACCTGTCTCTTGATCTCTTGATGCCTTCCCACAAACACTCAAGCCAGGCCACCCCAGACCCACAAATCTCTTCTGAGCAACGTACGGCTTTCTTCTCTTCTTCCTCCTTCTGCTTCTTCTCTTCTGCAGCCTGCTCTTTAGCTTGTTGCTTTTCTTCCTGGTGTAACTCATACTTGCTCCGCAGGTCGCGCGGGGGCTTGATGGCGTATTTCTTAGCCTTCTCCTTCTTCTCTTCAACTTGGACCTGTGGCCAAAAACAATTCCCCCCTTTTTAATCCAATCTTTGGAAATTATTCACCTCCGCCACCCCCCCCCCACCACCCAAAAGAAAATCTGCTTATGGTCGGGTGAAGCCCAAATGCTTTTAATTGGGCAAAAGGAAGGATGTGGCACAGTGGTGCGTTGCTACCGGTTCGCACCAGATCAGGCGGGCGGCAGCGGGAGGCTCCGCCCACCCGCCCAGACCCCTGTGCATGCGCAGAAGCTTTTGCACGTGTGCAGAAGTGCTATGCACAAACGCAAGCGAAGTGATAGCGACGGGATTTGGAACCTGCCCTAATGTGGCATATTCTGCTCTTGGCCATCATCTCAGAGATGGCAGAGGGATTGCCCAAACCTCTTGGTCTCGGTCACTGAGTTGATTCATTTTTTTCTACATTTGTACAAGTAGTCCTCACTTAACAACCGGACATTTTCACAGTTACGACGGCCAGGGAATGGGTGCTTTACGACCCATAAAGCATGCCCAGCTGTTGTAAATGGTTGTTCTGGTCCCCAAAGGCAGGTGACCATATGTTAGGCAGGCCAGCTTCATGGTCCATGATTGTGTTCTGTGGTCATTTGACAGCAATTCACTAAATGTTTTGCTGATTTCCAGCAATAATTCATTCATTCATTCATTCATTCCTCCCTCCCTCCCTTCTTCCTTTCCTTCCTTCCTTCTTTCCTTCCTTCCCATCTCCCTTCCTTCCTTCCTCTCTCCCACCTTCTTTCTTTTCTTTCTTTCTTTCTTTCCTTTCTTTCTTTTTCTTTCTTTCTTTCTTTTTCTTTCCTTTCTGTTTCTTTTTTTCTTTCTTTCTCTCTTTCTTTCTCTCTCTCTCTCTCTCCTTACTTCCTTCTCATTTTCTTCCTTCCTTCCACCTTCTCTCTCTCTCTCTTTCTTTCCTTTCTTTCTTTCTTTCTTTCTTTTTCTTTCTTTCTTTCCTTTCTTTCTTTCTTTTTCTTTCTTTCTTTCCTTTCTTTCTTTCTTTCTTTCCTTTCTTTCTTTTTTCTTTCTTTCTTTCTCTTTCTTTCTCTCTCTCTCCTTACTTCCTTCCCATTTTCCTTCCTTCCTTCCGCCTTCTCTCTCTCTCACTCTCTCTTTCTTTCTTTTCTTTCTTTTTCTTTCTTTCTTTCTTTCTTTCCTTTCTTTCTTTCCTTTCTTTTTTTCTTTCTTTCTTTCTTTCTTCTCTCTCTCTTACTTCCTTCCCATTTTCCTTCCTTCCTTCCGCCTTCTCTCTCTCTCTCTTTCTTTCTTTTCTTTCTTTTTCTTCCTTTCTTTCTTTCTTTCCTTTCTTTCTTTCCTTTCTTTTTTTTCTTTCTTTCTTTCTCTTTCTTTCTCTCTCTCTTACTTCCTTCCCATTTTCCTTCCTTCCTTCCGCCTTCTCTCTCTCCCTCTCTTCTTTCTTTTGCTTTCTCTCTCTCTCTCTCTTTCTCTCTCTCTCTCTCTCTTTCTTTCTTTTCTTTCCTTTCTTTTTTCTTTCTTTCTCTTTCTTTCTTTCTCTCTCTCCTTACTTCCTTCCCATCTTCCTTCCTTCCTTCTGCCTTCTCTCTCTCTCTCTCTCTTTCTTTCCTTCTCTTTTCCTTCTTTTCTCAATAGTCTGTTTCTCAAAACTTGACAAAATTGAAGATGTGGGGACTTCGAGTCCCAGGATACCTACACATCTTCAACTTGCCCAAGTTGAGAAACACTGATATGTATTATCTAAAATTAAAGTGTTAATAACCTTTAATTAACTGATTGTATTAATTAACTGCATCACGTTGCATTAATCAAAGACCACTGTATCAAAACAATAAAGAACATTCTCTAAATGACACAACAATAAAAAAGGACTATAAACTATCCTCAGTGATACTATTCAATCACAATGTGTACAGAGACTTTGAAAAGAAAAAAAAATGACATTATCTTTCTTTTACATCCTGCAAATCAAAACGATGCTGCCCTCTAGAGCAGTGTTTCTCAACCTTGGAAGCTTGAAGATGGGTGGACTTCAACTCCCAGAATCCAAGATCTCAGAAGATCATCAGAAGATCCTTGCAGGGCCAGTTGGAAAGCTTAACTCACTTTAGTCAACGTTCTGTTTGCATAGAGGCTACTTAAGCGCCAATCGGAAACCTCTAATTCAGTGTTTCTCGACCTTGGAAGCTTGAAGATGGGTGGACTTCAACTCCCAGAATCCCCAGCAGCGCTGGGGTTGAAATCCACCCATCTTCAAGCTACCAAGGTCGAGAAACACTGCTCTAGAAGGCTCTGCAGGCAGTGGGTGGCAATGTCACAAATTGACTGTGAGGACAATTTTGGGGTGGGGGCAGGGGCTGGAAATTAATTTTGGAAGAAAGGAAGTGTGTGGCCATGGGCTGGAGAATAACGCAAAGCTCACACGCAGGGCTTGGGAGTTCCTGTTTCTTCTTGGGTTCTTTTGGGATTGGTGGTGGTGGGGAATTCTGTGGGGGTTTTCTGTGATTTCTAAATGATGCTGAATTGCGTTTCTGAATTGCACCATACTTTTGCTGCAGTTCCAGTTCTGAATACAGGCTGGGAGGGGCCCACTGTATGACCTTCTTGCCACCGTTGTTACACGAATCAGTGCAGTTGGTAGGTTAGCAACACAGTTATTAAATGAATCTGCCTTCCTCATGGACTTTGCTAATCAGAAGGTCACAAAAGGTTGACCCTGGGATCAGGGGTGAAATCCAGCAGGTTCTGACAGGTTCTGGAGAACCAGTAGCGGAAATTTTGAGTAGTTCGGAGAACTGGCAAATACCACCTCTGGCTGGTCCTAGAGTGGGGAGGGAATGGAGATTGTGCAGTATCCTTCCCCTGGAGTGAGGAACTTGAATTTCACCACTGCCTGGGATGCTGCAACCATCATAAATACGAACTGATTGCCAAGCATCCAAATTTTGATCACATGATCATGGGGTTGTTGCAACCATTGTATAAAAAATGGTCTTTTTTCAGTGATATTGTGACTTTGAATGGCTGTAAATTGAGAAATACCTGCATTTAGCTTGGTGTTTCGCTCTCTTTCTGTCTTTTTAACAACCTCAAATTATTTATTTTTATTTGTTAAATTTTATTAATCCCACTTTGTTCTTTCTTATAAGTAAGTCAAGGCAGCGAAGGTACCTAATCTCCTTCCTCTTATTTTTTTCCCCACAAGAACAACCCTGTGAGATAAATTGGGCTGAGAGAGAGGAACTGGCCCAGCCGGTCTTCATGCCTAAAATGGAACTAGAACTCACTATCTCCTAGCAATCGGCCCAAAGTCACCCAGCCGGCTTTCATGCCTAAAGTGGGATTAAAACTCACCATCTCCTGGTGATTACCCCAAAGATAACCAGCTTGTTTAAGGCAGGACTGGAACTTACCATCACCTGGTTTCTATTTTGGCGTATTAACCAATAGGCCATCTGCCTCTGGATCCCACTCAAGTCCCCTTCTCACCTCTTCTGGCTTCTGTAAGAGCGGGCACTCTTCCTTGGACTCATCCATCATGCAGATGTCCTTGGTGGCATAGCCGTTAACGCAGTAGGCATCATAGCCGGCTCCAATTAGCAGAGAGCATAAAAGGACGCTAAAATCAAAACAGTTTCCTTGCTGGTACTTCAAGATGGTTGTTGGTGAACATAAGTAGCAGGGCTGGAGAGAGAGGACACACATCCTTCAACTGTTGTGATTTTTAATCCTTTTACTGCAACTTTAGTTCTTTGCGTTGTCTACTTTTATTATTGACTAGCTGGATGCCCGTGCTTCACTATGAAACTATGTGCTCAAATTGACACTTGCAGCCTGAAACTTAATGTAGAATGTGTAACTCCGTAACATCAGAGTGTGTTAATATAATGCAACTGGCACTTGGGGGAGGCGGAGTAGAATGTCCCAGCCCGCAGCATCCATCGGTATTCATCTGGCTAGCATCCTGTCAGTGTGTGAGAGAGTTGAGGTGTTTGGAAACTCAAACAGTATTTGCTGTGTGAGCAAGGAGACAAGAAGGAGGCCGGGCGTGGCTTAGCTCAGCTGTTCTGTAGTAAAGCTGCTTGCTGCTCTGAAAGTAAAACTGAAAGTGAAACTCCTCTCCTCTGCTTGTGTTTTGCATTTGGAACAGATTTCTTTTCAGGTGGGGAGGGGGAGTAGAACTCCTTAGCATCAGAGAGTGTTAATAATAATATAGGACATACTAATGCTCTGATACTAATACCTTTCTTAGTGAGCACCTAGAATCCAAGAGGAACATACATGGCAAATTTCAAGTTTGTAGGCTTTACGGTTCTGGAGATTTCGTGATTAATGCGAGAGTGGTTTTCGCTTTTATGTATATAGGTTACTACTGATTTCACTGTGAATGTTTTACATCTTTATGCTTCAGTAAATATTTTGATATACATTTTTTTACTCATAGTTTATTTAGTTCAATAAATATACAGCTTTAGTTCATGAAATATGCAACAAAAATTAAGTCTACAAAATATATCAGCCAATAAACGTAACTGATTGACCGACTGATTATATGCCATGAATTCAGTGTCTATGGAGATTCTCAGTCATCCAGGTCATGGTAGTCTTAAAGGTGCTTTTTTAAGAGGCAACTAGACTTCCTTGGTTTTTCTTTGGTGGCCTTTCACTACTCATCCAAGTAACTGAAGAAGCTTCTTGGATGAGAAGTGAACCGTCTTCAAGGAAAAACCAAGGAAGTCCAGTTGCTTCTTGAAAAAGCACCTTTGAGACATGAATTCAATGTCAACTTGTAGCAACCACATAGATGGACCTTCTCCAAGTCAATGTCCTTAACCTGGTCTTTCAGATCTTCCAATGATGGAGCCATTGGCACTGTATTTGTGCTAGTATGTGTGAAAGGCCTTTGACCAGGGGGTTAGGATACACTGAAGAAGAAGCTTGCCTTAGGCCATCTTTAGCACCATATCTACATGGCTTTGAGGTCTTCTTTGCATCAGCTCCCCCATGGACCTTCAGATCACCCATGCAGGTCCTATTTCTTACCGGTGCTAGTGGAGAAGGAAGAGGCTCCATGTTGAGATAATCAGAAACAAAACGGGCAGCACTATCCCAGTTGTATAACTCTGAGTAAGGGAGCAGAGTTGGCCGGACCGTTGTGCTTACAAATTTCTGCAACAACAACAAAAACCCATTGGGTTACTTTTACAAGCAAAGCAAATGTAAATCAACCAATCAGGACTCTAAGGTCATCAGAAATATAATCCCATGTCAATGGAATTGAGATTTGAACTCAGAAAGCCAATTTGGTCTAGAAGTGAAGGCTAGAAATCAGGAAATTGTGAGTTCTAGAGCGGCTTTAGGCACAAAAACCCAATCACCAGGAGATGGTGAGTTCTAGTCTGCCTCAGCCATGAAAGCTGGCTGAGTGACTTTAGGCCAATCACTAGGAGATGGTGAATGCCAGTCCTTTCTTAGGCATGAAAGCCAGCTGGGTGACCATGAACCAAACTCCAGAGTGTGAGTTCTAGTCCCACCTTAAGCATGAAATCCAGATGGGTGACTTTGAGCCAAGTCCTTCCCCCTCAGCCCAACCTACCTTACAGGGCTGTGGTTGTGAGGAAAATAGGAGGAAGAAGGAGTATTGTGTGTGTTTGCACCTAGAGTTATTTATAAAAATAATAAAGGTGTGATAAAGAACATTTTTTTTAAACATTGTAAAAGCTCTAGCATTTCCATATTATGCATCAAAACATTCTCAGATATGACATAAACTCTTCATGGTTAAAAAAATAAAGGCTTCCAAAATACCAACCTAAACTGTCTTTAGAAGAGCACATGACGGCCGTGGCCAGGGGGGCTTTTTATCAGGTTCGCCTGATACGCCAGTTGCATCCCTTTCTGGATTGGGACTCCCTACGCATGGTCACTCACACTCTCGTGACTTCCCGCCTGGACTACTGCAATGCTCTCTACATGGGGCTCCCCTTGGGGTGCACCCGGAGGCTCCAACTGGTCCAGAATGCGGCCGCGCGGGGAATTATGGGAGCGACGTGGTGCTCCCATGTGACACCTCTCCTGCGCGAGCTGCACTGGCTCCCGGTAGTCTTCCGGGTGCGCTTTAAGGTGTTGGTGACCACCTTTAAAGTGCTCCATGGCTTAGGACCTGGGTATTTGCGGGACCACCTGCTGCCACCAATAGCCTCCCACTGGCCAGTACGCTCGCACAGAGGGGGCCTCCTCCGGGTGCCGTTGGCCAGCCAATGTCGGCTGGCGACCCCCAGGGGGAGAGCCTTCTCTGTGGCGGTGCCCGCCCTCTGGAATGACCTACCCCCGGAGATACGCAGGATATCAGACCTCTGGACCTTTTGTCGGGCCCTTAAAACCCATTTGTTCCAACTAGCTGGGCTGGCTTGATCCCATCCTCTGTTTTAAATTGAAATTGATTTTAAATTGGACTGTTTTAATTGTCGGCCGAAAATATTTAATTATTTTTAACTGGTTTTAATTTTTGTATATCATGTTTTATTCTGGCTGTTCACCGCCCTGAGTCCCCAAGGAGAAGGGCGGTTTATAAATTGAAACAAACAAATAAAATAAATAAATAAACCCTGAAAAAAAGGTTTCGTAAAATTAATGTTGTTGTTGTTGTTTTAATCTTTGGTTTTTGAAAATGGATTGTATTACCGGTAACCATTATCAGGTCACAATCTGATCACATGCTCTGTCATTTAATTTTTTTTAAAAAAAAAAAGTCTGTTTCAACTTGTTAATTTCCTGTGAGTTTCTTGATAAGCTCATTCAGGGAAAATCTCCTGTTTTTGTAGGTCAGTATAACATTCTAGATACTCTGCAAAATAATTGAGCTTATTTTTTTTTTTAAAAAAAAAACAACAACTCACAACATGTAAAAATTATATTTTTAAAAAGAGGCTGGCCTGCTGCTGTTTGCTCTTTGCTCGCTCCACACGAAAGGCCGAGCAGATTTTGCAAATGACATGCAGAAGTTCATCCCAGGAAGGAATGTACAGATTTGTCTGCTTATCCTGATCAGATAATGCCGAGAGAGAAACTTTGCGGACAACTTTTACACCATTATAATTTTGCAGCTGGGAAGTCACCCGCTTTGCCGACAGATAAACAAATATAAAAGTTGTCCTTTCAAAGATTCAACAACATTCCACTTTTAAGAAAAACAACTTCGAAGAGAACTTTACAAATAAGGATGTGGAGAACAAGCAGCGAAAGATTGTGGTATTTATTATAAACACAGTTTTTTTTCCACCTGCAATTTCCTGGGAAAACCACCTTAGAGAATTCCAGGAAATTTAGTTCTTGGATTTGCTTCATTAAAAATCCGCGGCATTTTTAACATGCTGGCCATAAAAATTTGTTCTCCTCTATTTTTGTTAAAAGCTGATCAAGAAGCAAAAAAAAAAAAGGCGTGTCACAGTGAGATGGGGAAGTAAAAGCTTTGAAAATAGCTAAATTGTGGGTACTGGATAGTGGTTACCCTCAAAATGGGTGTGCCTCCCTTACTTCCCAAGTATAATTCTGGTGACACCACTAATTGGTCTCTAAGAAAATGAGTGATAAGGACAAATTATGGACAGAAAAGAAGGTTGTGGCTCGTGCTTTGGTCAAGGGGGAAAACTGGCCATCATCAACTGGTTGAATAGCCGTTTCTTCTCCCTGGAAATTACTTTGAGATTTCACAGAAGTCTAACACTAGGGTGACATGATACCAGTCTTCCAATATTTGAGGGGCTGCCACAGAGAAGAGGGGGTCAGCTTATTCTCCAGAGCACCTGAAGCAGTGGTGGGTTTCAAAAAATTTTTACCACCAGTTCTGTGGGTGTGGCTTGGTGGGCATGGCTTGGTGGGCATGGCAGGGGAAGGATACTGTAAAATCTCCATTCCCACCACACTCCAGGGGAAGGTTACTGCAAAATCCCCATTTCCTCCCGATCAGCTGGGACTTGGGAGGCAGAGAATAGATGGGGCGGGGGAGGGGGGAGTCAGAATTTTTACCAGGTATTTGCCGGGTCTCCGAATTACTCAAAATTTCCGCTACTGGTTCTCCAGAACTGGTCAGAACCTGCTGAAACCCACCTCTGCTTCTCGTCCAAGAAGCTTCATCGGTTCTGATAGCAGGGGGTTGGAATAATAGGTGCTGAAGAAGTTAGAAGAAACAGTTCAAAGAAGATTGCACAAGCAATTGCACCCTGATTCAGTGACCCTGAGGGTACAGATAAACCCCCAAGTGATCTCAAGAGCTCTCAGGGAGAATGCTAATGACCAGATGACTGCAAAGAAATACAATCCTGCCATTTCTCCTACTCCACACATACACACACCCCATCCTATCAGAACCTCTCCTTCTATCCTCTCCACTATCTGAACCGATGAAGCTTCTTGGATGAGAAGCAAAATGATTCCTTCTTTCTCAGAAAAAAACCCAGGCAACTTCTGTTCCATGGGTTGATGGTTCTCACTGTCAGAAAATTTCTCCTTATTTCCAGGTTGAATCTTTCCTTGTTCAGTTTCCATCCATTATTATTCCTTGTCTGGCCTTCAGGTGCCTTGGAAAATAGCTTGACCCCCTCCTCTCTGTGGCAGCCCCTCAAATATTGGAAGACTGCTATCCTGTCTCTCCTGGTCCTTCTCTTCACTAGACCAGCCATGCCCAGTTCCTGCAACCGTTCATCGTATCTTTTAGCCTCCAGTCCCCTCATCATCCTGGTTGCTCTTCTCTGCACTCTTTCTAGTGGCTCAACATCTTTTTTTATACCGTGTTTCCCCGAAAATAAGACCCTGTCTTATATTTTTTTGAACCCTGAAATAAGCGCTTGGCCTTATTGCCGTGCGCTCAAAAGCCCAATTGGGCTTATTAGCAGGGGATGTCTTATTTTGGGGGAAACAGAGTAGTGTGGTAAAGTAAAACTGGAGGTAGTATTCCAGATGTGGTCTTACTAAGGCTTTATAGATTCTTGGGGCAACCTGGAAGTTCCTTTCTAGAGCTCTTTGCCCGACTTACCTCCACTTTACATTCGTTGACTGGGTGAAGGAAGAGGGGTACACGGTCTGGGCAAAGGTGTGCGTATTGCCGATGGAAACTGTCAGCTACTTGCAGAAGCAACTGCTCCTTGGGTGTGTTGGTTTTGTAGGACTCCGGCAAGTGGGCTGTGTCCATCTTGCTCCAATCAAATTCACTATAGGCAGGAAAGACAAAGAAGTTCTCCACTTAACAACAGTTCATTGAGTGACCATTCAAAGTTACAATGGCATTGAAAAAAAAGAGACTTATGACTGTTTTTCACACTTACGACCATTGCAGCATCCTTAGTCAACTGATCAAAATTCGGATGCTTGGCAACTGACTCATATTTAATATCCCGGGGTCACATGATCGCCTTTTTGTGACCTTGGGGAAGGTCACAAAAGGGAGTCCATGGGGTAGCCAGGTTCACTTAACAACCTTGCTACTCACTTAACAACTGCAACGATTCACTTTTCAACTGTGACTAGAAAGGTCATAAAATGGGGCAAAACCAGGGGTGAAATGTTCCCAGTTTGGACCGGATCCAATAGCAATGGCGGTGGGTGATTCGGAGAACCAGTAGCAAAAATCCCTGCTCCCCCCTCCAATGCCCAGCTGTGCTGTGCAATCATCAGAGGCTTTTTTTATTATTTTTAAAAACATTTTTTTACAACCTCTTCGGCCAAAAAAATGCTTTTAAAAGTTTTTTTTAAAAAAGCTTCTGATGATTGCGCAGCTCAGCTGGGATCATCAGAGGCTTTTAAGAGCATTTTTTTCTACCTCTTTGGCCGAAGAAATTGTAGAAAAAATGCTTTTAAAAGCCTCTGACGATCCCAGCTGATTTGCCTGATCGTCAGAGCCTTTTTAAAAGCATTTTTTTAAAAACCTCTTCGGCCGAAGAGGTTGTTGAAAAAATGGTTTTTAAAGTTGGCCACACCCACCTAATCACATTACCCCCCCCCCCCAAGCGACGCCCACAGAACCAGTAGTAACAAATTTTACATTTCACCACTGGACAAAATGCACTAATAAAGGTCTTGCTTAACAACATAAATTTTGGGCTCCTATTGGGGTCGTAAATCAAGGATTACCCATACTGATACCTAGCCATTTGCTGAGATTTCAGGGAATAACTTCCTGACTTTTAGGAGACTAAAAGTGATGTCGGATTTATTTTATTTAAGACAGAAACAGAACTCTCTCTGAGCACCTACAGTTCAAGGTGGTATGTTAATGTGCTGTTCCATCACGGTGTAATTCCACTGAAGTTTAAAACAGTTTTTTTAAAAAAGTTCCTACAGCATAAGAACGGAGAACTTCAGCTAAGGGCTCTTCCCAGCTATCACGTTAAAGCAACCTTCACTCATCCTTGAGTCAGCAGAAAACAGCTGGCATGAGATAGGCTTCCCCTTGGCCCATTGCTCTCCTGCCTCCCTGGCTTCTGTTCCCATGTAGCCCTGACTTCCAAAATAAACTGGTGATAACACTTCAGAGATTTCACCCACCTCGAGGCGGCCAGGGGATGATTTCAGAAGAAAGCGAAAAGCAATTTAGCACAATTCCCAGGCTGTCTCACTTGTGGGAGAAACAAGATGTTACCGGGCCATATTTCTGCCATGGTTCAATGCACATGAACAAGACTGCTGAATCTATGTGCAAGTTTAAATTCCTAATTTCGGGAGGAATGGCATCATTTCGGGGTAAAATCCAGCAGGTTCTGACAGGTTCTGGGGAACCGGTAGCGGAAATCGGAGAACCAACAAATACCACCTCTGGCTGGCCCCAGTGTGGGGAGGGAATGGAGATTTTGCAATATCCTTCACCTGGAGTGGGGTGGGAATGGGGATTTTGCAGTATCCTCCCCCTGCCAGACCCACCAAGCCTCACCACGCCCACCAAGCCACACCTACAGAATCGGTAGTAAAAAAATTTGGATTTCACCACTGGATGCATTGTTTGTCTAAAGGTAAAGGTTCCCTTCGTACATGTGTGCTAGTCGTTCCCGATTTTAACCGGATGTAACCGGATTTTGCAGTATCCTTCCCCTGCACACCTACCAAGCCACATCCACCAAGCCACACCACCAGAGGTGGGTTGCAGTAGGCTCTGACCAGTTCTGGAGAACCGGTAGCGGAAATTTTGAGTACTTTGGTGAAGCGGCAAATACCACCTCTGGTTGGCCCCAGAGTGAGGCGGGAATGGAGATTTTTCAATATCCTTCCCCCAGGAGTGGGGAGGGAATGGGAATTTTGCAGTATCCTTCCCCTGGAGTGGGGTGGGAATGGAGATTTTGCAGTATCCTTTCCCTGCCACGCCCACCAAGCCACACCACACCCACCAAGCCATGCCCACACAACCGGTAGTAAAAAAAAAATGGATTTCACCACTGGATGCATTGTTTGTCTAAAGGTAAAGGTTCCCTTCGCACATATGTGCTAGTCGTTCCCGACTCTAGGGGGCGGTCCTCATCTCCGTTTCAAAGCCGAAGAACCACTGCTGTCCGAAGACGTCTTGGTGGTCATGTGGCCATGGACATGACTCAATGTCAAAGGCGCATGGAACGCTGTTACGTTCCCACCAAAGGTGGCCCCTATTTTTCTACTTGTATTTTTTACATGCTTTCGAACTGCTAGGTTGGCAGAAGCTGGGAGAAGAAACGGGAACTCACCCTCCAAATTTGGTAAAATTGTATCTACAAATTTGGTAAAAACTCCTATCTACTTTGATGCTGGCCTCAGAGGTGTTAGAATAAGGCAGAAAGTGTTATTTTAACACCAATGTAATTAAGGCTGCCTTGTGGATGCGTTGGGGATGAAAGAAATCTCAGGAAGATTTGGCAGGAAAAAAGGTCTCCAACGGTGTGTTTGTCCCATGGGGAGCTTTAGGTGACAAAGAACTAAATACATAAGTAATTTTAGTTACAAGATCAGTCCAGAAAACTGGGTATTTACAGTGATACCTTGTACTAATTGTTAATAGGTTCTGGGAAGTGTGTTGAGTACCAAAAATGAGGAACACCAAACAGATTTTTCCCAAAAAGAATAATATACTGAGTCACAAGGCAGCTACACAGAGAAATTCTAGCTTGTGCTCAGAGTACCAAACAAACAATAAGTATTGGGACAAAATGTTCATGTCAAAATGTGCTGAGTACCAAATTCAATAAGTTTCAAAGCAGTTGAGTACCAAGGTACCACTGTGTCAACTTTGACTTTTGGGTATTGCATTAAGTAGGAATTTGCATGGACATGGTTTCATTCTTGTCTGCAGTAAAGCATCTTATCCAGCCGTATCATATCTGTGAATATGTTCTGAATTCAGAATTAAATAAAGAGCCGAGGTGGCACAGTGGTTAGAGTGCTGTACTGCAGCTATTTCAGCTGACTGCTAGTTCAGCAGATCAGATCTCACCGGCTCAAGGTTGACTCAGCCTTCCATCCTTCCAAGGTGGGTAAAATGAGGACCCAGATTGTTGGGGGCAATATGCTATTTAGTATTGTGTCAATTGTTGTAAACCGCCCAGAGTCCTTGGAGAGTGGGCGGCATAGAAATATGATTAATAAAAATAAAAATACATAAATACATGTCTGGGAAGTGATATTTATTGCTATGTCGTGTTTGAAGCCAGAAAGATACATAGGATTTGATCAGGAGTGAAATCCAGCAGGTTCTGACAGGTTCTGGAGAACCAATAGTGGAAATTTTGAGTAGTTCAGAGAACCGGCAAATATCACCTCTGGCTGGCCCCAGAGTTGGGTGGGAATAGAGATTTTGCAATATCCTTCTCCAGGAGTGGGGAAGGAATGGGGATTTTGCAGTATCCTTCCCCCAGGAGAGGTGAGGGAATGGGGATTTTGCAATATCCTTTCCCTGCCACGCCTACAAGCCATGCCCACCAAGCCACACCCACAGAACCAGTAGTAAAAAAATTTGGATTTCACCACTGGATTTGATCCTAGAGAAAATATTGTAACTGGAGTTAAGTACACTTTCATAGTACACTTTCTGATGGTTAATTGAACTAAACTTTCTGAGACATTAGACACATCAGACCATAAACTAACTCCCAGTGTTCTGTCCCAGCTACGGACCCCAAAGAACACAGCACACACAAAGTCTGTACAAAACTTAAATTTACTAAAATAACTCAGTCTTGTCCAAACAAAGGCTGTTAATAAACTTTCTTAACAGCCTACAAGAAACCAAAAATGAAGTAATCACAATCTTACTAAGGTTGGCAGAGAACCCAGAAGCAATTTGCAGAGAATCTAGACGCAAAGGAGAATGAACTAAAGTTGTTCCCTACAACTTGCTTCAGTCAGTGTTCCTCCTTAAATAGGCTATGGGAGTGGCCAATTAGCCTCAGGCCTTACTCTCGAGACATCCTCCTGAGGAGCCACTCCTGCCTTTTGGCCGCTCTGCGCGCCCGTGCATCAAGAAGAGGCTCCTCCTCTTCTTCCTCTTCACTTATGGGAGCTTCTGGAGGTTCTGAAGGCCCTGGCTGAATGCCCGTGCCTCTGGCACCACATCTTCTCCAGCCTTGAGT